>CM046453.1:73359905-73429479 GCA_025506515.1 Flaveria trinervia
GCTTATATAAATTTATTTAAAAGAAAAACCTATACGCCACGTATAGACCCATACGCGGCGTATAGCCTCCCGGACCCATTAAAAGGACGTCTTCTCAGAAAACTCACCCTTCCAAACTTTTCCAAACTTTTCCAAACTAAAAAACTCTCTCGTATAGATCGATACTACACGTATTGTTCATTGATTTCTCTACATTCACAAGTTCAGGTATGTATTATTGTTCTTATAACTTTGTTATGTTAATTGTATGCTAATTTAAACGTTATACTGATATTTTATGCGGTAAAAACTTAGATCTGTAAACTTTTTGAGGAACTATACGCGGCGTATAGGGCTGTACGCAACATATAGTTCATAGGTTGAAGAAAACCCATACGTGGGTACCTATACGCGGCGTATAGGTCCCATACGCGACACACAAAATCCATACGTGGGTGCCTATACGCGGTGTATAGGCACCATACGACACCCACGAAGCCCATACGTGGGTACCTATACGCGGCGTATAGGTCTATACGCGGCGTATAGTCCATATCGCAAGTCTTAAAATTTTTCGTTTTCTTTTGCAGATATGTCTTCCGATTCTGACGTTGAGGTTGAGGTTGATGTTATTGCCAGTCATCCATGGCTACAGTTTGAGCCCGGTACTATTGAGCATGCAAAGTGCTAAAAATTCATTCGTATGAAGACCGGTCATCAAAAGGCAGTGGATTGGGAGGTGATGGCCGAACTTGGGGAGCGCGATAGACTCGCTGGGATTATCGGAGATAATACGCCATGGAGTCGATTATTTGAGCTTGGGTTCTTACCTTCATACCAAGAGCTGACGGTGGAGTTTTTATCCACCTTTATTTATGTTCGTCCTGATGAGATGGTGGAGGACGATGAGCGATCTGAGATTTCGTTTCGGCTATGTGGACGATTTCATCGGATATCGATTGAGCAATTTACCGTTCTCTCGGGACTTTATTACGAGCCGAAGACCGTTACCCCTCTATTTACAGAGGGAATTACTAAGATGGAGGAGACCCGATTGAGAGATTGGTGGCCTCAAATTTTCGGAGGTCCGTTTCAGAGGACTAAGGGCAGGGTCACTGGCATTAGAGATCCTCTTATCCGTTACTTGCATCGGATGATCACCACATCCATCACGGGACGTGACAAGAGTCGGGAGTGGTGTACCATTCCCGACTTATTTTACCTATATTGTTTGCTTACGGGGACCAGGTGCAACCTGGCGAGATGTTTAGCTGAGTATTATGCTTCATATTATCATCGCCAGGAGCGATGAGCGGTGTATGGCGGCACGTACATTACGATGATTGCGTGTTATCTTGGTTATCTTCCTCGCCATGCTGCTGACGTATCTCCTCCGATCGAGCCGGTGAGATTAGATCGTCATACGTTATACGACATGCGTATTATACGCCAGTTTCCGGGTGGCATACAGTTCTCTCTTCGACCAGGTGAGATCTAGCATCCTGCACCTGTTCAGCAGGTCGGCGATGACCATCCACACCAGCAGCAGGAGCATATCCGCATGTTCAGCCGCCATACGACCAGCCGCCATACGACCAGCCGCCATACGACCAGCCGCCTCCTCAGCCATAGTTCCCTCGGCATATTTATAGAGATGTAAGGGTACCTGCACATATTGAGACATTTATGCAGGAGATTAATACGAGATTACGGGATCAGGATCGTCGTCTCGATCGAGTTGAGGATCTTATGGATTGGCACGTTCAGCTTGAGATTGCACGAGCCGTGCTGCTGGTATTGATCCTCCAGACTTGCCACCGCCTTGATATTACCCAGATTCACCGTAGTTTTATTTTGTTAATTGTACTTTTATTTTGTTATGTATTTAAAAACTTCGTAACTTATTTATATTATCATTTAATGTTTGTTTTGTTTTATATGTTTTATTTGTTAACTAAGATTTAAAATTATCGCTTAATATGTTACAAAATATAACTTATACGCAAAGTGTCAACCTTAAGCTACAAAATAAAGCCGATAAAAATTTTTATACGTACTAACCCATACACGGCGTATACTCCCTTCACAATACATAGAAATAATGCAGGAAATTTTGGGAAAATTATACGCCGCGTATGGTCCATACGCGGCGTATAGCCTCATCGACACGCGTGTGACATGGGTCTTGTCAAAATATTCCTTATACGCCGCGTATGGACCCATACGCGGCGTATAGGGAATATTTTCGCGACCCTATACGCCGCGTATGGGCCCATACACGACGTATAGGGTCGCGGGGGTGTTGATTTATGTAAGGCCCCGTTCCCGGGACACTTACAGCTGGGTTCTCATCGCACATAAAACATATAATTACATTTGTATTTAATAAATCGCAGCGGAAAACTAAAACAAACTTTCATTTCCATGTAAAAGTTTTTGCAAGTTAATACGACATTCATTACAAAATAGCTTGTTCGCATTACAATACAAAAACATTAATCAAAAGAATGCCATCCCCAAAAGAGCTGAGTAGTCGCCCGTGCCATCCTCAGCAACCATTACCTGCCAACTGGAAACACATCAAAGTCAGCGTCGCTGAGTGAGTTCTAGTTTTATAAATAAAACATACTTTACTTTCATATAAAACCGTTCGTTACTTTTACATGATCACACATCATACGTACACATAGATAATATCATTATTATCTTCTTCATTCGTTCATTCGTTCTTTCATTACTTTACTTGCGCATCGGACATCATCCTTACCAATACCATGTGTTACACCCCGGTTAGTCGTAGCTACCGGGCCGAAGTCAACAAATGAACAGCTAAACGTATGCCACGGTACTAGGAGTAACCATCAGTCTTAGCTACTGGGCCGAAGTCAACAAATGAACAGCTAAACGTATGCCACAGTACTAGGGGTGAGCGGTAGAGGTTCTACATTCAGGGTCAATCACCAAGAAGGACCCGTTATCCGATGTGTGCAAGACGTTTCATTCGTTCATTAATACATGCATTCATTCATCATGTTCCTCTTTCTTTATCTTTCACTTTACGTTACATAATACTTCGTTCATTCATCATAACAGGTAAAGCCATAGCAAAGATATTATACATCACACTAAGGAACATTAACATGCATCAACATCACATCATTCAAGGCAACATCATACATACATAACGTACAACATCATCACCCTCATCATGCCCAACATGCTTTCTAAGACCTCGATCGTCATCTTAAAAACTCTTATGGGAACCTTTACATCAAAACTTACATCTGCACTTTCCCCCGAAAGTCAGAAGTCAATCTACACCTTCCTCGGGTTCAACAGCCCTATTCGGGCGTATGGACACCCTTCAGTCACATGGCCTCTATGCGACTGAACATCATGCGATTGAACTCAAGCGGATGAACATTTAGGCGAATGAACATCCAGTCGTGCGAATGGACAATGCGGATGGACCTCATGCGACTGGACCTTCAGTCGTGCGAATGAACCTTCAGTCGTGCGAATGAACCCCAATCGCACCCTAATCGGCCGTATGGCCTCCATTCGGCCTCCAGTCGGTCGCCTAGCCCTAACTGATGCAGAATGCAGTTCAACCCGACTGCAGCCGAGGGTTTTCGGCCTCCAAACTCATCTAAACCCATTTTAAGCCTAAATCGACCATCCTAAACCTTAGGGATGCATACCATAACATTATTCAAGCACAACCAAGCAAGAAATCAAGCCCCAAACGGGTCCTACGCATACATACACGCATACATACGGGTCTTCACCCAAAAACGCAAAAAAGGGTTTTTAGATGTGTTCCAGCCCCAAAATCATTCAAAAACATGTAAAAGAGGGGTCCTAGAACTCACCTAAACGAGCACAACGACAAGAGCTTCGATTTGGCTTGCTTCACGACGATTTTGGCGACCCGAACCAGCTCGAACCAACACTTTTAATCTTTTCTCTTCTTTCTCTCTTCTTCTCTTTATGAAACTGAAATGTGGGTGTGGGGAGAGTGGGCTGCCCTCTCCCTACATATATCACCACATTTCCTAACTTTTCTTCGTTGGCGTGTTTGGTCCCTCGACTTTTGGACTTTATTTTCTTTTCTTTCGCCACCGGCTTCAAAATAATAAATATTCGGGTGTTACAAGTCCACCCCCCTTAAATAGGTTTCGTCCCCGAAACCTGTTATTCGTCGAACAAACGTGGATAATGCTGTCTCATTTCTTTCTCAGTCTCTCACGTTGACTCGGGTCCCTTCCTGTGCTTCCACTGTACACGCACAAGAGGAACCACTTATTCCTTAGCCTTTTCTCCTTTCGGTCGATGATTGCCACTGGTTGCTCCACATAAATGAGCCGTTCATCTACTTCGATATCTTCCAATGGAACAATCATGTCTTCATCAGCTATACACTTTCTCAGATGAGATGCATGGAATGTCGGGTGAATCCCACTTAACTCATCTGGCAACTCCAATCTATAGGCCACCTCCCCTACTCGAGCAATGATTCGGAAAGGGCCATATATCTTGGGCTCAACTTGCCCCGCTTTCTGAATCTGATAATACCCTTCCAAGGTGAGACCTTCAACATAACCCGGTCACCCACTTGGAACTCAATTGGCCTACGTCGCTTATCGGCATACGACTTCTGTCTATCTTTGGCTGCCTTCATAAAGGCTTTAATCTTTTCAAGCTTCTCTGTCGTAGCCTCGATTACCTCGACGCTCCCCAATTCCTTCTGACCAATATCACCCCAACAAACGGGTGTTCTGCATATCCTACCGTATAGCATCTCATATGGTGGCATACCAATACTGGCATGATAGTTGTTGTTGTATGAGAATTCGGCTAACGGTAAGTGGTCATCCCAACTTCCACCAAATCGATCACACACGCCCGGAGCATGTCTTCCAGTGTCTGAATGGTCCTTTCTGACTGACCATTAGTTTGGGGATGATAAGCCGTGCTAATATGTAACCTCGTCCCCATAGCGTCGTGGAATTTCTTCCAAAATTTAGATGTAAACCGAGTGTCACGATCAGACACGATAGACACCGGCACACCATGATGAGCTACAATTTCCTTGGTGAACAGATCAGCCAACCTCTCAGATGAATACGTCTCGCGGATCGGTAGAAAATGAGCGCTCTTCGTCAGACGATCAACTATCACCCATATGGCATCATACCCTTTCGGGGTACGCGGCAGCTTCGTAATGAAGTCCATGGTGATGTGCTCCCACTTCCATTCCGGTATATCCAAAGGTTGGATCTACCCATACGGCTTTTGATGCTCTGCCTTCACTTGTAAGCAAGTAAGGCACTTACTCACATACTCCACGACGTCACGCTTCATACCCGGCCACCAATAATCTTTCTTCAGGTCATGGTACATTTTCGTGGCACCAGGATGAATGGAGTATCGAGTCTTGTGAGCTTCATCCATTATCTTCACCCGTAGATCCCCAAAACGAGGAATCCACACACGGCCGAATCGAGTTCTAACACCGAGTGTGTTTTCACCCAATTCCCAACCAGACCTCTCATTCTTTCCGAGTTAAGGTGATCTTCTTTCAATGCCTTATCTTGAAACTCCTTAACTTGCTTCATCACATCGGAGGTCATGATTAATTGATAAGATTTCACCCGGATCGGTTCGGGCCTTTCCTTTCGGCTAAGGGCATCCGCCACCACATTAGCTTTGCCTGGATGGTAATGGATCTCGCAATCATAATCCTTTATAAGTTCCAACCATCGCCTCTGCCTCATGTTCAGGTCTTTTTGCTCGAAGAAGTACTTCAGACTCTTGTGGTCAGTGAATATGGTGCACTTCGTCCCGTAGAGATAGTGCCTCCAAGTCTTTAGTGCAAAGACCACGACTGCTAGCTCCAAGTCATGAGTGGGATAATTAACCTCATGGACTTTCAATTGTCGGGATGCATAGGCTATAACCTTCCCTCTCTGCATTAATAGACACCCCAACCCTGAGTAGGAAGCATCCGAATAAACCACCAGATCTTCGCTTCCATCGGGTAATGACAGAACAGGAGCTTGAGTCAGTCTTGCCTTTAGCTCTTCGAACGCCTTCTCTTGAGCTTGACCCCATACGAACTTCACATCCTTTCAGGTAACTTAGTTAGTGGAGAAGCAATCTTAGAGAAGTCTTGGATGAATCTTCTATAGTAGCCCGCCAAGCCCAAGAAACTACGGATCTCGGATGGCGTCTTTGGCGACTTCCATTGCATAACCGCCTCCACCTTCGCCGGGTCCACCATTATCCCGTCAGGATTCACCACATGACCCAAAAGCTGAACTTCGTGCAACCAGAACGCGCACTTGGAGAATTTAGCATACAGTTCCTCCCTTCTCAACGTCTCCAGAACCTCTCGAATGTGACCGGCATGCTCAATCTCGCTCTTTGAATAAATCAGGATATCATCAATAAACACAATCACTGATTTATCCAACATAGGCCGACACACACGGTTCATCAGATCCATAAAAGCAGCCGGCGCGTTGGTCAAACCAAAAGACATGACCAGAAACTCGTAATGGCCATAACGCGTATGGAAAGCTGTTTTAGGGATATCTTGCTCCTTCAGCTTCAACTGATGATAACCAGATCGAAGATCTATCCTCGAGAACCAACTAGCACCCTGAAGCTGATCGAACAAATCATCTATCCTCGGTAAGGGGTAGCGGTTCTTCACTGTCAACTTGTTCAGTTCGCGGTAGTCAATGCACATCCTCATACTACCATCCTTCTTCTTTACAAATAGGACCGGAGCACCCCAAGGAGAGATACTCGGTCTAATGAACCCCTTATCAAGCAGCTCTCGCAACTGCTCCATCAACTCTTTCATCTCGGTTGGAGCCAACCGATACGGTGCCTTGGCAACACGTTGGGCACCCGGTATCAGATCAATCTAAATTCAATCTCTCTGTCAGGTGGCACTCCTGATAAGTCTTCTGGGAACACGTCTGGAAAGTCACACACAACCGGTACATCGGCTAGTTGTGGTGTTGGTGTATCCACATCTTTTACATAGGCCAAGTAAGCACTACATCCACGCCTCATACACTTTCCCGCCACCGCCATTGAGATCATCTTCGGGATTGTAGCAACCCGATCACCATAAACCATTACCAAACTTT
Organism: Flaveria trinervia; assembly: GCA_025506515.1. Classification (NCBI taxonomy): domain Eukaryota; kingdom Viridiplantae; phylum Streptophyta; class Magnoliopsida; order Asterales; family Asteraceae; genus Flaveria; species Flaveria trinervia. The sequence continues at coordinate 73,367,048 of CM046453.1, forward strand.
CGTCAGGCGCTGTCAACCGAACCATCTTCTTGCGACACATAATGTTCGTCTCGAAATCTGCCAACCAATCCATCCCAAGAACCAAATCGAAACCACCCAAGGTCATCACGAACGGTCTAACAGGAAACCTATGACCCTCAAGTTCCACTTCACAATTCTCTATCATCTCAAAAATACTGGTAGACTTACCTATGGCAGTTTCTACATCAAAGGGCGCATCAACACATCTACTACTAACAGGCAGCTTAGCACAGAAAGCAGCTGAAATAAAACTCCTACTAGCACCCGAATCAAATAACACAGAAGCTAAAGTCTGGTTCACTGGAAACGTACCGGACATAACGTCAGGGTCCGTCCTAGCCTCCTCCTGTGTCATGGTGAACGCCCTGGCGCTCGCCCTCGGTCCATCACTTCCCGTCTTCTTCACCCCTGAACCCTCAGTCCTCAACTTCTTACAATCTCTGCTCATATGACCAGTTTCCCCACAGTTAAAACATTTGCCCGATAGGCAATCCTTCGCCATATGCCCTGTCTTCCCACACTTGAAGCACAAGTTTGACCCAAACCTACATTCCCCGCTGTGCTCCCTTCCACACTTGCCACACCTTTTCGACCCCGCACTTGACGTGACCACACGACGTTCATCCACCCGTGCCTTTTTGTTACCCATCGGGGCATCACCCCGACCAAACCGTTTCCCGTTCCAGTTCCGATCACCACCACCCTTCTTACTCGTTTCAGTCACCACCACCTCCCGCTTGTCATACAGCCTCCCTGCCAAATCAACCACCGACCTAAACGTGCTTGGCTGAGCGGCGATCATATGCCGGCGAACATCCACCGTAAACCCTGAATGTACCTCTTGATTTTCCGAGACAGAGGCGTCACCTGATCAGGCACAAGCCGTGCCATTTCATTAAACTTGGTGGTATACTGCTGGTGTGTCATGGTTCTAGCCTCCAACTGTAAAAACTCCCTTTCCAACTTATCCATTTCCCGATGAGGACGAAATTCCTCAATCACCAACCTTCTCAGCTCAGGCCATTTCATTTTCCCAATGGCCCTACTACCCTCAGCTTGGACAATGTTGTCCCACCAGCACAGAGCTGAATCCACAAAAGAGTGGGTAGCAAACTTCACCTTTTGGTCCTCTCGGCACTCGCTGATATTGAGAACAGCTTCCATTTCCCTCACCCACCGGTGAGCAGCTGCAGCGGTGCCGTTTCCATCAAAAGTAGGGGGCTTGCATCTCATAAATGCCCCGTAGTTACATCTTCGCACTGCCTCTCGCACAGGCTCTTCTTCTTCCTCTTCATCATCAGACAGAACCGTTTCCGGCCCTGGTTGTTCCCGTTCTCCAGAGGAACTGTTTCTTTCTTTTCTTTCCCTTTCTCGTACAGCCTTAATAACTTCAGTCACCACAGACGGTAAGATTGTCTGCATGACCTGATGGACTTCTTCTACAACAGCCTCCTTTACTGAGGCTCTCAGATTGGCGCTTTCGTCGCCACCCCCGAATGGGGAGTCTCTGGTTCTTCATGAACCACCTCTCAACTCTGGGTCTCCCTCTCTTAGGTCGCGGTTCAGCACCGTGACCTCCACCCCTAGAAGCTTTCGAAGATCTACCTCCGGCCATCACACGCACACTGAAAGATTCAAACACCAACACGGTCATTCAAGGAAACAACTCAGTTTATGTCAAGTATAGTAAGTCCCTAATTACAGTGGCCAGTTGTGATTAGCCACTTACTTTACTCTTCATACCCCAAGTATTACCTGTCCTGACTACATCAGTATTTAAATCTACATATAACACATAACACATACCATGCGCACATAAAACCAGTTAACTTTATGAAAATACCTGATGGCACGCAGCTACTCAGATTGGCATCCCATTCCCATTCCGTCCCATTCTCAGTTTAAGATTAGGTTTATTTTGAAAATTTACCCATTTCACTTAAACTTTGGCTCTGATACCAACTTGTAAGGCCCCGTTCCCGGGACACTTACAGCTGGGTTCTCATCGCACATAAAACATATAATTACATTTGTATTTAATAAATCGCAGCAAAAAACTAAAACAAGCTTTCATTTCCATGTAAAAGTTTTTGCAAGTTAATACGACATTCATTACAAAATAGCTTGTTCGCATTACAATGTAAAAACATTAATCAAAAGAATGCCATCCCCAAAAGAGCTGAGTAGTCGCCCGTGCCATCCTCAGCAACCATTACCTGCCAACTGGAAACACATTAAAGTCAGCGTCGCTGAGTGAGTTCTAGTTTTATAAATAAAACATACTTTACTTTCATATAAAACCGTTCGTTACTTTTACATGATCACACATCATACGTACACATAGATAATATCATTATTATCTTCTTCATTTGTTCATTCGTTCTTTCATTACTTACTTGCGCATCGGACATCATCCTTACCAATACCATGTGCTACACCCCGGTTAGTCGTAGCTACCGGGCCGAAGTCAACAAATGAACAGCTAAACGTATGCCACGGTACTAGGAGTAACCATCAGTCTTAGCTACTGGGCCGAAGTCAACAAATGAACAGCTAAACGTATGCCACAGTACTAGGGGTGAGCGGTAGAGGTTCTACATTCAGGGTCAATCACCAAGAAGGACCCGTTATCCGATGTGTGCAAGACGTTTCATTCGTTCATTAATACATGCATTCATTCATCATGTTCCTCTTTCTTTATCTTTCACTTTACGTTACATAATACTTCGTTCATTCATCATAACAGGTAAAGCCATAGCAAAGATATTATACATCACACTAAGGAACATTAACATGCATCAACATCACATCATCAAGGCAACATCATACATACATAACGTACAACATCATCACCCTCATCATGCCCAACATGCTTTCTAAGACCTCGATCGTCATCTTAAAAACTCTTATGGGAACCTTTACATCAAAACTTACATCTGCACTTTCCCCCGAAAGTCAGAAGTCAATCTACACCTTCCTCGGGTTCAACAGCCCTATTCGGGCGTATGGACACCCTTCAGTCGCATGGCCTCTATGCGACTGAACATCATGCGATTGAACTCAAGCGGATGAACATTTAGGTGAATGAACATCCAGTCGTGCGAATGGACAATGCGGATGGACCTCATGCGACTGGACCTTCAGTCGTGCGAATGAACCTTCAGTCGTGCGAATGAACCCCAATCGCACCCTAATCGGCCGTATGGCCTCCATTCGGCCTCCAGTCGGTCGCCTAGCCCTAACTGATGCAGAATGCAGTTCAACCCGACTGCAGCCGAGGGTTTTCGGCCTCCAAACTCATCTAAACCCATTTTAAGCCTAAATCGACCATCCTAAACCTTAGGGATGCATACCATAACATTATTCAAGCACAACCAAGCAAGAAATCAAGCCCCAAACGGGTCCTACGCATACATACACGCATACATACGGGTCTTCACCCAAAAACGCGAAAAAGGGTTTTTAGATGTGTTCCAGCCCCAAAATCATTCAAAAACATGTAAAATAGGGGTCCTAGAACTCACCTAAACGAGCACAACGACAAGAGCTTCGATTTGGCTTGCTTCACGACGATTTTGGCGACCCGAACCAACTCGAACCAACACTTTTCCTCTTTTTCTCTTCTTTCTCTTTTCTTCTCTTTATGAAACTGAAATGTGGGTGTGGGGAGAGTGGGCTGCCCTCTCCCTACATATATCACCACATTTCCCAACTTTTCTTCGTTGGCGAGTTTGGTCCCTCGACTTTTGGACTTTATTTTCTTTTCTTTCGCCACCGGCTTCAAAATAATAAATATTCGGGTGTTACAATTTAAAATTGGTGGGTATCCAAATAAAACCATCCTATTAAAATTAATGGTCTCGTAATTAAACACGAAAAAAGTGGGCCCATTAATAGATGGGAGGTTATCTTAGAAAACAAAGAAGAATGTGGTTGGTGTTGTTTTGGTAACACAAATCTTTACTTGTAATGTTTGTAAATGTATATAAGTATGATTTCTTAAATGTAGTTAATTTAGTTATAAGATTTTGCCATATAGTCTAATTTTATTTGATTTGTAATGTAATTAAAGTTGGCACAAAATAATGTGTTCTAATTTTATTTATTTTGATGTAAGTAAAACTAACATATGTCAAATGCTCACTAAAACACCAAAAAATTTTTTGGTTACATATGTACATGCCTAGAGTGACTTGATATGAGATAATGTTGCTATCAATGATCCTTAGTCCAACTCGTTAAGATGAGATACTTATGATATGTATATATAAAAGGAAGGTCATGGGTTCAAGTTTTACTCTGAGCAAAAATGCTCAGTGTTGAGTCAGAGGGTTTTTTCAACAATGAGTTTCCTTCTGAGAGGGTTGGGGGTGCGGTCTCGGCTGAGAAACAGATAGGTGTGTCCGATTGATATAACACATATCCTCTAAAACATGGTCGTACAATTGTCGTTAAAAAAGATAATGTTGCTTCGGGTAATCTATAGTGTGACCTAATTAAATATGCCTTAATAAAAATTGGTCATAAATGTGTAAAGGTGACACAAAATGACTTGCTACAACGTCATGATATCTTGACGTTTCATCTTCTTAGCAACCCACTAACACATGACTTGCTATAACTTCTGGTATACCAATAGATTACCTATGGAGTTGATAGAATTGGTAACCAACACCTTTTAGCAACGCAGGAAATTTAACAATAAAATTAGCACGGATTACCAACAAAGTTTAGTAACTAATAAATAGACTAATATTTAAACTTCACGCGTTGCCCTGAGGTTCTTTTTGTAACAGAGTAATTGTCTTCATCGGTCAATGAGTCCTAGATCAACTGGTTTAGGAGGAGACACCCTATGACTTTCCAAAGTGGAGGTCATGGGTTGAAGTCTTACTAGATGTAATATGTTTTTAGTGGGCCAAAGGTTTTACCACAGTGGACCTTTAGGTGGTGGATTTCCCTTGGAATGGTGGGCGAGCCTGGTCACCAGCGTTGTCTGTGTTCGTGGGCGTGGGTGGCCTTTCGCCAATGGGTTTACCCGGGTGACCGGGCTTAAAAAATTATTCGTTGACCGCTCAAAAAAAAGTATTTGTCTTCATCGCGTAAGATTATGATTTTCTCGTGCTCTAATCAATGTTGGGGGTGCACCAATCGAACAAATCATTTAAGTGTAATCGATAGTATTAAAAATGTATTAATAACGTGTATTAAATAGTGTATTAGTTAAAATAGTTTATTAAATATGGGTAAAAATGAAATTAATGTATAAAGCATTTGTACTTTATATTTAAAATATTATATTAGATGTCTTATAGTTTAAGTAAAATTACTATATTATCTTACTAAAATGTAATATATAGTAGTATAAATAATTGAAAAATCAAACAATTCGCTCTGCCTCACACACTCATGTCTCCTTTCCCACGCCTATTGCCTCACTCATGATGACCCTCTCATGCCTCTACTCACGAACACTTTGAAAGTGTAAATCTTGGTTATAAGTGCTAGAATGGGTGAACCAAAAAAGTCAGGTGCTTGAACGGTCAACATGTGTAAGCTAGAATATATATTTGTGAGTTTGTTGATTAGGATAAACTTCATTCACAGAATTACTTGCTACTATTCATATACTTTGTGTCCTAATATAAAATCCAATTTATAAACTGATAACCCTAATACGTATCGTATAACACCATATGCGTCGTATAAGGTCGAAAACATTGAAAACGGTAATATTCATTAGGGTCTGTCAAAGTGCTATACATCCACATAGCCTTATACGAGCCCCTATACGATACATATAGTGCTATACAGCCCGTATAAAAATTCAACACTGACTACGATGAAAAATCCAGGAGAGTGGTTATATGCCTCATATATGACTATACGATCCACCATTAGTTCTTTCATTTCCGTGGGAGCTAACCGATACGGTGCTTTGGCAACAGGTTGAGCACCGGGTATCAAATCAATTTGGAACTCAATCTCGCGATCCGGTGGCATGCCGAGTAAGTCTTCCGGGAATACGTCCAGAAAGTCACACACAACTAGTACATCAGATAGTTGCGGTGTTGGCGCGTCCACATCCTTTACGTAGGCCAAGTAGGCACTACATCCACGCCTCATGCACTTTCCCGCCACCGCCATCGAAATCATTTTCGGGATCGTCATGACGCGATCTCCATAAATCGTAACCAAAATCCCATCAGACGCAACTAATCGAATCATCTTCTTGCGACAAACGATGTTTGCTTCATAGGTTGCTAACAAGTCCATCCCTAGTACTACATCAAATCCACCTAGGGGTATCACGTTTAACTTAGCAGCAAACCTATGACCCTCTGGTTCTATGGCACAGTCCTCTATCACATGAGTAATTGTAGTGGACTTACCAATAGCAGTTTCTCCATTGAATGGTGCACTGACCTTTCTACTAATAACAGGCAGCTTCGCACAAAAAGTAGTAGAAATAAAACTCCTACTAGCACCAGAATCAAACAATACAGAGGCACAAGTTTGGTTTACTAGAAACATACCTGACACAACATCGAGATCAGCTTTGGCTTCCTCCCGGGTCATGGTGTAAGCTCTAGCACCTGCCCTCTGCCCTCCTTCCTGTGGTTTCTTCTTCTCTGCTCCAGAGCTCTCCACCCTCAGCTTCTTACAGTCTCTAGCGATGTGGCCAGGCTGACCACACCTGAAGCATACGTTCATCCCCATCCTGCACTCACCAGTATGCTCCCTTCCATATTTGTCACACCTCCTCGGCCCTGATCTTGACGACACTCCACGGTCGTTCACATTCACCTTCTTGTCGTTTGAAGTAAAACTGCCACGTCCAAATCTCTTCCCATTCCTGTTCCTTCCATCCCCACTCGTCCTCTTCACCTCAACCACCACCACCTCGTGCTCCTCGTATAACCTACCAGCCAAATCAACCGCCGACCTTAAAGTGCTCGGTCGGGCGGCAATCATATGCCTACGGATATCCGCCGGCAGCCCCTGGATGTATCTTTTAATCTTTCATGACAGTGGTGTCACTTGATCAGGCACCAGTTGCGCCATTTCATTAAATTTGGTGGTGTACAGCTGGTGTGTCATCGTCCCCGCCTCCAGCTGCAGGAAATCTCTTTCTACCTTGTCTATCTCTCTATGAGGACAGAATTCCTCAATCACTAACTTTTTCAGTTCAGGCCATCTCATTCTCCTAATGGCCCTGCTACCCTCGGCTTGGACAATGTTCTCCCACGAACACAAAGCCGATTCCATAAAAGAGTGAGTAGCGAATTTCACCTTCTGCTCTTCACGACACTCACTGATATCGAGGACAGCCTCTATTTCCCTCACCCACCGGTGAGCAGCTGCAACAGTGCCGTTCCCATCGAAAGTAGGGGCTTGAATCTCATAAACGCCCTATAGTTGCAGCCTCGGGTCGCCTCCGGCGCAGGCTCTTCTTCTTCCTCTTCCTCAACATCAGAGAGAACCGTTTTCGGCTCTGGTTGTTCCCGTCCTCCCGAGGACCTGCTTCTTTCCTTTCTTTCCCCATCCCTTACTGCCTTGATCACTTTGGTCACCACAGACGGTAGAATCGTCTGCATGACCTGGTGAACTTCTTCCACCACAGCCTCATTTACTGAGGCTCTCAGATTGTCGCTCTCGTCGCCACCCTCCGGATGAGGGGTCTCTGGTTCTTCATGGACCACTTTCTCGACTTTGGGTCTCCCTCTCTTGGGTCGCGGAGCAGCACCGTGACCTCCACCACGAGAGGCTTTTGAAGATCTACCGCCAGCCATCCTCTAAAAGCACACTATAAGATTCAAACACTAACACGGTCATTCAAGGTAACACTCAGTTTATGTCAAGTATAGTAAGTCCCTAATTACAGTGGCTAGTTGTGATTAGCCACTTAATTTACTCTTCATACCCCAAGCTTCTCCTATCCTAACTTAATCAGTATCTAAATCTATTAAGAGCACATAATCAAATAGCATGCACACATAATACCGGTTAACATTAGGAAAAGACATACCTGATGGCACGTAGCTACTCGGGCTGACATCCCTCCATTTGTCCCATTTTCAGTTTAGTTTTTGGTTTTAAAAGTTTATTTAAACCAATTCTTTTAAACTTTGGCTCTGATACCAATTTGTAAGGCCCCGTTCCCGGGAACCTCATAGTTGGTCAACCACAGCAGTTAAAACACTGCACATTATAATCATACAAACTTTAAGCAGCGGAAATGATTTATAAAAAACCATTCATTTCATTTAAAACATTGTTGTTAAGCAATACATCATCATTATCTGTTTACAAAAGAATTGTTTTAACGCATTACAAAACAACAGCAACATAGAATACAAATGGATGTCAGTCTTTTCCTGCCGAGTAGCTTTACCCTTGTGTCATCCTCAGCAATAATTACATGCCAACTGAAAATGTATAAAAGTCAGCGTTGCTGAGTGAGTTCTAGTTTTAAAAGTAATAAAATACTTTCTATATGTTGTATAAGAAAATACTCTTTTCTGTAAAATACAACTCTGTATTGTATATGCGAGCACGCATTAACTATATGAACAAGTACTGTTCGTTTTCTTTACTGTATGCCTTGTCTGTTCTGTAAATTTTTATGTTTATGTTTCACTTTCTGTATGGACCAGTGAGCAATACCCCAACTATATGCGCGATGGGAAATGGGTGATGGGCCATCTATATCCCTTGAAAGGGTTAACTACATCACTCGAAAGGGTCAACTGTATCCCTCGAAAGGGTCAACTATATCCCTCGAAAGGGTCAACTGTATCCCTCGAAAGGGTCAACTGTATCCCTTGAAAGGGTTCTGTGTCTTGTGTACAAGGCCGACCCAATCACCCAGGACACACTATAAAGGTCCTGCCAATCTTAATTGATTGGCCCTGTGTTCATAATAGGGTAGCTAACCCGCAGCACAGTTGAGCTAACGACAACATGGTCGTGTACCTCATGTAAGCTTGCAAGACTTGTTAACATTTTTATTAATGTTCTTCTTCTTTTTTTATTGCTCTTTTACTTCATTATTACGATATACTTTACGTTACGATAATAAACATACGACGTAAAGTCACATGCTATAAGTAATAATAATAATAGCAATAATAATAATAAGGAACAACCATAACCATGCATGAAACATCATCATAAATAAGCCCTAGTCAACCTTGGTCAAAACCCTAAAAGCACAGACTCCCAGAAAATTCTGTGAAAATTTCTAAGTGCTTAGGCGCTTTGTCACTATTTGGGCGCACGAGCTATGTTTGGGTGTTTCATCACTATGTAGGCGCATCAGCCAACACTTAATCATTTTATCACTTAGTCGCATGAACTATTCAGGCGCATAGGCACTATTGGTGCGTATGAACACTTAGGCGCATGAGCCACTTGGGCGCGTGGGCACTATTCGGGCGTATGAACACTTCGGCGCATGAGTCACTTGAGCGCATGGGCACTATTGGGGCGCATCGCCCTACACTTAGTCGTCTGACTAATATTTTGCATGGACCACTGTTCAAGCGCATGGGCTATACTTAAACATTTCTAAGGCAATTTTAGGCGCATGAGCTACTGTTCAGGCGCATGGATTACACTTAAATCTTTCTAAGGCATTTTCAGGCGCATGAGCCTTATCTAGGCACATGGACCTTCTGTGTAATATGTTTCCAGTATGTTTTCAAACCCAATCATCAAACCCATATGTTCTAAGCTTAATGTGGCTATTCTAAACGTGAACAACCTATAAGCATTCAAGAATTAACATACAACATGTACATTACATACGGGTAAACATACATAAGCTTTGAAAATCGTTTTAATACATTTTCAGCCCCAAAGATAGTTTAAAACAAGTAAAAATCAGGGTCTAGAACTCACCTGATGCAACTTGGATTTTTCTTCCTTTCTAACCCGCTTGCAATTGAGTTCAAACGCCTAAAAAAAACACCAAACACACACACCCGAGCACAAACACAACACATAAGCACCTAAACACATAACCAGGATAAAACCGGTCATAAACACTTAAAAACCACGAATTCTTACCTTTAATTCGTTCACTTCTTCTTCTTCTTCTACAAGCGGAGAGTTTTCCCATGCTCTCTCTCTCTCTAAAACAGAAGAAATGTTGATGTGAAGTGAGGGTGGGCGGCCATGCCCACCTTTACACCAACTTTTTCAAAGTTTTGTCCCTTTGGACACTTTTAGTCCTTCCAGTTGGACTTGATTGCCTTTCTTTCTTTTTATTCCTCATATATTGTCTTTTTAAAAAAAAACGGGTCTTACACCGCGGGATTTGAAAATATGGATAAAAATAAACACGTTATAACGGTATATATAATTTAAGAATTCATGACAATGTGTGAAATAAATGTTATTTAACACAAATACCACTTTAAAATTAAATTATCACTGTAATCACAATAAGTACTACATTGTTATGAAAATGAAAATCAAGAAAAAAAAATATAATTTAAAGAGTGACGCAAACAATGTATTTAATAAACTTATTTGAGTATTGAGTGTAAAACTAAAAAAATAAGTGTTAAAAATGTAATAAATAGTAAATAGTAAAAATAAATTTAAAAGGATAAAATTGCAGCTGCGGGGAAAAATACAATTAACATATATTAAAATTAAATATTTTTCAACAATACACTCATCTATTTTTCCTTTTTGCAAAGAGTTTATTAAACAAAATGAACATCAATGAAACCTTAAGTACAAACATTATAAATAAAAATATTGATTTTGAGAGCTGACCAACTAAAGAGTCGTTTGACAACTTCTAAATGATTAAGTGTTGAATCAATAAAAGATCTGAATGATTAAGTGTTAGAATTGCACTTACATTATTTTAGAGAAAGGGATTGTGAATGCTCTAAGAAACTGCCAAATAACCCCTAAGATTATAATGTAGTTGAGTGTCCGGATATATTAAATTAAGCGGGAAATAAAACCACACAAAACTAAAATTGAAGTGGGTTTTGAACCCAAGTCCTGCCAACGATCTAACCAAGTGAGTTACATAATCAAATCTAGCTATTTAAAGGTGACAAAATCTAGTAATAAAAAAGATAATATCTTTACCGTGCACACAGACATATTCTTTTAATAGGTATATTAATTAGACTTCATTCTATTAAATACCTAGCACACTTCAATAATTTTAAAAAGATGCTTTCATAAATAATTCCGCTCACAACTTTATTATTACAAACTAGGTTTTGGCGCGCGTGTTGCTGCGCGTATGCGAGTTTTAATGTAACCTTAAATTAAAATCAAAATGAAGATTCAAAACCACAAAATCAGTAAAATACACAAAGTAAAACACATCAAAACCCTAAATCCATAACACACTAGAACATGCAGAACCCAAAAATTAAATCAAAGCCCAACACCATACACAAAACTAACGAAAATCAAAGTCGCAAGAAAGCGACACAGTCCAAAATAAAAAACCGACGAAAATCAAAGCCCTAAAAAGAGCAAACAAAAGAAAAACCAAACCTTAATAGCGAGAATCGTCAGGGTATCGATAACGAAAGAAAGAAAGCAGGAACCCGGAGAAAGACAACGTCAACGATACGTGTCCTGATGATTCTCGAAACCACAAAAAACCCACAAAATACCCCACCCTAAAATCTCGAAACCACAACCAAAACAAATCATATTAAAACACAAATAAAAAAAAAGAAAAAAAATCAAAACACAAACAAAATAAACAAAAAAATTTTAAACACAAAAAAACAAAAAAAAAGAAAAGAAAAAAAGAAAAACCACCACCAAACAAACCTTTTAATTAGAATAGTAAAGTAATATCTTTAGCAATTTTGATTCTTGAATTAAACAAGGTAAATAGTATATAAACTATGATCATATTAAAAAAATCCCACTTTCAGTATAGCTTTTTTAATTTTAATGACCGATCATCTCTACTTTGAATTGTCAAATTAGCGCCAGGTACTACATAATGAAGTAGTAAATTCTTAATGCTTTTAATAGTTACCTTCTTAATATTTTTATTAATCCTTTTTATTTTTTATAAATAATGACAGTACCTTTTCTAATAACAACATTTAGACTTTCCTTTGGGATAAAAATATTACATTGTTTAATAATATGTTTGTCTATTAAGGGAAGGACTTAACAAAGAGATGTTTCTACCAAACTCAAAATTATGAGTCCTAAAATTTATTAAATACTTATCAGATATCAAATATTTCGTTAGTTCAGTTGTACTCACATATTTGTTATAAATTACAAATTTATTTATTGTTATATATCACATAATCAACTTATGATCTTAAAAATTTAAAAATAAACTATGTTTATAAGGATTAATCATCAAATACCGCCAGACCATTGAGCAATAAACTATACTCACACATATGATTGATGTTATTTCCATATTCCAAGGGTGAATGGATCAATATATAAAACTCACTCAAATTGATCATGTTTATATACTTTTTTAAGTATGCAAATGAACATACATCTTGATGGGCATCGTTAAAAAATATGTTAGAGACTAACCGGCTAACTCATTACTAGGACACGGGCATTTGCATGAACACATACAAGCACATATGCCATTACAACAATGGGGCATACCAACTCGACAAGTAATCATACAACCACCATCTGGATCACAAAAATCACCAACTCCGTTCACAAAAGTGTCACCATCATTCAGATAGCGCTTGCTGACTCATTTCCAATATTTTATCAACCAAACCACATGAGATTTGCCAACCTGCAAATCATAAGTCATTAATGAAAACTCAATACACAACAACAGTTAAGGGCCGATGAGACCAAGCTTATGTAAAACACAAAGATATAATGTAAACATAAACATCATATTGAAGGACACTTTCGTCATGTTTTAACAGATCTTGTTATGAAGGAAAACAAATAAGAATTTCTTTTCTACAAAGATTATCATTTGTCTTACCACAATATATAAAGTTTATGGACAACTACCATACCAAAGAGTTTCTATAATCCTTCTATAAATGCTCATAAATTTTATATCTGTTATAATTTGAATTTAAACATTTCATTAATGTTGATGCAAATGTATTAATGGTCATAAATGTCGTATCAATGTTCCGAATGTTGTTATAAAAACTTGTATTACTCGCAATACATTTTATCTTTTAAAAGTTACATTATGACAACTCATTCTTACAAAATTAAATAACGGGAGAAATGGGAAGAGTTTAGAAGATATTTATGCATGGAGAAATCAATACCCTTTATCTTGTATTTATAGTATTCCATGTTGTATATGTTAATGTCATGTATCATGATTAAAGTGGTTCTTAAATAGTTTGCTACATCATTGGATCTTACAATTTATGCAATCATAGGTGTGTTTCATCAATGGATATGATTGATAATAATTATAATACATTGGATGTGACACACGTAACACGTGCCAATCCCTTATTACACGTTGATGTAATTTGTGGTTCGTGGATCGGGTGTCATTTATGATTCGCGGTTTGAATCCTGAATCCGGGTTATAATTTGGTACCATACTTCTACACATACTACATTGCTAGAACGAATTAAATATTTAATATTTGGCTTTTTAGTCCTACAATTCTCAAACAATTAATATAATAGACAATATCACCAAATCTGAAATCATGAAGCAAACCTTTACGACCATGATTGACTTATGGCTAGTCTACAAGATTCCAATATAGCAAGAGTCGTTTTTAACAAAAAAATGATTGATATCAAACCTATTATGTATGGAATGCATACCTAAAAAACCAATTAAATCGTTAACTTTGTTAATTAATTACTTAATGTATGGTCTATGCCCAAGATTGAAAATGAGGAATTGATCATCTAAGAATGAATATACCAACGCAAGTTTGTGGTTATCACATCCGGTCAAGTAATATCCACAGAAAAATAATAATTGAATCAACGACCATAAGTATGCATATTCATCAATAGCAATTAAGATAGAACTTCACTAGAATCATCATAGTTCATAAGAAAAAGTCAACTAAAATATCAAAACATGCTAAAATTCATCCAGACCTAGATGATAAATAAAATCTAGCCAAACATGATTAATAAGTAACAAAACCTAATTGTATGAATCTTTGAAATTAAAAGAAAACACAAGATAAAACTGCAAACCAAACAATAAAGGACGGTGTTAATTGAGTTGCCTTCACAATTTAATAAAAATAATTAAATAATTGCAGGGGCGTACCATATCATCCGCATCCCATGAATTTTTTTAATTTTAGCAGTATTGACTCCGATTAATTTTGACATCGATCTTTATGAAATTTTAACTTTGATTTTAAAGAATTTGTAACAATGACCAATACCATCAATAATTTCTACTAATGCAATCTTCTTATAATCTAAAGAAACACATTTTAATTAAACTTATAAACCGATTAACTATACAAACTGAGATCATTACTTTATTTTTTTTATAATCTACTTACCCAAAAATCTAATAACTATTTTAAAGAAACTACACACATTACTTCATAATCCAAACTATTAAACAATTTAGCTACTAATTAACAAACAGTTCAATTATAGTTACAATATTATAATATTAACAACAATTGAATAAACGACTTGTTCATCAGTGATTCTAAGCAATTCGATTGTCGTTGTCATACTAAGTCCTCAATTGTTTAATTTTTGTCGGAACCTTGCTATTAGAGGCGCATACCATTGGTCGCCTCTCGCCCATTGTTACAACCCCTCTCAAAGCTGATTATAAACGACTACAAATCCTCAATTTCGTTGTTTCTTTTCATAAGATTGATGTATTTATATCATGTATTTGAAATTTAATTTAGTTTTTATCTTTTTATTATGTAACCTAACTCAACTCGAACCAAATTGTACCGGAAGAAAGAATTAATATTTATCAACATATATACAACCGAACTAAAAAACATCCGACCCCGATCACTACAATCTTTTGGTATGCCACTGAATAATTGGTCAACCCAGTAGTAGTTACACATATGATGGATGTTATTAATATATTCCAACTTGTATAGATCATTACAACTCAGTGTTCTTGAATTTCATGCAAATGAAAGTACATCTTGATGGCCATGACAAGAAAAATATGTTGACACTAACAGCCTAATTCGTTAGTAGGACAAGGGCATTCCCCGAGACAACTACATGCTCATTTACCCTTACAACAATGGGGAATACCAACTCGACACATCGACCTGCATACGCCATGTGAATCACAAGGATCACCAAATCCATTCAAGAATGCGTCACCATCATTCTCAGATAGCATGTGCTTACTCGCTGCTAATCCTTTATCAGCCAAACCATATGAGATTAGCCACCCTACAAATCATAATTCATTAGTGTAAACTCAATACATAATAAAAGTTAATGACAGATGAGAGGAAACTTACGTGAAACACAAAGATATAACATGAACACCAACATCATCTTGAACTTGTCTTACCTTTGTATATATAGTGGTTGTGGAGAATTGTTTAGAAATTTATGTTTAATGTTCTGAAAGTACTCGTATTCTCCCGGTATATTTTATGTTTAGAAATTTCATTAATGACAAGTCACTAATCATGATCATTATGTTACGATCGTAAATATTGTTTTGCATTTAGACTTTGTTTAATGCTCTCGCGTGGGGTGCTTATGTGGCAGGGGCCGTGGACACGTAAACACCGATTATCGCTGCTTCACAAATTCATTATTTTAACCCTATAAAATACCAAACAAAAAATTATAATAAACTATTCAAATCCATATTTTTCTAACAGTGTAGAATACAATTCAATTCACAAGTTTTTACCGCATCATTGATTTTGCGAACATGTCTTATTTTAACACTTTTATTTTTAGGAGAGGGTTATGATAATGAAGATATTTAATCTGAAAAACAAAATCGTAAGTGTGACACATGTAGTGCTATTGTCTTAGTATATAGCACATTTTAAATACATCATGCTTAATACGTTCATTTTGTTAAACATCAGATTATTGTGCTATATATATTTTTTATCATTTATTATATGTATTTATAATTATGTTTTACATTTTTTTATTATTTTGTTTATTTTATAGATTATATAAACTAGTTAACTATCACAGTGTTTTTATAATTAAAAGTATATAATGATATTTTTCTTTGATGTATTTTGAAAACTTAGTGTTTAAAATAACACAATGTGTTATTTTTATTATTGTTTTATAGATTATATAAAGTCATTGATATATATATCATTGTATTTATAGTTAGAAGGAAACAAGGATATTATTTCACCAATATATTTTTTAAAACTCATAGTGTTTAGTATATCTCAATCACTACAAGAAAACGGGGCTCTGGAGACAACATTTGATGTTGCGATATGGTGCGTTTGTTGTCACCATAGCCTATGCTGACGGTATGTCATCGTCATAACACCAGTCGCTAGAGCTTCATCGCTATAGCCCATTTTATTGTCGTCGTCAAAGTTGTAGTCGCCACAAAGATCTATCCCGACGACATGTTCTCGCCATAGAGTTTTGGGCTATGGACCAACTCTTTTTATTTTTAATATTTAATTTTTTTATATTATGATTTTTCATAATTTTCAAGGTTAAGAAAACAAATTTATATACTAAAACAAGAGCTAATACTAAAAATACCTAAAAGAAAGTTGATACGATTAGAGTTATATACAAACAAAACTACTAATGCAAACATTATTTAAGTTTTTACAAACAATACAAATTAACTATTTAATTATCATCGTCTTGATCATCTTCATCGTTATTGTAAGGCCCTGTTCCCCGGACGCTTACAGCTGGTAAATCATTACACTTAAAACATATACCTTACACTTAATCATTCATAAAACATTGTAGCGGAATCATAAAAATAACTTTTCATATCATTACAAATGCTTTTGCAAGTTAATACAACACTCATTCAAAATATTGTTTGTTTGTATTACAGTGCAAAAACATTAATCAAAAGAATACCATCCAAAAGAGCTAAGTAGCTGACCCGTGCCATCCTCAGCAATCATTACCTGCCAACTAGAAACACAGAAAAGTCAGCGTTGCTGAGTGAGTTCTAGTTTTATAATGAAACATACTTTACTTTCGTTAAAAATCGTTCTTTACTTTCATACGATCATACATCATACGTACACATAGATAATGTCATTATTATCTTCATCATTCATTCTTTCATCATTACATCTTTTCTTTCCATCAAACCATGAACTTTACCCTTCAGTCTCCTGGTACTAGGCCGAAGCCTATCATAGACCTTCCATTACGGTGCACATCACCTCCTGGCCACAGTACCTAAGATAAAGTTCAGGCGTATCATTGTCATGAGCTATGCCCTTCCGTCCGTTGGTACCGGGCCGAAGCCTATCATAAACCTTCCATTATGGTGCACAGCACCTCATGGCCATAGTACCGAAGGCAAGCAACAATGGTTCCATACAAATGGTCAATCACAAAGAAAGACCCTGATGTGCATCCTCACAGGGTAGCGAACCCGCACACCGTTGAGCTAACACCTTACAAAGGGGCGTGTCCCGACATACAATGCTTGCAAGACTTTCATTACTTTCATCATTCATTAATGCATGCATTCATCATCTTGTTCCTCTTTTCATTATCTTCCACTTTACGTTACATAATACTTTCATTTCATTCATTAACAATCACGTAAAGCCACGGGAAAGATAAACATACAACATAATAAGGAACATTTACATACACAGTCAACATCGTCATACAAGGTAACATCATACATACATAACATACATCATGCATAAACATGCGACATAATGCATCATCATCATCTATGCCCAACATAACCTCTATGGTCTCAAAAGTCATCTTACATGAACTTACGAGAACCTTTAACGTCAAAACTTACATATGCACTTTTCCCTGAAAGTCAGTAATTAAACTACGTTTTTCCTCGGGTAACCAGCCCTATTTGGGCGTATGGGCACCCTTCAGTCGCATGGCCTCCAGGCGACTGAACATCATGCGAATGGACCAATGCGGATGAACATCTATGCGGATGAACACCCAATCGTGCGAATGGACCTCATACGGATGAACACCTATGCGAATGAACACCCATGTGAATGGAACTAATGCGAATGAATACCTTGTACGGCTCAAACTAATGTGGATGATCACTTATGCGAATGGGCCCTCAATCGTATGACTCCCCATGCGACTGGCCCCCAATCGCGCGAATGAATCCCCAGTCGTGTGATTGAACCTCAATCGCACCTCATTCGGCCGTATGGCCTCCATTCGGTCGCCTAGCCCTACCTGATGCAGAATGCAGTTCATCCCGAACCCAATCTGCCATTTTCGACCTCCAAGCTCATCCAAACCCATTCTAAGCCTAAATCAACCATCCTAAACCTTAGGAATACATACCACAACACCATTCAAGCACACACAAGCTCAAAAGCAAGACCCAAATGAATCATACACATACACACATACACAAACGGGTCAAACACTCACACACTTCAAAAATGATTTTCAGATGTGTTCCAGCCCTAAAATCATTCAAAAACATGTAAAAGAGGGGTCCTAGAACTCACACAAACAACACCGAGAAGTAGAGCTTCGTTTAGACCCACTACACGATGATTTTGCACGCTTGAATCCACTCGAATCAACCTTTCTCTTCTTTTCTCCCTTTTCCTCTCTTCCTTTCTCTCTTTAACTGTATTTTTGGGTGTGGGGAGAGGGTAAGGGCTGCCCTCTCCCTTTAAATACCTCTGTAGAGATTAATGAAGAGGCTCATGCAACCTAAACATCTTAAGTCTATCCTGCATGCTGCACAAGTACTTTAAAGAAGAAGCTTAGGAAGTTTCACACATGAAACAGAAAATACTCTAAGTGTGAAATCTTCCAAAGCCAAGACCAATATCTTCCGAAGCCAAACATGAAGTCTTCTGAAGCCTCAGAGACAAAGTCTTCCGAAGCTTCAAGATCATGAAGATAGATTTCTTCCGAAGACTTTTAGTAACATGCTTTATCTGATGCACTGTTCCATAAAGCTGGACACTTACATGAGTTGGTGAAAAGGTCCATGCTTTTGGTAACTGTACATTGAGTTCTTGACTCTGTAACTTTCTACTTTATGTACTTTATCCTTTTTGTAATAGATAAGGATGTGAGCTATGGCATGTTATAGTCACAAGTCAAAAGGCAATCTGCCTTTTGACTCTACAATTGATTTTGTTTGTGTCTAGTCAATTGTATCCAGTTGGCTTTCAAAGTATAGCCGGCTATAGGATGTAGTATAAGTGTCTCATGTTCATGTATCTTTCCAAAATATGCTTTGTAACACTTGTAGAGAAAGCAATATACTGCATTCTTGAAAACCATACACTTATGTTCTTTGTGTTCTGTCTCTCTTGCATTACTTGTGTTCTTAGTATCTCAACTTGCTTAATCCAATTTACTGTTTGATTAAAGTTTAGTTAATCTTCTCTTTGTGTTGTTATGTTGTAACTTACACCCTTCAACGATCCTGAATTTGGTATCAGAGCTTTTCAGGCTCTTGATATAAGATCTCACCATCTTAAGATCCCTCACACACAAATACTAAACTTGACAAATGGTAGCCATTTCCAAAACTGATATGGAAACTGGAACCATGAATAAGTCCCCACTGATCACTCTTGATGAGTTTGATACCCGGTGTTTAAAATGGAAGGTTTCATTAGGTCTCTTGATTCAAGAATGTGGGAGTCTATTGAGAATGGACCTTTCATACCCAGCACCCCTTCTGCTACTGGTGCTGGTATGATCCCTAAGATGTGGCTAACTACTCTGATGAAGATAGAAAGAGAGTAGAGATAGACAAAAAGCCATGACAGCCCTTCAAACTGCCCTTCCAAACTCTGTATACAGAGGTTTCAAGAAGTGAAAAACAGCCAAGCAGCTGTAGGATGCACTGAAACTGATGTATGAGGGTTCCTTTGAAGCCAAGGAGAACAAGAAGGATCTCCTGAAGCAACAGTTTGAAAACTTCACCTTCAAAACAGGTGAAACCATAACTCAGTAGTACTTTAGGTATGTTGAGATTGTGGATACCCTAGTGGATGGAGGAGTTTCTCTTGAAAATAGAGACATTGTAAGGATGTTCATGTCCTCACTTCCTAGGCAATGGACACACTACTGTGTGGTGATCAAGAGAACTAAAAATCTCAAAACTCTTACTCTAACAGAGTTATATGGGATTCTCAGTGGCTACCAGATGGAGATGAACATGCAAGGTTCATCTGGCAACTCCAAAAATCAAATGGGTTCAGCCCTACATGTGGTTGAAAGGGATAGCATAGAACCCAAACATCATCTCTTATGCTACCCTGAGAATACACCAAAGGGTCCTTTCATCACCTTCCCAGAGACACCAAGGAGAACTACACTCAAGGAAGCCCATTCCAAGAGACAAGCTCTTCTCAAGCTTTTGTGTCTTCTGATGAAAGCCGTGGCAACTCTCTTTTCACTCTTGAAGACCTAGACTGTATCCATCCAGATGATCTCGAATACATGGAAATAGTCCAGTAGATGGCTATTCTCACTCACAGAGCCAAGAAGTTCTACAAGAGGACTGGAAGGAAGTTTCCAAGCAATGCAACTAGTGGAAAGTTTGGACTGGACAAAAGCAAAGTCAAGTGTTACAACTATAACTTGATGGGCCACTTTGCCAGAAAGTGTAAGACACCTAGAACAAGTGGTGGCCAAACACAATCTAGACCAAACTACATTGACAAAGCTCTCCAAAATGAGAAGTCAAAGCAGTAGGCTACTGTCGTGTTAAAGAAGGAGGCTTTGACTGGAGCTTTTAGGTGGAAAATGCTTCTCCAAACCAAGCACTAATGGCAGATCATGATGAAGCCAAGGTATTGGAACATCTCTGTACTCCTGAATGCATTACTAAAGTTAACAGATACAGGTCTTATAAGTTGGAACTGAGATTGACCTTGAGTACTTAAACATTTTAAAATCTGATTTTAGAAAGTCTGAAAATAATTATAAACTGAAGATAGGGGACTTAGAGAAAACCATTTCAGTTCTAAAACATGAACACATAGATTTTAGGACT
Organism: Flaveria trinervia; assembly: GCA_025506515.1. Lineage (NCBI taxonomy): Eukaryota > Viridiplantae > Streptophyta > Magnoliopsida > Asterales > Asteraceae > Flaveria > Flaveria trinervia. The sequence goes on from CM046453.1 coordinate 73,388,235, forward strand.
CAAATCAAAGATCTCATAACTAAGTTAACTGAGTGCCAGGCTGAGCTTGTGATCAACAAAGCCAGGGCAAAAAAGAGTGTTCTTGAAGAGGAGACCTTCAAGAACATGATATCCTCATCCTTGCACAACAAAGTGTGTTATCAAAACAGGCAGGGACTGGGATCCAATGAGATAGCTCCTCCACACACAATCTTGTCAGTAAGATCTCATAGGTGTGGAACTTGTGAAGATAAGCTTCCTCTCATAGATCCTATGAGTGAAGAGGACGACGAAGAGATCATGAAGAATCCCTCTGAGAAGAGTGAAGAGGAGGATTCCATGAAGGGCCACTATCCTTCTAAGGAGATAAAGAAGACTGTGATGACCAAGTCCATGAGAAAGAACTTGATCAGAAAGAGCAAAAGAAAGGCAAGGAAGGCTCAAGAGATCAAGGCTACTTTTGACTCTAAGCAAAAACAAGTTTTTATCTCGACAGGGTTTAAAGTGGTAGGGACTAAAGACATAAACCAAAACTCTTCTGCTAAGAGTCCTGGTTCTTATTCAACTCTTCTCAGTAGCAAGAAGAAGACTGATCTGCTGTGTACCACTGCTGCACAGCCTGGACCATCAAACTCCTAGCACAGTCCTCAGCCCAAGAGGATTGTCTCATCATCTGCAAAGATGAAGGTGGAGAAGGGATGTGACCAAAGACAGTCCTATTCCAAGGAAAAGGCTCTTGTGAAGAAGAAGATGAATTGTGTCATGTGTGAAAGTACCACTCATATTGCTAAGGATTGTCCTTTCAATCCTAAAGGTACTGTCCATATGACCAAAACAAAGACTTCAAAGAGTTCTAAGAAGATTCAAGCTTCGGAAGGAAAACCTGTTTCCTTTGGAAGCTCCAAGTCTAAGAAGAAGGGAAGTGGAAAATTACCCTCGGAAGAGAAGTTGGTCTCGGAAGAAAGGAGTTCTTCCGAAGCACTGAAGTCTGCTACAGTGTTTGCAAAATCTTCTGAAGGTTCAGTCATCAAAACTTCCGAAGTTCCAAAAGCTTCCGAAGTTTTGAAGGTCAAGTCCAAGACTCCAAAGGTGGTGTGGATGTGCAAGAAAGACAAACTGACTGAGAATCTCCATCAACAACAGCTCAAGATCCTCTTAGAACAACCATAGGATCTATTACTGTTGAATTACCTTCTGAAATGAGCCCAAGACAAGCAAGGCTTGGGTTTCCAAATGTAACTAATATTTCTCTTTGTGCAGGGACAGCTGAAGAGAGACAAAAATATCTGGATCATAGACAGTGGCTGTTCCAGGCACATGACATGCAATAGGTCACTACTTCAGAACTTTGAAAGGATTGATGGAGGACTAGTTGCTTTTGGAGGAGATGAAGGTGGTTTCATTTCTAGAAGGGGCAAGGTCCAAAATGGTAAGCTCAGCATAGAAAAGGTAAACTTTGTTAAGGAGCTTGGATACAATCTCCTGAGTGTATCTCAATTTTGTAATCAGAGTCATAACATGCTCTTTACTAAGCATGAGTGCATTGTTCTTAAGCCTGGTGTGGTCATTCCTTATGAGCATATCCTGCTTAGAGCCCCCAGGAAAGGAAACACGTACAAGATGGATTTGCAAGAAACCTCTCCTTCTGGAGAAGTTTCATGCTTTCTGTCTAAAGCCAATAGTGATGAGTCTTTCCTATGGCATAAAAGAATGTGCCATGTAAACTTTAAGAACATGAATAAATTAATTAAGCATAATTTGGTAACTGGAATGCCAAGGAAAGAGTTTACAAGTGATGACCATTGTGTTGCATGCCTGAAAGGAAAGCAACCTAAGGTATCTCACAAGCCTAAGAAAGGAACTCCATCACTACACCCCTACACTTGTTACATATGGATCTCTTTGGCCCCACTAGTGTAATGAGTTTAGGAAGGACCTTATACTGTCTAGTGATCACAAATGACTTTACATGATTCACTTGGGTCTTCTTCCTTAGAAATAAGGATGAGACTCCTGAGATTTTGAAGAATTTCATCTTAAAGATTGAGAATCAGTCTGATCACAAGGTCAAAGTCATAAGATATGATCAAGGAACTGAATTTAAGAACCAAATCCTTGATACATTTGTGATGAAAAGGGTATTAGAAGATAATTCAGTGCTCCCAGGACTCCTCAGCAAAATGGTGTTGCTAAGAGGAGAAACAGGACATTGATTGAAGCTGCAAGAACCATGTTGTCTGACTCTAAGCTGCCCATCACCTTTTGGGCAGAGGCAGTCAACACTGCCTGCTATGTGCAGAACAGAGTTTTAGTAGTTAAGACTCATGGCAAGACTCCTTATGAACTTTGGCATAAGAGGAAACCTTTCATTGGTTTCTCAGGTCATTGGGATGTCCTTGCACCATGTTGAATACCAAAGATCAAATTGCCAAGTTTGCTGAGAAATCAAATGATGGACACTTTATTGGATACTCTTCCCAAGCTAAGGCTTTTAGAGTGTACAATCTCAGAACTAGAATTGTTGAGGAGTCAGCCAATGTGACTTTCAATGAACACACACCCTGTGTTGCTGGTTCTGGTCCAGATTGGTTATTTGATCTTGATTTAGTTACCAACTGTTTTAACAACTCTTATGAGAATGTTTCAGGATATGCAGAAAATTTAAATATAGGTGATCCTGATCCAAGATTTGAGCTAGGAAGACCTTCAAGTTATACATCTTCAGCTCCAGTTGGAACTACTTCTGCAAATGAGGTTTCTATCAGCACAACAATGACAAACTCAGCTGATACATCTGGTATACCTTCAAATTCCAGCTCAGAGGCTCCACAACCAGATAAGAACACCTCAATTGTGGAAGACAACAATGGTGGTGGTGACAGTGACCAAGATTTCTTGATGCCACTAACCACACCATAGATGAGAACATCAATGATGTCACACACTGCTTGGATCAAGTTTCACTTGAAAAGTGTGCTAATGTGGTGGGAGAAACATCCATGCCAGATCTAAAATTTTCTAATTTAGATCTTTCTCAACAACTTGCTGTGATCCCTCAGCTTAGGATCCACAAGTCTCACCCTACCACAAATATCATTGGAGATGTTGTCTCAGGGGTAAAGACAAGAGGACAAACCCATGAAGCAGATTTTTGTCTTCACTCTTGTTTTCTATCCCAGATAGAGCCAAAGAAAGTTGATGAAGCTCTAAAAGATGAAAGTTGGGTTGAAGCTATGCAACAAGAGCTGCTTCAATTCAAAAGGCAAAAAGTTTGGAACCTTTGTCCTCTTCCTTCTGGAAAGACTACCATTGGAACCAAATGGGTGTTTAGGAACAAGAAAGATGATAGAGGCATCATCATCAAGAACAAAGCTAGACTGGTTGTTCAAGGATACACACAAGCAGAAGGGATTGACTACACTGATGTGTTTGCTCTAGTGGCAAGATTAGAAGCTGTTAGGATATTCCTGTCATTTGCTGCATCCAAGAACTTCAAGGTCTTTCAACTTGATGTGAAATGTGCCTTTTTGTATGGAGTGATAGATGAAGAGGTTTATGTCAAACAACCACCTGGTTTTGTAGATCCTGATCATCCTGATTATATCTACAAGCTTGACAAAGCTCTCTATGGGCTGCATCAGGCCCCAAGAAATGGTATGAGACACTATCTGAGTATCTTTGTAAACCTGGATATAGAATAGGTACTATAGATGGAACTCTCTTCATCAAAGGACAAGGAAAAGACATATTGCTAGTTCAAGTATATGTGGATAACATCATCTTTGGTTCAACTAATCCAAAGTTCTACAAATACTTTGAGAAGCTGATGAAAGACAGATTTGAAATGAGTGCCATGGGGGAACTCAATTTCTTTCTGGGAATTCAAGTGAAGCAAGTTGAAGATGGCATCTTTATAAGTCAGTCAAAGTATGTTCAAAACATACTTAAGAGGTTCTACATGACTGACTGTAAGATTGCTAAGACACCCATAGCTAGGAACCACTCCCTTGGTCTTGATCTTGAGGGGGAGTGTGTAGATGAGCACTTATATAGGGCTATGATTGGGTCTCTTATATATCTTACTACTAGCAGGCCTGATATCATGTTTGCTACTTGCATCTGTACAAGATATCAAGCCAACCCTAAGATGTCTCACTTTATCACTGTCAAGAGGATTCTAAGATACCTCAAAGGTGCATCAACACTTGGTTTATGGTATCCTAAGAATCCTGACTTCAATATGTATGCCTATACAGATTATCATGGTGGTTGCAATATAACTGCAAAGTCTACATCTGGGAGATGTCAATTTCTGGTGGAAGGGTGTCTCATAGCAATGCAAGAACAATCCTGTGTCTCTGCATCAACTGCTGAAGCTGAATACATTGCTACTGCAAGCTGCTGTGCTCAAATACTTTGGATTCAAAATCAGATGGACTATGGGTTAAACTTCAAGGAGACTCCCATTGACATAGACAACAACAGTGCTATCTCTATCACAGAGAACCCTGTGCAGCACTCAAGGACAAAGCACATTAATATCAGGTATCATTTAATAAGAGATAACTATGAAAAGATATTAATTAAACTAGTCAAAGTTCACACAGATGAACAATATGCTGATCTGTTTACAAAGGCTTTTGATGAACAGAGATTTAAATATCTAATATCAGCTATTGGGAAGATAAACTTTGAGTAAGCTTTTCTTAAAACTAATTCTTATTATTTCTTAAAAAAATTATGTGTGTCCTAAGTTGTCTAGTTCATCACTTTCATTAGCTCATGTTTTCTTTGGATGAAAATTTCTTTTTGAAGACTTTCCTTAGATTTTTGAAAATTTTTGATACTTCGGAAGTTATGCTTTTACTTCGGAGCAAATCATGCCTTCAAAATAAATAATGTCTAAGAAATTTACCTTCGGAAGAGCTTTCAGATTTATCTTCCGAAGCTTAAATACTTGTCTCAAACACTTACTTATTTTCAAGGACCATTACTTCAAAGCAAAATTAACTCTCGGAAGCTTTGTTGTTTTATATACAAAGCACTCAAGTTTTAATTTCCTCTTTGAAGCAAAATTCTCAAAACTCTCAGGAAATTCTTTCGTAGTCATTTTAGCTTCAGAAACTTTTTAACTAAAACTTCCGAAGATAATAACCTTCGGATTTCATAAGAAAACTACTTTTTGAGCAAAAGTAAACTACTTTTTTAGAGGTGGGACCGGCATCCGGATTTCAAAGTTTACCCTCTTTCATTAAACTTTATTTGAAATCCTTTTCACATATAAACCCAACGGTTTCCCCCTCTTTCTATCATCTGCTCTTCCTCCAAACCTAAAATCCCAAATTTCTCTCTGAAATTTCTTTCTCTCTTCTTTCTTCGTCCTTAAGCTACTTCAAAATGGCCAACCTTGCTCACAGAAATGATCCCAACTTTACCATGCAACTACACAGACAACAAAATCAGGTTGCTCTGTTAAGCTCTGTGAAAGATCCTCATTTCTTAGAGGTTTGCCATTTTCTAACTCTATCAAACTACTTCACCTCCCTAACCATTGATCCTCCACTCTATGAGGATCAGCTGCTTGAATTTTGGAACACCTGCCAAGAGGTCATTATGGACGGGGAGAAGGCACTGTCTGCCACAGTGCAGGGGAGAACAATCTTCATCACTCGGCCATCATCAATAGACATCTTCAGCTGGATGATGAAGAGACGGTGAGGTGTTTTTCCCAAAGGAAGCTGTCAATCATTCCTTTGAGCAGATGGGATATGAGGGAGATTTCTCTTTAAAGACCTTAGGAAAGGGAAGGTCTCATCCCAATGGAGATTCCTGCTTCATGTGGTCATCCACAGCTTATCAAACAAGCATGGTGGATGGGACTAGATTCTTGAGGATCTCTCCTTCATAATCCATGGAATGGTTCAGGGGGTCAAATTCAGGTATTCTCAATTTGTTTATACAAATTTACTTGCTAATTTAGACTCCTTAGAGTATTACATGTTTCCTAGATATGTCCAGTACATTCTTAACTGTGAACTGGGCTCACAGTTGAGGGAAACAGGTAACACTCTTAAATTGGGACAAATGAAGCCCGACATCTTTAAAATTTTGAGAAAGCCCACTGTTGGATTCTCTGGGGTAGAAACAGCCCTAGTCCCAAAAATGATAGAGCTCATTGCTCAAGGTGACAACCTAGTAGCACAAGCTAGTGTTGAGCCCACACCTGCAATCTCCCACCACTCTCACAGCCTCAAATCACCATCACTTACCAAAGAAAATACAAACGAACCCCTGCTCAGGCCATTCAGTCTGTGGAGGCCCCGATATACTCACCCATATAGGAAGAAGTGGGCACTGGAGCTCCCACTTCTCCTGAGGAGCAGACCACTCCCATCTCTTCAAGAATCAGTGCTGAGGTTCCTCATGCTCAGCCTGATGAGCTCATTAGCCCAACTGCCTTAAGCCATCACTCTGAGTCTCAACACTCAAGTGATCAACCTTCAGGGGACATTTACCATCCCTTGCCTAAAGATCTCAACCAACCAATTCCTAACCTTGACTTCTATACTGATGAAGATCGAGGTTTCAGTGAGTATAACAAGTCTCTCTTCTTTTCCCCTACTCAAAGAGAGATGAATACTCCTGAGTCTCCTACATCTATCCCACATCAGTCACCTACAACTGAGGTGGACACTCCTGAACCTGTTCCGGATGTACATATGGAAGAGGCTCTCACTTCTGAAAGTGATTACATATTAAGACCTCAACCATGGCAACTCAGCCCACTGACATCTCAACTGAGACTGCCAGTGAGCAGAGGAAAACCAGCAGCCAAGAACCTCAAGCTGGTGGTGAGAGAGGACTCTGGTCCAATCATCTCATCCCCCAATGAATCTTCTGATGAAGATGAGGGGAATCTGAGACTACCGGTGCAAAAACTATCTAAAACATGCACTTACTTAGTCTCAAAGGTCAGTCATCTTGAATCTCAGGTGACTACCTTACACAACAGGATCAATGATCAGCAACTTGAGATTTCATATCTTAAGGAAAAACTAGCTGGGAGACCCTTAAGAAGAGCTCAACCAGAACACAAGAACCTGTGGATGTGATTGACCTCTCTTCCAGCTCACCTATGCAAGTGGGTGATGCTACCAAAAAGGGGGAGAAAGTCATTACAGCCACAGAACCTGGGAGTTCTTCAGAGAGAATGGACATTGAGGACTCACCATCCTCACTTGTAATTATGCATTCTCAGCAACCTCCTCAAGTTCACATTGATGTGGACTACACAGACTCCTTCATACAGAGTTGTTTAAGGATGGGATACCAAGGGCTATGTCACCTTGACCATCTTCCAATCACATCATTAGGTGGAGGTATGACAACATCAGGAAAGCCTTAATCATCATAAGAGTTCAAGGGCAACAAGAAGTCTTCAATTTTCAGACCTTGGACTACTATGAAGGTCTGGATCTAGTCAACATGCCACTTGTCAACCCAAGCTAATCAAGACAAGCTGATAGACTGGCTAAAAGAATCCAAGACATGATCACTGCAGAGTTCAGCTTAAGAAGGAGACTAAGGCAATCAGGCAATGCCATCGGTCAACTAGATGTTGAGGAAGACCCTAAGATTAGCTTCATAGGGGAATCCTTGACTGAAGGCCCAGTGGCAGAACCTGAGAGCCCTGTCTTATCATCATCAACTGCTGCAGAGATCCACACTCCTTCTGAGACACCTGCTGGTGAAGGTGCTTCTCAACCTCTCTCTGGCCTGAACTAAGATGTTGAAACAAGCAATGAAGGGCAAAGCTCTCTCTACCCTGAGTCACAAAGGTCTGTGAGTGAAAAAGGGAAAAGAAAAATGACAACTGAGGAGATTAAGGAGGAGGAGAGAGAGAGAGGAAAAGGAGGCGAAAGGGGAGAACGTTCCTTTGCTGAGTCTTCAAGACTCATGGAGTCTGCTATCAGGGCTGCCCCCAGACCGGATACGCAGAATGATGAGTTAAAGGCAGTTAGGATAAACTATTTGCAGACTAGGAACTATGACATAGACAATGTCATTTCTCTCCCCTTAGATGAGTTGAATGAACTGGTTGACCAGGAAAGGTCAAGGGAGAAGAAGGAGGCAGAAAATGTAGAACTCCTAGTGCAAAAAGAAGAGAGAAGAAGAAAAAGACTGTACAAGGATATGCCTACCCTCTCCCTAGTTCAGGAAAGTCCTGCACAAGAAGATGTGGTTCAACAAGAACCTCAGGTAGACAAAGAAGAAGAAAGGATCAAGATGATCAACTACCTGAGTGCCACAGGCTTCTATCAGGCAGATTCACTCCTTCCCTTGTCCTATGATTATGTTGAGTTTGAGTACTTAAAACAACTTGAACTTGAGATAATCAAGGACAGAAAGACAACTAAGAAGAAACTAAGGGATGAAGCTACAAAATCAAGAGCCATCATCCAGAAGAGCATGAAGAAGTCTGCTGATAGGTAGAGGATGATGAGCTTCTTGAAGCTATATGGATTCTACAGAAGGAGACTTGGCCCCATGTCTCTATCCACTATGGATGAGCATATTAGGGTGATCAAGCAGAAGATCAAAAGTGGAGAGCTCATTGACTTACACTCCACTTCAAGTCAAGCCCCGCCTGAAGTGGAGGTTAAGGTTGAACAACCAGAGACAACACAACCTGGACCTCCTGCTGAAACTCAGCAAGCTTCATATTTTGATCCATAGCAGGGTCAACCTGCCTATCCTTTTGAGCCTGAGAGAGAGGAAGTCCCAACTGAGAAAGACAATGAAGATCAATTATGGTGCTGTAGGCCAGTCTTCTCAGTTAAAATCTGGTAAGAGAAAGAAGAAGATGGCTTTTAAAAAGCCAAAGAAGAAGAAGACTGCACCATCTTCTAAATCCCAGGATAAGACAGAACATCTTGAGATTATGCAGCCAGAGGATGCTACATCAACTCCAATTCAAACAGCTCCTCTAGCATCAGGAAGACCCATCTTGTCTTGGACATACACCACAAATCCAAAAAGATGGCATGTCATTAGATCAAGGCATTGAAGACACTTACACATGGCAAGATATGTTTCAGTTGCCTCTGCATGACCTCTTTGATATGAGAAGACACTTTGACAGTTTGAAGGATCCTGATCACCTTATGAAGAAATGATTGGTGATCATCCTAATGAGGACTGTTGATATCTGAAGTCTTCTTAGTGTTTTGGTAGCATCAACCTAGGGGGAGTTTGTAGAGATTAATGAAAAGGCTGATGCAACCTAAACATCTTAAGTCTATCCTGCATGCTGCACAAGTACATTAAAGAAAAAGCTTAGGAAGTTTCACACATGAAACAGAAAATACTCTAAGTGTGAAATCTTCCGAAGCCAAGACCAATATCTTCCGAAGCCAAACATGAAGTCTTCCGAAGCCTCAGAGACAAAGTCTTCCGAAGCTTCAAGATCATGAAGACAGATTTCTTCCGAAGACTTTTAGTAACATGCTTTATCTGATGTACTGTTCCATAAAGCTGGACACCTTTCCGCTGCATCTCTGCAAGTCACCAACTTACATGAGTTGGTGAGAAGGTCCATGCTTTTGGTAACTGTACATTGAGGTCTTGAGTCTATAACTTTCTACTTTATGTACTTTATCCTTTTTGTAATAGATAAGGATGTGAGCTATGGCATGTCATAGTCACAAGTCAAAAGGCAAACTGCCTTTTGACTCTATAATTGATTTTGTTTGTGTATAGTCAATTGTATCCAGCTGGCTTTCAAAGTATAGCCGGCTGTAGGATGTAGTATAAGTATCTCATGTTCTTGTATCTTTCCAAAATATGCTTTGTAACACTTATAATAGAACATAGAGAAAGCAATATACTGCATTCTTGAAAACCATACACTTGTGTTCTGTCTCTCTTGCATTACTTGTGTTCTTAGTATCTCAACTTGGTTAATCTAGTTTACTGTTTGATTAAAGTTTAGTTAATCTCCTCTTTGTGGTGTTGTGTTGTAACTTACACCCTTTAACGATCCTGCAACCTCCACTCACCCAACTTTCTCTTGTTGGCGGGTTTGATCCCCCGACTTTGGATTTTATTTCTTTTTCTTCATTCGTCGGCTTCAAAATAAATAATCGGGTGTTACAGTTATCAGGATTTGATTTACTTGTTTCAAGTTTAATTATCCGTTCATGCAGTTTACTGCATCAATTTCCTCATACCGATGTGATGATGACTCGCTTGATGCTTCATTGCAAGAGATGTTTCTTACCTTTCGTCCAACACCTCTCGTGTGACCACACATTATCTTAAGGCGAAACCCAAACATTCCATCTCATTTACGAGTGACTCACCCGCCTCCATTTCCATTCATGCATATTCATTTTCAATTTTTTTCAGCATTATTATATTCCATTTGTGCATATTCATTTTCATTTTCAGCATTTTTATAAAAGTTCGACAGCATAACTGTTGTAAAATGAAAACACCATCTTGTTCAAATATAAGTAATAAATAACAATTCTAAAGCTTTAATAACCAATAATGAAAGTAATAGTATCCAAGTGTTTGACCTTATTTAAACTAAATGTTAGTCAAAACTTCCTAAACTCATTTTAATATACTTTAATATCTAATAGTTTAAAATGTGTTCGAAGCCACTTTCATACACTTCAATTAAACAATTTCTAGATTAACAAACTAACAACATATCAAATTTAATTAAAGTAATAGCAACATATAATTACATGATAATAACATATTCAAAAATCATAACAAAGAAAGTTTTAAACTTACCCAATCTTATTTTGCCCTCGGGTTGACCCATCCAAACCCTTCCCTATAACATGCCATCCTCCACATTTCAATGTGGCTCGGGGTCCAATTTTTTGCTCCTTTAACCATTAAAAATAATAATGATTAAATTAAAAAAACTATTAATACATATATGGAAAAAAACATGACTTCTTACTTAAAGATATCACCTCTTGGCATAGAAACGAATCCCATGCAAACTTGGATATAGCTGTTAAGTTTTATTATCAAAGCCTTTTTATGAAATGCTTTTATGTTATTCACTTGCGAACAACTCAGCTACCTTATTCCATTTCTCTGGACTCTGACCATCTGAAGGATGACTCCTAGCCCGGTCCATATTATCATAACCTCCCTGAGTCAAAAAATGTCTCTTCATGTCATATCTTCTGTTCCTGAAAACTCTTTAACAGTCAATGTGAATTCCAAGTTGTATTCCTTGCTAGTGATCTAAAGCACATGATGAGACTCTATATCAAAATATTCCTGCAAGAAAAAAAGAATTAGCTCGAAAAATATAAAAGATATAATAACCAAAATACAAATAAATAAAATACTTGTCTCAAGGTATTAAACAAAGATATCTTAAAAGTATATGGAATTTTATCCCAAGTGGGATAGTGAAAAGGAACCGAGGAAACATAATTTGATAAAACTCTAACAAATAGTTGATTGTTTTCACCAACGGTTTTATATTCCTATTGAACATTTTTTACTTGATGTTATATTAATATATAAAAGTGAATTTAGTAATATTTAAAAGATATGCATAGACATATATTTAAATTGAATAACTTAAATGATTGTCAACTTGAGGGAAGTGAATAGGCATGGTCATGTGGGTCACGACCCCCGCTATCCCCACCGTGTGCTACACTTGATGACATAACCTACAACAAAAACAATTAATAAATCTTAAATTTATTTTAAAACATACAATTCAAATCCTAAAACATCTTAAATTCATGTGCAGGACCGATATGTATCACTAACACTTGGTTTTCTTTCAAACTCACTTATACTCACACGGTTAGGATGAAGCAGAATCTCTCAAAGAGTTGAATATAATATACTAAGTAAATTAAGAACACAAGGAAATAATTTTCAAGGTATTTGTATATATTACTTCTCAACTCAAAGTTTACAAGACTCTAACAAGCAAAAGTTACAATAAGAAACTATATATACTATCACTTACAACAGTTTATACTTTGATACCAACTGGAATCCTATAAATAAAGTACTACTACACGGCTATAGTTAAGGTATATTAGATAATGTCTTATCTAAGATATGGTAGTCATGATATCTCCACGACTTACCTTTTGTCACCAACTAAAGTTGGCAACTTTACTAACAAATAAAGATGGACAGTGAAATAAAGTATGGTCAACTGCATGGCCTTTGAGAAAATGTCATGCAGTATCTAAGAGGTCTAACAACAGAGTGTCAAATAAACCATACTTATGTCCACTGGTCCATAGAAGCATCTTCTGAAGGTTAATTGGCTTTGGAAGAACAAGTTCTTCCGAAGCCTTTTATATTTCGAAAGAGGCTGCTTCTTCCGTGGCTTGAGGACTTCTACTTCGGAAGTCTTTGTCTTTGAATTCTTCTAAGTGTTGAACTTCAGAAGAGAAGAATTTGTCTTCGGAAGTTGGAGATTTCCTTCGGAAGTTGGATATTTCCTTCGGAAGTCGATCTTGCACTTTATCTTTGGAAGAACTTCATTTTCTTCAGAAGTTCCATACTCAGCTTCAGAAGTCCTCTATAAGTTGCACCAAAATAATCTAAGTGTTTGGTTTTAGTTGCACCAACCTTTCTAGATCCAATAAACTCCCCCTAGGATGATGCTAACAAAACCTCACTTACTTCTACTTCTCAAAACTTTTGCACAAGGATAAAAGATATTGTCTATTTCTTTGTTATGTCCTAAAGTTGTGCTGAGAAGTTTGTGTAAGCCATTAGTGGATAAGAAATCTAGTCTATCACTCCTAATGGCATGCACCCTTTGTTATGCCCCTCGAAGAGAGTTAGTTGAGAGAGTTATAGTCATACTCCAATCTAACAATAGGTTCAAGTTCAGGATCTACAAACATTTGGAGAAAGGCTTTGCCTTTGGTTGTTGATCCATTTCTCTCACCCTCTTTCAGTTTAACTCCTCTTCAATCTTTTGTCTGGTAGTCAGCTCGGCAACATGAAGGCTGCTCAGGTGATTTCTGATATGATCAGCAACCTTGGAGTTTGAGGGGTGGAAAATGGCTTCTATGCTAACTCAGCAATGTCAAATCTGCTTAAGTGTAGCAGAGATAAGGTATTAAGCCTATTTGGCTCGCCATTCTCTCTCTCAACAACAATGTTATGAGTAGAGTCTTCAAATCTCCACTAGACGATATCTTTCTTGGCACAAGGGGTTGCTTGATACTTGTCCCCTTTCTTAGCATCCAATAGAGTCACTAGCTTCCTTCTTAGCTTCTTCTCTTCATCATTTAGTGAATCTAAGTTGGGGCCAAGGAGTTTTACAGCCTGGTCTAGTGTTCCACTTGATAGATCAAGGAATTGATCTTTTATGAGGGAACATGAGGACCCATCAATAAAAGCCAGCTTGACAGAATCCTCCTCACAATATATATCGGTCAAGGTTGTGCATTTGATGAGCTTCATCTTGATCTCCTTAAACTCCTCTAAGGAGAGATTTTAAAAGGCTGAGGGAATGGTTTGGATGGTTGTTGGGTAGATAGTGGTGTTGGGTTCTGGGTAGTGTTTTAGGTTGGAGATGAGATTATTGAGTGGTTGTGGTGATGAGGTAGGTATAATGGTTGAGATGGTTCAGGGGTGTAAGGTTTGGAGGTAGGTTTAGTTTTGATAGGGAAAGGGAATAGGAAAGGCTCGGTTTGAGGTTGAGGTTGAGGTTGAGTTTGGGTTGTAAGTTGGGGTTAAGGTGTTGGTTTGATGGTCATCCCATGTCCCCTTATAACATCTCCTTCCTTCTTCCAAAGCGAATGTTAGATTTGATGTCACTGACATGTTTCTGTAGTGTCTTTTGAGACATAGGACCCAACTTCCTACCAGAGAAGCCATGAGCCTGGAGATAATCCTTCATCCAGGCCACCTATCTTCGTGGCAGCAATGACCCCTGCTTCTTCTTCTTTTCTCTTCTTCTCCCTCAGCTTCTCTCTTGCAGCTTTCTTCTTCTTTTTCTCCAATTGATCTTGCTCTTTGTGAAGAGCCATAGGATCATGTCATTGTCATATGGAGATAGTTAGAAGTGCTAGACTTTGGTGGTTCATGGATGGACGGTTCAGGTTGAGATATAATAGATGGAGATAATGAAGTTGTCTGAGCTAGGCGTCAGTTGAGAAAGTCCTCACTATTCATCTCAGATGCCAGCTCTAGAATTACATCTCAGACAAGGAGAACACACTTTCCGCAGCTTCCATCTCAGCTTTGGAAGATTGAACTTGTTCTTCCAAGGCTTTGACTTCAGCTTTGGAAGTCTGAGGGAATGCACTATCTATCCCAAGTGTTTCAGTTGCTGGGCCATCAGTACTCATTTCCCCTTCGAAATCAATCTCAGGTTCCATATGGGCCTTAGGTTGACCACTCTTCTACAGTGGTAGAAGGTGCACTTAGCCTTTGAAGTTTTTCAGCTCCAAAGTATATCATAACCGCATAAGGGCTAGGCTGATCTAAAGAAGATATCATAGGAACTTAGAGCTGTTGAGATCCCTGAGCAACCTTAGATCCCTTTGTAGGACAATTTGAGGAGGCTCAGGACAGACTGCTGTTTTGGGAGCTGGGTATCTAGTAGATAAGGAAGTTAAAGATTGGCTTAGTGGTTCCACAATTGTTTGTCTCTAAACACTCTCCCCTTTTTGGTAGCATAATCTTGAGAGCTAGATGAGCTAAAGGAAGAGGTCAATGAGACCTGAATAGGTACATGCCTGACATATCTCTGAATCTGTTTCTTAGCTAGTTGAGCCTTGAGATTTTCAATCTCAAGTTGTTAAGTGGTGGACTTATCCTCTAAATTAACTTTGATTCAAGGTTTGAGACTTTAAAAAGTAGGTCTTGAACGGTGAGTTGCATGTTTCCCTCATCTTCTTTTGAAGAATCACGGGGAGGTGAGGTAACATACCTAGTATGTTCATCCTCACCACGAGATGTGATTTCTTGGCACCTTGGTTTCACTTGCCTAAGGATATCTCTTTCAGAGTCATCAAAAGGCATGGTTGCCATGGATTTAGTCTTAGAGATGGTACCACTAGCCTGAGGATCCAATGAGGCTCCTTCAGTAGTGGCAGCTGAATCTACATGAGTCCCATCCACATCCATGGGACTCACCTCAGTTGGTTTTAACTACAGTGTGCTAGAGACAAGAGGTCCCTCTAGGCTTTGTTCATCCGTTAGAGGGTGTTGTGGATAAACTTAATTGCCATGAAGAGATGTAATCTCCTCACCAGTCCTATTTAAAAAGTCAGTATAGGATAAAGAAGTTATGCCTAATGACCTGGGACATTAGTCAATGTCTATTGGCATTGAGCCTTTGCTGGGGCTGTCCCTTTTTGGCTTCTCAAGAAAGTGTTGTGACTCATCTTGAGGGCTCTTAGTTTGAGTTTTGGGCTCAGGGATCGGAGACTAAGGAAACTCAAATCTCATATTGAGGTCAAATGAGAAGGATGGTGAGACCTTTGACTGAGTAGGAGCCCATGTTTCTACTCTAGTCTTTTTGGCTTGAACAGGAGGGGCTTGTTCAATCAGAGTAGAGTGAACAAGGGTTCGTTTGGTGCGTCTCTGATATGTTTGTTTGATGGGGTGAGCAGGAAGATTAGGTAAGGTAAGGGTAGTTATTGGTGTGGGTTCATCACCTGTGGGGTTAACAAGGATGTCACCAGGAGCCATTAGTTCAATCATACCTGAAAGAAGCTCAGTGTATCTTCCAGTGAAATTGGTGGACACTCTCTTAAAGATTTTGAAAATGGTTATCCTTATTTGAGGGACATGCAGAGTAGTTGCACAGAGAAGTTGACTCTATTTCAACTCACAGTTGATAATGTGCTGAATGAACCTGGGATACATGAAGAATGTGTCCCTCTGGAGGTTCCCCAAAAGGTTGGTCAACACAAACCTTGAATAACTGAAGCAGAGACTTTCACCAATCCATGAACTAGGCAGCCTAGTTCATATGGGATTTGATTCCATCCTCCAGACTTATTTGACAAGCAATGGATAACAACATGGAGTAGAAACTTCAAGTTGTAAGAGAAGTTAAACTTGTACAATGTAGACCTGCTCACATCTCCACCATATCCTATTTGGAGGTATATGTCATCTAGGTTTGATTTGGGGAACTCTGTGGGAGCACTTAATCGTGGAGCTCTAGATGCTCCCTAATGAGTTTTTCTGTGATAATCAACTCCTGGCCAGAAATGCTCGACCTAATAACCCTAACTCCGTTTAGGATTGCGATCTGATCGTTACCCCAAAATTCTTCCATATGACTCAAATAAACTGTGGGGGTTCACAGTTAGAGTAGTGAAGTAAGTAGATTGGGTAAGAAAGGAGATGATTTTTGAGAAGTCAACATCCTTGGATGAGGCAAGGAATGCGACATGGTTATGTTGAGGGTTGAGAGCCATTGTAAGGAAAGAGCAGATGAAACAAGTTTGAACAGGGTCAATTTAGGGTAAAGGAAGCTTTGGATAGCAAATTTGGTAAAAAGATTAAAATAAAGAGTCAGGATTATTTAAATGGTGAAATAGCGGTTTTCAGAGTGGATAAGGTGAAAAGATGGTTTGGGTTAAGATGTGACAATGACGGTAAAATTAAAAACCATTTAAAAGATTCTGACATCATTAGTAAAATCTTTGCTTTTTATTGTGTGGGGCCCGAAGATTTTAGTTACACTATAAGATCCTTTTCAAGCATAAGGGATTCCAAAGGTAATCTTCTTTCGAAGTTAATTTTACTTCCGAAGATAAGTTTCTTACTTCCGAGACTAAACCGTGCTTTCCAAATGGAGAGTTTTATATGCTTCGGAAGTAGATCTGAACTGCAATCAATCGCTTCTTCCGAGACTAAAAACTCTTCTGAGAAGAAGATTTTCTCTGGAGAAATTTAGCTTCAAAAGATATGATATGAATCTTCTTACGGTTAATTTCTCTTCGGAAAAACCCATACTTAAAAATTTTAACCTATTGTAACAGGGCTCAGATTGTTATGACAAAAGACATTACACATTTCAAAAAGATTTTTTCAAAGGAGATAGACTAATCAATGTTTATCGTCCTAATAGCTGTAATGAGATATTTAAATCTTTGTTCATCAAAAGCTTTAGTGAAAAAATCAACATATTGTTCATTTGAATAAACTTTGATTAGTTTGATCAGGATCTTCTCATGAATATCTCTAATGAAATGGTACCTGATATCAATATGCTTTGTCTTGGAGTGCTTCACAGGATTTTCAGTAATTGAAATAGCACTATTGTTGTCAATATGGATAGGAGTACTCTTGAAGTTAAATGCATAGTCTAGCATCTAGTTTTCAATCCACAGCAACTGAGCACAGCAACTTGCAGCAGCAATATATTCAGCTTCAGCAGTAGATGTAGATACACAGGATTGCTTCTTGCATTACCATGAAATGATCCTCCTATCAAGAAATTTACATCCCCCTAATGTGGATGTTTTGTTGATGTTGTAGAATTGAGAAACATTTAAAAGATTGTGTTCAAGCTGTTTGACAAAGTGTACTTTGTCAATCTTTAACTTGTCGTTGGATACACTCCTTTTGCCAGAAATGTATCCTCCAGCCTCACCTCCAAACTAAATAGGACCTCCATCAAAGTGTTGAAATTATTGAAAGAGAGATATGTTCCCAGTCATGTGCTTGGAGCATCCACTATCTACATCCATATGTTATTGTTCTTGTCATATAGATGTTCATGCACAAAAGGTGAAAAAGTTAGTTTTTATTGGAAACCCAAGCCTTATTGGTCTTGGGTTCTTCCAATAAGGATTTTATTGAACCAAAATCTATGCATGGGGTTGCAATAAGTGTTTGTGAAGAGGAGGCTTGGGCTGCAACATCTTCTTTGATCTTTCATTCCATCCCTTGGTTGATCGGATGAGCTTGTTGAAGCTTGAGCAGCATGGCATTCTTCGAAGCTTCTTTCTTCTTAGAAGAAGCCTTCACCACTTTCTCTTACAAAGTAGTCTTCTTCTAGGATGGTTTCAATGGAAATCTATTGGTTTTCCAAGTCTTCACAGCTTTAGCTTCCGAAGCCATTTTCCCTTCGGAAGAAGAATTTTCTTCTGAAAGCAACCTTGCTTCGGAAAAAAGCTTTCCCTTCTTCATCACTTGGATCAGTTGATAGGGTCCAAATGAGAAACTTTCCCTGACTCCTTCTTTCTTAACATTATTTGCATAATGTGTGCTAGCAGGATTATAATAACAAATTTGGCCATGTGGTTTTGCAGGCACACATTATGCATGCAATTTCTTTTGGGAATGTGAAGGCTGTTGTTTCTTGTTCTTCTTATCTTCAATAACAATCTTTCCCTTTCCTTTCTGGTCCTTTTGTTGGATAGGTGTGCTGGTACTACACACTTTTCCAGGTTCAGAAGTTCCCACAACCTAGAATCTAGATGAGATGAACACACCCTTTTGCTTAGGATCAATCTTCAGCTTTGATTCAACCACTTTCTTGGCAGTTTTTATGGCTTCCTTATTCCAGGTTCTTCTGGATTTGATGGTAAGAGGTTGGTCATCACTGGTAAGAAGGGTAGGGTCTACCTAGATCTTCCCTGTGATGGTCTTCACACTTGCATCACTCTTTGACTCATAAGGTGGTGGGTCAGCAGATGGGACCTCTTGCTACTCAGTACCGCACCTTGGTTGTCTAATAGACTCATAAGAGTACGGTGGAGCGATTTCATTGGTCTCCAACCCACCTGTGTTTTGATAACAACGTTTTAAGTGAGAGGGTGATGCAAGGATGGCTTGGAAGTTTTGCTCTCAGATAGCATGCTTCCTGGCTTGAGCCTCAGCTATGACAAGCTGGGCTTGAGCCTCAGACAATTTAGATACTAAATCATTTATTTGAGTCTTGTAGTCTGTGTGTTCATGTTTTAAAAGAGACACAGTTTTCTTTAACTCTTCAATTTTTCTTTGATAGTCATATTCAACTCTTTTAAAATCAAATTTTAAAATATTTAAAGACTCAATATCAGATTTAATCTCCATATTATAGTCTTGATATAATTTGACCTTAGCAATACAAGCTGGAGTACAGAGATGTTCATATATCTTACTGTCATCTGTTCCAGCCATGAGTGCTTGGGTAGGAGTCACATCCTGTACCATGAAGCTCCAGTCAAACTCGAGCTACAACTGTTGTTTCAGTTGACTTCCCGAGGGCTTTTGGTGTAGAGGCATTTGAGGAGGCATGAGAGGTTCCCGGATTTGACTTGGGAGCCTTGTATTCCCTAGCAAAATGACCAAGTTCTTTAAAGTTGTAACACTTTGCCTTAGTTTTGTCAAACCCAAACTTGCTGCTAGCTAGGTATTGAGAGACCTGCCTTCTAGTTCTTTTGAAAAACTTCTTTGCTCTGTAGGTAAGCAAAGCTATTTGTTGGACTATGTTCACATACTCCACATCATCTGGACTAAAGCACTCTAGATCTTTAAAGCAGAATTGATGATCACTAGAGTACCCATTTCCTGAGACAAAGGCACAACTATCCTAGAAAGAACCTTGCTGAGCCTTTTAAGACCTCGGAATATTAGGAAATGTGATATAGGGTCCTGAAGAGCAGGATGGCTGTTGAGACTAAGTCATGTATTGCTGAGGTTGATTGGGTCCTAAGCCTTCAGCAACCATTAAAGCATTGTGTAACACCCGGTTATTTTTTAAAAGACAAGAAATAAAGAATAAAAGAAAGAAAGGCAATTCAGTCCAAGTGGAGAGACTAAAGGTGTAAAAAGGACACAAATCTTTGAAAAGTTGGTGTAAAGGTGGGCATGGCCGCCCACCCTCACTTCGCATCATCATCTTCACCCGGTTTTAGAGAGAGAGAGAGAGAGTAGAGAAACTCTCGGCTAATGAAAGAAGAAGAAGAGAAGTGAATTCAAGGTAAGAATTCACGGTTTCTATGTGTTTATAACGGGTTTTATCCCGGTTATATGCTTATGTGCTTATGTGTTTGTGTATGTGCTCGGGTGTGTGTGTGTGTGTTGGTGACGTTTTTAGGTGTTTGAACTCATTTGCAAGCGGGTCAGAAAGGAAGAACACCCAAGGTGCACCAGGTGAGTTCTAGAACCCGGTTCTTACTTGTTTTAAACTATCTTTGGGGCTGAAAATGTATTAAAATGTTTTTACAAAGTTTATGTATGTTACTCGTATGTATTGTGCTTGTTAAATGTTAATTTCTTGAATATTTATAGGTCGTTCATATTTAGAATAGCCATGTTAAGCTTAGAACAGATGGGTTTGATGATTGGATTTGAAAACACACTAGAAACATGTTACACAGGAGGTCCATGCGCCTAGATAAGGCTCATGCGCCTGCAAATGCCTTAGAAGGATTTAAGTGTAATCCATGTGCCTGAACAGTAGCCCATGCGCCTAAGATTGCCTTAGAAATGTTTAAGTAGCCCCATGTGCCTGAACAGTGGCCCATACGCCTAGAAATGTTAACTGGACGACCAAGTGTAGGGCTATGCGCTCCAATAGTGCCCATGCGCCCAAGTGGCTCATGTGCCTAAGTGTCCATGCGTCTGAATTGCTCATGCATCTAAGTGTTCAACGCACAAATAGTACCCATGCACCTGAATAGTTCATACACCTAAGTGATAAAATGATTAAGTGTTGGCTGATGCGCCTGCATAGTGGTAAAACGCCCAAACAGGGCTCATGCGCCTAAATAGTTCTCATGCGCCTAATAGAAAATTTTACAGGGTTTTCTAGGAGTCTGTGCTTTAGGGTTTTGACCAGAGTTGACTAGGGCTTAGTATGATGATGTTCCATGCATGTTATGATTACATATGATGTTCCTTATTATTATTAATGTTATTATTATATTACTTATAGTATGTGACTTTACGTGGTATGTTATTATCATAACGTAAAGTATCTAGTAATAATAAAGTGAAAGAGCAAAAAGAAAAGAAGAGGAACATTAATAAAAATGTTAACAAGTCTTGGAAGCTCATAGGAGGGACACGACCGTGTTGTCGTTAGCTCAACTGTGCTGCGGTTAGCTACCTATTGTGCACACAGGGCAATCATTGAGATTGGCAGGACCCTTGTAGTGTACCCTGGGTGATTGGGTCGGCCTTGTACACTAACACAGAACCCTTTCGGGGGATACAGTTGACCCTTTCGAGAGATATAGATGGCCCATCACCCGTTTTCATCGCGCACATAGTGGGGTATTGCTCATTGGTCCCCATAGACAGTGAGAAATAAATATAAAAGAATGCTGAGTAACAAGGCATACAGTAAAGAGATAAAGCATTACCTGACTGTATAGTTGATGCGTGCTCACGTATAAAGAGATAGAGTTTTCATGAACAGAGTATTTTCATATGTATACCTACAGAAAGTATTTTATTACTTTTAAAACTAAAGCTCACTCAGCAACGCTGACTTTTATACATTTTCAGTTGGTAGGTAATTATTGCTGAGGATGGGACGAGGGTGAAGGTACTCGGCAGGGAAAGACTGACATCCATTTGTACTTTTTGTTGCTGTTGTTTTGTAATACAATAAAACAATTCTTTTGTAACGAATGGTTTAAATGAAACGAATGGTTTAAATGGTTAAATAGTGCTGTATTGCTCAACCACAATGGTTTAAATGAAACGAATGGTTTTTGATAAACTAATTCTGCTGCTTAAGATTGCATAGTTATAATGTTTAATGCTTTTAATTGCTGTGAATGACCGACTGTGAGGTCCCCGAGAACGGGGCCTTACAAGTTGGTATCAATGCAAAAGTTTAAGAGAATTGGATTAAAATAAACTTTTAAAACCTAAACTTAAACTGAAAATGGGACAAATGGAGGGATGTCAGCCCGAGTAGCTACGTGTCATGAGGTATGTCTTTTCCTAATGTTAACCAGTATTATGTGCGCATGCTATTTGATTATGTGCTCTTAGTAGATTTAGATACTGATTAAGTTAGGATAGGAGATGCTTGGGGTATGAAGAGTAAAGTAAGTGGCTAATCACAACTGGCCACTGTAATTAGGGACTACTATACTTGACATAAACTGAGTATTACCTTGAATGACCGTGTTAGTGTTTGAAACTTATAGTGTGCTTATAGAGGATGGCTGGCGGTAGATCTTCAAAAGCCTCTGTGGTGGAGGTCACGGTGCTGCTCCGCGACCAAAAGAGGGAGACCCAGAGTAGAGAAGGTGGTTCATGAAGAACCAGAGACCCCTCATCCGGAGGGTGGCGACGAGAGCGCCAATCTGAGAGTCTTAGTAAAGGAGGTTGTGGTGGAAGAGGTTCACCAGGTCATGCAGACGATTCTACCGTCTGTGGTGACCGAAGTGATCAAGGCCGTAAGGGATGGGGAAAGAAAGGAGAGGAATAGGTCCAAGCCGAGGGTAGCAGGGCCATTGGGAGGATGAGACGGCCTAAACTGAAGAAGTTAGTGATTGAGGATTTCTGTCCTCACAGAGAGATGGATAAGGTGGAAAGGGAGTTCCTGCAGCCGGAGGCGGGAACAATGACACACTAGCAGTGCACCACTAAATTCAATGAAATGGTGCGGCTGGTGCCCGATCAAGTGACACAACTGTCACGAAAGATTAAGAGATACATCCGAGGGCTACCAGCGGATATCCGTAGGCATATAATCGTTTCCGGCTGAGCACTTTTAGATCGGCGGTTGATCTGGCTGGTAGATTATATGATGAGCGCGAGGTGGTGGTGGTGGCTGAGGTGAAGAAAACGAGTGGGGATGGAAGGAACTGGAATGGGAAACGGTTTGGACGTGGTGGAGCCGCCCCAAACAGTAAGGTGGCGAAGGTAGGTTACTGACGTGTGGTCACAGCTAGTGTAGGGAGGAAGAAATGTGGTAAATGTGGAAGGGAGCATGCTGGAGAGTGCAGGATGGGGATGAACATATGCTTTAGGTGTGGTCAGCCTGGCCACATCACTAGAGACTGTAAAAAGCCAAGGGCAGAGAGCTCGGAAGCGGGGAATAAGAAGCTGGAAGAAGGAGGGCAGAGGGCAAGTGCTAGAGCATACACTATAACCCGGGAGAAGCCAGAGCTGATCCCGATGTTGTGTCAGGTATGTTTCTGGTAAACCAAACTTGTGCCTCTATATTGTTTGATTCTGGTGCTAGTAGGAGTTTTATTTCTACTACCTTCTGAGCTAAGTTACTTGTTATCAGTAGAAAGGTTAGTGCACCATTTGATGTAGAAACTGCTATTGGTAAGTCCACTAGAATTACTGATGTGATAGAGGACTGTACCATAGAACTAGAAGGTCATAGGTTTGCTGCTAGGTTACATGTGATACCCCTAGGTGGATTTGATGTAGTACTAGGGATGGACTGGTTAGCAACCTATGAAGCAAACATCGTATATCGCAAGAAGATGATTCGATTAGTTGCGTCCGATGGGAGTTTGGTTACGATTTATGGAGATCGCGTCACGACGATTCCGAAAGTGATTTCGATGGTGGTGGCGGGAAAGTGCATGAGGCGTGGATGTAGTGCCTACTTGGCCTACGTAAAGGATGTGGACGCGCCAACACCTCAACTATCTGACGTACCAGTTGTGTGTGACTTTCCGGACGTATTCCTGAAAGACTTACCCGGCGTGCCACCGGATCGCGAGATTGAATTCCAAATTGACCTGATACCTGGTGCTCAACCCGTTGCCAAGGCACCGTATCGATTAACTCCCACAGAAATGAAAGAACTCATGGAACAGTTGCAAGAGTTGCTCGATAAGGGGTTCATTAGACTGAGTATCTCTCCTTGGGGTGCTCCGGTCCTGTTTGTGAAGAAGAAAGACGGTAGTATGAGGATGTGCATCGATTACCATGAGCTTAAGAAGTTGACAGTGAAGAACCGATACCCCCTACCAAGGATAGATGATCTGTTTGATCAGCTCCTAGGTGCCAGTTGGTTTTCAAGGATAGATCTTCGATCTGGTTACCATCAGCTGAAGGTGAGGAGCAGGATATCCCTAAAACAGTTTTTCACACGCGCTACGGTCACTATGAATTCCTTGTTATGTCATTTGGCCTGACCAATGCGCCAGCTGTTTTTATGGATTTGATGAATCGAGTGTGTCGACCAATGTTGGATAAATCAGTGATTGTGTTTATTGATGATATCTTGATTTACTCAAAGAGCAAGGAAGAGCACACCGATCACATTCGGGAGGTGTTAGAGACCTTAAGAAGGGAGAGGTTGTATGCCAAATTCTCCAAATGCGCGTTTTGGTTACGTGAAGTTCAATTCATAGGTCACGTGATAAATCCAGAGGGGATTATGGTAGACCCTGCTAAGGTTGAGGCCGTGATGCAATGGAAGTCTCCGAGGACGCCATCCGAGATTCGTAGTTTCTTGGGGTTGGCGGGTTGTTATTGAAGATTCATTCAGGACTTTTCCAAGATCGCTTCTCCCCTGAGCAAGTTAACCCGAATGGATGTAAAGTTTGTATGGGGTCAAGCCCAAGAACAGGCGTTCGGGGAGTTAAAGGTGAGGTTGACTCAAGCTCCTGTCTTGTCATTACCCAAAGGAAGCGAGGACTTGGTGGTATATTCTGACACTTCTTACTCGGGGTTGTGGTGTGTATTAATGCAAAGAGGGAAGGTCATAGCCTATGCATCCCGACAGTTGAAGGTTCATGAGGTTAAATACCCTACTCATGACCTGGAGCTAGCAGCCGTGGTCTTTGCACTAAAGATTTGGAGGCACTATCTGTACGGGACGAAGTGCACCATTTTCACGGACCACAAGAGCTTGAAGTACTTCTTCGAGCAAAAGGATTGAACATGCGGTAGAGGCGATGGTTGGAGCCTATAAAAGATTATGACTGTGAGATCCATTACTATCTGGGCAAAGCCAACGTGGTGGCCGATGCTCTTAGCCGGAAGGAGAGGCCTGAGCTGATTCGGGTGAAAGCATACCAACTAATCATGACCTCTGATGTAATGAAGCAAGTCAAGGAGTTTCAGGATGAGGCATTAAAAGAAGATCATCTAAACTCTGAAAGGATGAGAGGTCTGGTTGGGGAAATGGGTGAAAACACACTTGGTGTTAAAACTCAATTTGGACGGGTGGATCCCTCGTTTCGGGGTCTACGTGTGAGGATTATGGATGAAGCTCACAAGACTCGATACTCCATTCATCCTAGTGCCACAAAGATGTATCAAGATATGAAGAAAGATTATTGGTGCCGGGTATGAAGCGTGACATGGTGGAGTATGTGAGTAAGTGCCTTACTTGCCTACAGGTGAAGGCGGAACACTAGAAGCCGTATGGAAGATCCAACCTTTGGATATACCGGAATGGAAGTTGGAGCACATCACCATGGATTTCATCACGAAACTGCCCCGTACTCCGAAAGGATACGATGCCATATGGGTGATTGTTGACCGCTTGACGAAGAGTGCTCACTTCCTACCGATCCGCTAGGCATATTCATCCGAGAGGTTGGCTGACATGTTCATCAAGGAGATTGTAACTCGTCATGGTGTGCGGTGTCCATTGTGTCTGATCGTGACACCCGGTTTACATCTAAATTCTGGAAGAAATTCCACGATGCTATGGGGACGAGGTTACATATTAGCACGACTTATCATCCCCAAACTGAAGGTCAGTCAGAAGGACCATCCAAACACTAGAAGACATGCTTCGGGCATGTGTGATTGATTTTAGGGGAATTTGGGATGACCACTTACCGTTAGCTGAATTCTCGTACAACAATAGCTATCATGCCAGCATTGGCATGCCACTACGAGATGCTATACGGTAGGAGATGCAGAACACCCGTTTGTTGGGGTGACATTGGTCAGAAAGAGTTGGGAAGCGTTGAGGTAATCGAGGCTACGACAAAGAAGCTTGAAAAGATTAAAGCCTTCATGAAGGCAGCCAAAGATAGATAGAAGTCGTATGCCGATAAACGACGTAGACCAATTGAATTCCAGGTGGGTGACCGGGTTATGTTGAAGGTCTCACCTTGGAAGGGTATCATCAATTCAAGAAGCGTGGCAAGTTGAGCCCAAGATATATAGGCCCTTTCCGAATCATTGCTCGAGTAGGAGAGGTGGCCTATAGATTGGAGTTGCCAGATGAGTTAAGTGGAATCCACCCGACATTCCATGTATCTCATTTGAGAAAGTGCTTAGCCGATGAAGACATGATTGTTCCATTGGAGGACATTGAAGTTGATGATAGGCTCAATTATGTGGAGCAACCAGTGGCAATCATCGATCGTAAAGAGAAGAGGCTGAGAAATAAAGTGGTTCCTCTTGTGCGTGTACAGTGGAAGCACAGGAAGGATCCGAATCTACGTAGGAAACTGAGGAGGAGATGAGGCATAATTATCCTCGTCTGTTTGAGGATAACAGGTTTCGGGGATGAAACCTATATAAGGGGGTGGACTTGTAACACCCGTTATTTTTAAAAGACAAGAAATAAAGAATAAAAGAAAGAAAGGCAATCAATCCAGTGGAGGGACTAAAGTTGTAAAAAGGACACAAATCTTTGAAAAGTGGGTGTAAAGGTGGGCATGGCCGCCCACCCTCACTTCGCATCATCATCTTCACCCGTTTTTAGAGAGAGAGAGAGAGTAAGAAACTCTCGGCTAATGAAAAGAAGAAGAAGGAAGTGAATTCAGGTAAGAATTCACGGTTTTTATGTGTTTATAACGGGTTTTATCCCGGTATATGCTTATGTGTTTATGTGTTTGTGTATGTGCTCGGGTGTTGTGTGTGGGTGTGTTGGTGACGTTTTTTAGGTGTTTGAACTCATTTGCAAGCGGGTCAAAGGAAGAACACCCAAGGTGCACCAGGTGAGTTCTAGAACCCGGTTCTTACTTGTTTTAAACTATCTTTGGGGCTGAAATGTATTAAAATGTTTTTACAAAGTTTATGTATGTTACCCGTATGTATTGTGCTTGTTAAATGTTAAATTCTTGAATATTTATAGGTTGTTCATATTTAGAATAGCCATGTTAAGCTTAGAACATATGGGTTTGATGATTGGATTTGAAAACATACTAGAAACATGTTACACAGGAGGTCCATGCGCCTAGATAAGGCTCACGCGCCTGAAAATACCTTAGAAGGATTTAAGTGTAATCCATGCTCCTAAATAGTAGCCCATGCGCCTAAGATTGCCTTAGAAATGTTTAAGTACAGCCCATGCGCCTGAACAGTGGCCCATGCGCCTAGAAATGTTAACCGGGCGACCAAGTGCAGGGCCATGCGCCCCAATAGTGCCCATGTGCCCAAGTGGCTCATGCGCCTAAGTGTCCATGCGTCTGAATTGCTCACGCGTCTAAGTGTTCATACGCACAAATAGTACCCATGCACCTGAATAGTTCATACGCCTAAGTGATAAAATGATTAAGTGTTGGCTGATGTGTCTGCATAGTGGTAAAACGCCCAAACAGGGCTCATGCGCCTAAATAGTTCCCATGCGCCTAACACTTAGAAAATTTTACAGAGTTTTCTAGGAGTCTGTGCTTTAGGGTTTTGACCAGAGTTGACTAGGGCTTAGTAATGATGATGTTCCATGCATGTTATGATTACATATGACGTTCCTTACTATTATTAATGTTATTATTATTATTACTTATAGTATGTGACTTTACGTGGTATGTTATTATCGTAACGTAAAGTATCTTAGTAAATAAAGTGAAAAAGCAATAAAGAAAAGAAGATGAACATTAATGAAAATGTTAACAGTCTTGCAAGCTCATAGGAGGACACGACCGTGTTGTCGTTAGCTCAACTGTGTTGCGGGTTAGCTACCCTATTGTGCACACAGGGCAATCAATTGAGATTGGCAAGACCCTTGTAGCGTACCCTGGTGATTGGGTCGGCCTTGTACAGTACACAGAACCCTTTCGTGGGATACAGTTGACCCTTTCGAGGGATTAGATGGCCCATCACCCCGTTTCCATCGCGCACATAGTTAGGGTATTGCTCATTGTCCCTATAGATAGTGAATATAAATATAAAAGAATGCTGAGTAACAAGGCATACAGTAAAGAGATAAAGCATTACCTGACTGTATAGTTGATGCGTGCTCACGTATAAAGAGATAGAGTTTTTATGAACAGAGTATTTTCATATACCTATAGAAAGTATTTTATTACTTATAAAACTAGAGCTTACTCACCAACGCTGGCTTTTATACATTTTCAGTTGGCAGGTAATTATTGCTGAGGATGGCACGAGGGTGAAGCTACTCGACAGGAAAAGACTGACATCCATTCGTACTTTATGTTGCTGTTGTTTTGTAATACAGTAAAACAATTCTTTTGTAACAAGTTAAATAGTGTTGTATTGCTCAACCACAGTGATTTAAATGAAATGATGGTTTTTGATAAACTAATTCCGCTGCTTAAGATTGCATAATTATAATGTTTAATGTTTTTATTTTTTGTGAATGACCGACTGTGAGGTCCCCGGGAACGGGGCCTTACACATTGCTCGCAGGAAGGCTTGAGTGTTTGCTCATCGAATGACCCTTCTTGTTTTCCATATCTACATGGCATCCATTAAGGATGGCGTGTAGTTTAGTAATGGTGAGGAGTTTAGATTCTCTATACTCTTAATGGAGACATAGTAGAATGTCCACTTATTTGGCAGTGCACTCATGAATTTTCTTGAGAGTTCTCTCAACTCAATGGCAAGTCCCATATAATGAAGGGAAGCGATAAGATCCATGTACCTGAAGTATTGCTGGCTGAGGGTCTCTCCAGCAATGTAGGTAAAGTTCTCAAAACTACTGTTTGAGTGAATCTTTCTTTGAATTATTGGAGTTAGAATACAATCTAAGACAATGCATCAAAAAACTCTTTAGCTGACTTGCAATGTCAACCTTAACCCCACCATGATGAAGTTAGGTATAGCATTCATAAGAGCATTCATAGCATGTCTATTGTCACACCCCAACCTTGACGGCGAAACGTCGAGGAGTGAGAGTTAAGATCGTTCACAGTCACATAACGCTATTAATAACTCAAATATAATTTAATCATAAATTTATTGTATCATTACATGTTTAAGTCTCAAGAAACAAACAAAATAACATAAAAGATAGCAAGTCATTTTAATTCACTTATTATCTAGGTCCATTCCTAGATGTGTAAGCTCCAATGTGTAGAAATCAAACTTGGGCATTACCTGAAACATGTTAAAAATAAAAGGTCAACAATAATGTTGGTGGGCATTCTATAGTTTTAATACATAAGTATATATAAAAGATGGCAATTCAAGTCATAAATTAGTGAATATAGTGATTAGGGATGCTATGGACCATGCAACATCAAACCTTGACAATGTTTTACAAGTCTCAAACGTTAAAAGTATATACGATCAGCTAAGTGTACTTGGATCAACCAAGCAGGCTTGTCTTACCCATAGATCTATGACTTCGCTGGGCTAGCAATAGTTAATGATTGCACATATAACGCCATAACATGGTAATCACAAAAGTTCAACTAACCACAACTTAACATGATGATTGCCATAAAGTTTACAAGTCTCAAATAAGTCTATGAGTGCAATAGTATAAGTTAACATATTTCACCCCAAAGTGTGAAAATAGGAAAAAGGGGTATAGAATACTCACATGATCAAATAGTATATATTTGATGATTAATATGAATAATAATAAGCAACGTTTCAACGTAGTCTTTCACAATGCACCTAAAACAAATATATATTTACAAGGTTACAATTTAATATATATTTAATGGTTAAACGAGACTAGGGTTTCAATTTGGTATTTGAGGGTCTTAATAATTAGATGACGTTGGTTAGAGAGATCATATATATGTTTTAGTCCAAGAAAAATGTCATGTATCAAATTTTAAGGAATTAAATCCTTTATAATAATTTGTGAAGGTTAATTATAAAATATATAAATTCTATAATTATCATGATTAATCCATAATTGTATAGTGTCCAAATAATAATTAAATGATTTACCAATATTATATAAAGTCTATTTTTATAAAATATACTTTGTTAATTTTATTTTATAAGAAAATTGTTAAGGTGATTAAAGTGATAAATTTATAGAAAATAATAGGATAGCTTTAAAAATAACAAAGTTTACAAAACATTTTTATTATAGTTTTCAGAAAATTTTAAATACCTTTTTAAAGGCTGAAAAGCCAAAAAAATTATATTGGAGGTCGCCGGGTTCGAACCCGGGACCTCTAGTACAAGAAGTGAGTGGGTAACCAGTGAACCAAGGCTCTCAGCCGCGGTCATAATCCCGTTTTAAAACCCAAAAACACCAAGCACCAAATCCCCCAAATCGTATGAACCCTAGGTTCAATCGTCCCCCAAATTGAAGCATCAAATGATGTTTTTAAACAAATCATTGTTAGGGCTTTTATTCCCCAACTGAAATCGAGTATGTATGTATGTTCAATTACCCGAATTTCGCACGGATTGATGATGAACACTCGAAGAACAGCCGTGACTGTGTTGCGATTCGTTCAGGTTATAATCAATGATGAAACTCCAATTCGTTTCACAGAAAGCTTCGAATAAGCTAAATGATGAGAAGCCCTATGTTGATTTTGAGTTTTGATGCTCTGAAGATGATATTCGAGTAGTTGCAGGTTCGCGAAAGAGGTGATGATCGAATGCTTATGCTCGCGTTTGATTCAGATGAAATTGGGAGTTGTAATGATTAGTATCAGACAAACGTTCGTTTAGGTTTAGTTAATTTGATCATTATTAGCCTTAAACGTTCAAACGGTTCTTTGCATTAGATAGCCTCGGTTACTCGACGATTCGAGTAGTAACCGATGGTTTAACTCAATTAAATCAGGCATTTAAGTTCGAAACCTGCAGAAAGAATGATTTGGGTCGGTTTTGGTTTAAGATATGAAGTAAAAACGGGTGATTTGAAGCCGCCGGAGCTCGGCCGGAGAATGGCCGGAGCTCTCGCCGGATTCACGGGTTTAAGAGTGGGCGGGGGTTGGGTTGTAACTTTTAAAGTTACAATTCGACCCTTGTAGTTTAACTTATTATTATTTTATACTTAAACCTTTATATTAATGTTTGTAAATTAACAATAAACCCCCTTAACTTTGTTTCTTTTTAAGTTTCAACCATTTTAAGTTTACTAAACCTAATAAATTATATTATTGTTATTATTGTTATTATTGTATTATTTATTATTACTATAATTTTTATTGTTATTATTTCATTTATTAAAATCATTATATTAGTTATTGTTATCTAATAATTATTATCTTTCAAGTTAAATGATTAATAGACCAATTATGGCATAAGTAACCTATAAGTCTCATGAATGACACAACTAACCCATACAAGAATTTAACAAAACTAACAATAAATTAACCCAAAATTACAAGTTTACAGTCTCCCCTACTTGAAAGAATTTCGTCCCGAAATTAAGAATAAAGCTAAGAGACAAATGCGGGTATCTCTCCTTCATATGATCCTCACGCTCCCAAGTGAAATCAGCTCCACGTTTGTTTTCCCAACGGACTTTGACGATAGGTGTGGTAGTTGTTCGTGTTTCTTCAGGGTTCGATCCATAATCTCAACAGGCTTCTCAACAAAGTGCAACGACTCATCAACTTGAATTTCCTCTAGTGGAACATGCAAATTTTCATCAGCCAGGCACTTCCTCAGGTTTGAGACATGAAAGACAGGATGAACTCCGCTAAGTTCAGAAGGTAACTCCAGTTTGTAAGCCACTTTCCCAATTCTTTTTTTCAAAATCTTGAATGGTCCTACAAAGCGTGGGGCTAGCTTACCCTTCTTCCCAAAACGTACAACACCCTTCCATGGAGAGACTTTTAAAGAACCATGTCGTCGACTTGAAACTCCAATGGTTTGCGTCTTTTGTCGCATAACTCTTTTGGCGACTTCTAGCCACCTCAAGATTATTTCGAATTTTGGAAATTTTGTCGGTCGTTTCTTGAATAAGTTCCGGACCAGTGATAATATTTTCACCAATGTCAGTCCAACAGATTGGGGAACGGCATTTACGACCATACAAAGCCTCGAATGGTGCCATTTTGATACTTGAGTGATAACTATTGTTATACGAAAATTCCGCGAGCGGTAAATGCGTATCCCAATCACCACCAAAATCAAGGACACAAAGTCGTAGCAGATCCTCGAGGGTTTGGATTGTTCGTTCGTTTGTCCATCGGTTTGAGGATGGTAAGCCGTACTTAGATCCAATTGAGTTCCCAAATGTTCTTGCATCGAAGACCAGAAGTGCGAAGTGAAACGAGCATCTCGATCGGAAATAATGTGCAAGGGCACGCCATGACGACTCACAATTTCGTCAACATAGATTCGAGCCAACTTTGAAACCTTGTACGTATCCCGTATAGGTATGAAATGTGCTGTCTTGGTCAAACGGTCAATAATGACCCAATACTATCATGACCACGAGGTGTACGAGGTAACTTGGTTATGAAATCCATGGATATATGTTCCCATTTCCACATAGGGATTTCAGGTTGCTCAAGTAAACCACTTGGTCGTTGATGTTCGGCTTTGACCCTTGCGCACGTGAGACACTTGGAAACATAAGTCGCGATATCTTTCTTCATTCCAGGCCACCAATATTGACCACGCAGGTCCATGTACATCTTATCGGAGCCAGGATGAACGGAATATCGGGTTTGATGAGCTTCGTTCATAATGAAGTGCCGAAGGTTGTCACGATTCGGGATCCAGAGTCGATTCAAGAAGTACCACATGCCGTTCGGTTTTGTCTCCAATTGTGACCGTACGTTAGTCATCAAATCTTCATCTTTCCCTTCGTCGGTTAGTGCCACTTGTTGAGCCTCGCGAATGCACATCTCGAGGTCACTATCATCCTTATGTTTTGAAGCATGATAGTAGCCTCATTGACATCCACATGAATCTCGGTATCAAATTCTCCTAGCGTATCAACCATTGCCTTCGATCTCTAATTTCTTGAAGCGAGACAGTCTTATTGTGAACCTTGCGACTTAGCGCGTCGGCTACAACATTCGCCTTTCCAGGATGGTAGCGAATATCGCAGTCGTAGTCGCTAATTAACTCGATCCATCGTCTTTGTCTCATGTTGAGATCCTTTTGGTTAAACACGTGTTGGAGACTCTTATGATCGGTGTAGACTATGCATTGCGTCCCATATAAATAGTGTCGCCAAATCTTCAATGCGAAAACCACAGCACCAAGTTCGAGATCGTGAGTTGTGTAGTTCACTTCATGAACCTTCAATTGCCTCGACGCATATGCTATAACTCTGCCTCGTTGCATGAGCACACAACCAAGACCTTGATTTGAAGCATCGCAGTATACAGTGAGTCATCATTTCCATCCGAAGTGTGAGAATAGGAGCGTTGCACAACTTGCGTTTTAATGTCTCGAAAGCCTCTTCTTGTTCGGGTCCCCATTCAAAAAGTCGATTCTTTTGAGTTAGCGTCGTTAATGTTTAGCAATCTTCGAGAAATTGCTATGAACCTACGGTAATATCCCGCTAAACCCAGAAAAGAACGAACCTCGGTTGGGGTTGTGGGAATGCACCAATTCTTCACCGCTTCAATCTTAGTAGGATCAACGTGAATACCTTGGCTATTCACCACATGTCCTAAGAATTGAACTTCTTCTAACCAAAATTCACACTTGGAAAGCTTAGCGTACAATTGCTCCTTCTTCAAAAGTTCAAGAACTTGTCGCAAGTGTGTCTCGTGATCGACTCTCGTCTTAGAATAGATAAGAATGTCATCAATGAACACGATTACGAATTTATCCAAATACGGTTTACATACTCGATTCATGAGATCCATGAACACGGCAGGTGCATTGGTCAAACCAAAAGGCATAACCATGAACTCGTAGTGCCCATATCGAGTACGAAAAGCGGTCTTTGGAATGTCATCATTGTGAACACGTAGTTTGATACCCAGAGCGTAGATCGATCTTTGAGAATTGAGTTGCCCCTTGAAGTTGGTCGAAGAGATCATCGATTCGAGGAAGAGGGTATCGGTTTTGATAGTAAGTTTGTTGAGTTCCCGGTAATCGATGCACATACGAAATGAACCATCCTTCTTCTTCACAAACAGTACAGGTGCACCCCACGGTGATGAGCTAGGGCGAATGAAACCCTTATCGGTCAACTCTTGCAATTGACTAGCTAATTCTTGCATTTCAGACGGTGCAAGACGATAAGGTGATTTAGCCACAGGGTTTGCGCCAGGGATTAAGTCAATCTTGAACTCAACTTCTCGCATGGGAGGTAACCCTTTAAGATCCTCGGGAAAAACCTCGGAAAGTCTCGCACAACAGGAATGTCTTTCAACTCCTTACCCTTGGCTTTCGTATTAACTACATATGCCATGAAAGCCATGTAGTTTTTACTTAAGCACTTGCGAGCCTTGATACAAGACATGAGTTTGAGTCTTTGGGATGATTTCTCCCCAAAGACCTTCAAAGTATCTCCAGTAGGTAAAGGAATTCGGATACACTTCTCAAACACAAAATTTCCGCACGATGCTTGGCTAACCAATCCATACCAATGATAACATCAAAGCTTCCCAATTGCATAGGATAAGGTCGACGAAAAACTCGTGTTCGTTAAGGCTTAAAGTGCAGTCGTGTATTACGACGTCCACGACAATAGATTTTCCGTCGGCGATTTCGACAGTGAAAGATCTTTCTAGATTGACGCGCGGTTTAGAAAGTAAAACTCTCGAATTCCAGGGACACGAAACTCCTATCGGCACCCGAATCAAACAATACAGATGCATAATGTTTATTTACGAGATACATACCTGTTTGGTAACAACCTATTATTGATATGATGAATAAGATAGGAATTTTGCAAGACAAGAAAAAAAAGGACTAGAAGAAATTTAACGGCGTACCTTCACCACGTCGTTGTTGCTTGCGCTTGGTTGGCGTTGATGTTGAAAGCCCTTCCACGAGCCGATGGCACAGTTCCCGCATTGCGAGGACATTGAGGGCGAATATGACCAGCCTCGCCACAGTTGTAGCAGGTTCGGTTGGTAAGCATGGCAGTGTTGTTTGGTGCACGAAGACAAGTAGCCACTAAATGACCATACTTTCCACACAGAGAGCAGACTCGACATGGAATGTTGCTTGCATGGTGGTACTTGCACGTGTTACACATAGGATGTGGACCAGCATAAACCTTAGCCATGGGAGCTTGATTCGCAACCATCATTTGTTTTTGAGGAGCATTAGGAGCGGTCACGGCGTAGTTGCGTGTCGAGATGAACTTACGCTTCTTGTTTTGGGAAGATGACTCGGCCCTTACCTCCTTTTTGCCTCGGGGATCACATTCGTAACAGACTTGGAACCCTTTGCCGACATAGTGCCAGCCTTATATGATTCTCGGTGAGCTGTGCAGTGATGGTAATTGCTTCCTCCAAAGTTGTGGGCCTACTACCCACCACGCATCTTGAATTTGAGGTGGCACCCCCTTGATAAATTTCTCGATGTTACGGGGCACGGTGTCCACCATGTGTGGTAGGAGCATACTCAACTCATGATGCCGGGTGGAATAAGCCAAATGATTCCCACCATCCTGTTTAAGGTTCCAGAACTCCTCCTCTAATTTTTGCAGCTCGCTCCTCGGACAAAACTTTTGGATCATAATCTCCTTAAATTCCTCCCAAGGTAAGGCCAAGGCAATCTCGGTTCCATGGTTTCTTTTTTCACTATTCCACCATGTGAGTGCTCGTTGTTGAAGAACACTTGTGGCATAGCGAACCTTGAACTCATTGGGGCATTCACTAACAATGAACGTGTTCTCCATACTTTCAAACCACTCGAGAAGTCTAGTGGCTCCTTCTTTTCCACTAAAGTTAGTGGGTTTGCACGAGTTAAAGTGTTTGAAGGTGCAAGTACGTTGTTCCCTTGTTGATTGTTCCCATTTTGATTGTTGCTATTGTCTCCATGAGCACCACTATTGTTTCCATTGTGTTGTTGTTGTTGCTATTAGCCATTAGTGTGCTATTGAGTTCAGCAACCATAGTCGGGAGAACGGCAGCCATTTGTCGCGCAATCATGGCAGCCAGCTTACGGTCGGAACTTCACGCTTTCCATGGTGACGAGACATGCTGGATATACAACATGAGTTAGTTACAGGAGCGGGGATAACAGAGGATAGTAGTTTAACAAAGATAAGCTAAGGGTTTTAAGGTACACGGGATGTTTCCATTTGGTAACGCATTACCATTTGAAAACGTTGACACGTCAAGGTGAATTGAACCATTTACCTTAGAAACTTGTGTATGTTGACCATAGTTTATCACTCATCCCAGAAATCCCCAGGTAAGCATAACTAGTCCCGTAGGATTTATGCGATATGCTTGCCTTAGCCCGAGGGCCTTTTGCCAGGAAAACCAGGATACAGGTGTCTATGTGTCACACAATATTTCTTAGGTTCATAGAGTCAAAACCTTGATGAGATTTATATAGATTAGACATAACGTCTAAAGATCCAAGTCATAACATAAGCATAAGATTCCACGCGTCGACGAGAATAAGATTAAGAGAGTTCATGTTCGGGGGGAGTCAAAGAGTCAAAGTTAAGTTTAGGGAGACAAATAACAATGGTTAGGCAATCCTATGCTAAGGCATCAAATTGCACGTAAGAGGCATAGCATTATGTAGCATGAAAAGTATATAATTTACAAGATAGAAATATAATTCTATAAGGTTCATGCATACTATAGCCTAGGTCACCATTTCTAATAACCTAGATCCCTATAGTTATGGGCTCTGATACCAATCTGTCACACCCCAACCTTGACGGCGGAAACGTCGAGGAGTGAGAGTTAAGATCGTTCACAGCCACATAACGCTATTTAATAATCCAATATAAATTTAATCATAAAATTTAATTGTATCATTACATGTTTAAGTCTCAAAGAAACAAACAAAATAACATAAAAGATAGCAATCATTTTAATTCACTTATTATCTAGGTCCATTCCTAGATGTGTAAGCTCCAATGTGTAAAATCAACTTGGGCATTACCTGAAACATGTTAAAAATAAAAGGTCAACATAATGTTGGTGGGCATTCTATAGTTTTAATACATAAGTATATATAAAAGATGGCAATTCAAGTCATAAATTAGTGAATATAGTGATTAGGGATGCTATGGACCATGCAACAATCAAACCTTGACAATGTTTTACAAGTCTCAAACGTTAAAAGTATATACGATCAGCTAAGTGTACTTGGATCAACCAAGCAGGCTTGTCTTACCCATAGATCTATGACTTCGCTGGGCTAGCAATAGTTAATGATTGCACATATAACGCCATAACATGGTAATCACAAAAGTTCAACTAACCACAACTAACATGATGATTGCCATAAAGTTTACAAGTCTCAAATAAGTCTATGAGTGCAATAGTATAAGTTAACATATTTCACCCCAAAGTGTGAAAATAGGAAAAAGGGGTATAGACTCACATGATCAAATAGTATATATTTGATGATTAATATGAATAATAATAAGCAACGTTTCAACGTAGTCTTTCACAATGCACCTAAAACAAATATATATTTACAAGGTTACAATTTATAATATATTTAATGGTTAACGAGACTAGGGTTTCAATTTGGTATTTGAGGGTCTTAATAATTAGATGACGTTGGTTAGAGAGATCATATATATGTTTTAGTCCAAGAAAAATGTCATGTATCAAATTTTAAGGAATTAAATCCTTTATAATAATTTGTGAAGGTTAATTATAAAATATATAAATTCTATAATTATCATGATTAATCCATAATTGTATAGTGTCCAAATATAATTAAATGATTTACCAATATTATATAAAGTCTATTTTTATAAAATATACTTTGTTAATTTTATTTTATAAGAAAATTGTTAAGGTGATTAAAGTGATAAATTTATAGAAAATAATAGGATAGCTTTAAAAATAACAAAGTTTACAAATTTTTATTATAGTTTTCAGAAAATTTTAAATACCTTTTTAAAGGCTGAAAAGCCAAAAAAAATTATATTGGAGGTCGCCGGGTTCGAACCCGGACCTCTAGTACAAGAAGTGAGTGGGTAACCAGTGAACCAAGGCTCTCAGCCGCGGTCATAATCCCGTTTTAAAACCCAAAAACACCAAGCACCAAATCCCCCAAATCGTATGAACCCTAGGTTCAATCGTCCCCCAAATTGAAGCATCAAATGATGTTTTTAAACAAATCATTGTTAGGGCTTTTATTCCCCAACTGAAATCGAGTATGTATGTATGTTCAATTACCCGAATTTCGCACGGATTGATGATGAACACTCGAAGAACAGCCGTGACTGTGTTGCGATTCGTTCAGGTTATAATCAATGATGAAACTCCAATTCGTTTCACAGAAAGCTTCGAATAAGCTAAATGATGAGAAGCCCTATGTTGATTTTGAGTTTTGATGCTCTGAAGATGATATTCGAGTAGTTGCAGGTTCGCGAAAGAGGTGATGATCGAATGCTTATGCTCGCGTTTGATTCAGATGAAATTGG
Organism: Flaveria trinervia; assembly: GCA_025506515.1. Taxonomy (NCBI): domain Eukaryota; kingdom Viridiplantae; phylum Streptophyta; class Magnoliopsida; order Asterales; family Asteraceae; genus Flaveria; species Flaveria trinervia. The sequence goes on from CM046453.1 coordinate 73,426,801, forward strand.
GAGTTGTAATGATTAGTATCAGACAAACGTTCGTTTAGGTTTAGTTAATTTGATCATTATTAGCCTTAAACGTTCAAACGGTTCTTTGCATTAGATAGCCTCGGTTACTCGATGATTCGAGTAGTACCGATGGTTTAACTCAATTAAATCAGGCATTTAAGTTCGAAACCTGCAGAAAGAATGATTTGGGTCGGTTTTGGTTTAAGATTTGAAGTAAAAACGGGTGATTTGAAGCCGCCGGAGCTCGGCCGGAGAATGGCCGGAGCTCTCGCCGGATTCACGGGTTTAAGAGTGGGCGGGGGGTTGGGTTGTAACTTTTAAAGTTACAATTCGACCCTTGTAGTTTAACTTATTATTATTTTATGCTTAAACCTTTATATTAATGTTTGTAAATTAACAATAAACCCCCTTAAACTTTGTTTCTTTTTAAGTTTCAACCATTTTAAGTTACTAAACCTAATAAATTATTATTATTGTTATTATTGTTATTATTGTTATTATTTATTATTACTATAATTTTTATTGTTATTATTTCATTTATTAAAATCATTATATTAGTTATTGTTATCTAATATTATTATCTTTCAAGTTAAATGATTAATAGACCAATTATGCATAAGTAACCTATAAGTCTCATGAATGACACAACTAACCCATACAAGAATTTAACAAAACTAACAATAAATTCCCAAAATTACAAGATGTTACAGCTATCCATGTCCATCTTCTGTCCGGTCTCATCAGAGTATTTTTCAACAACCAGTTCATCATGGCAAGCACCATTTCTCCTGGTGCAGCATCTTGGCTTGTAGGACCACTGGCAATAGATAACCACATTTACTATCAAGGTACCTAATGAAACCTTCTATGCGTCTACTCCATTGTCTAAAGTTTTCAGGGGTGATGATAGGTTCTTTAGTTATCGTCCCTATCTCAAATTTAGATATCTGAATAAGGGATATTTCAGAGTGTGATGAAAGTAAGAGTGAAAAACAGATTGATTTAGACGGTAAGATCATAAAATCAAGAGCCTAAAAAGCTCTGATACCAATTGCAGGATCGATAGTGTCACTAACATTTGCTTTTCTCTCAAACTCACTTATATTCACACGGTTATGATAAAGCAAAATCTCTCAAATAGTTAATTATAATATACTAAGTAACTTAAGAACACATGGAAATAATTTTAAGATACTTGTATATATTACTTCTCAACTCAAAGTTTATAAAACTCTTACAGCATGATACAAGAGTTACAATAAAAAACTATATATACTATCACCTACAGCAGTTATACTTTGATACCAACTGGAATCCTTAGATAATAGTTACTACACGGCTATATTAAGGTATCTTAGATAATGCCCTATCTAATATATGGTAGTCATGACATGTCATGACTACCTTTTGCCACCAACTAAAGTTGCATTATAGTAACAAATAAAGATAGATAGTGAAATAAAGTATGGTCAACTGTGTGACCTTTTGAGAAAACGCCATGCAATATCTCAGAAGTGTGCAGTGGAGTGTCAGATGAACCATACTTATGTCCACTGGTCTATAGAAGCATCTTCCGAAGGTTAATTGGCTTCGGAAGAATTCGGAAGAACAAGTTCTTCCGAAGCCTTTTATACTTCGGAAGAGGCTGCTTCTTCTGTGGCTTGAGGACTTCTACTTCGGAAGTCTTTGTCTTTGAGTTCATCTAAGTGTTGAACTTCGGAAGGAAGACTTTGTATTCGGAAGTTGGAGATTTCATTCGGAAGTCGATCTTGCACTTTATCTACAGAAGAACTCCGTTTTCTTTGGAAGTTACTAAGTTTCGGAAGTCCTTTATCAGTTGCATCAAAAAAATCTAATTGTTTGGTTTTGGTTGCACCAGTCTTTTTAGATCCAACATCATGTTTTAAAATACAATTGAAATCTAAACATTTTCTAATACACATTTTAAATATTAAACCAATAACCAAATCAACAACTAAATAATCAAATCAACTTATATTATCATCTAGAAAATGTTTAAATACACAAACCAATAACCGGATCAAAAAACTTATATTATCATTCTAGCAACACAAACTAATAATCAAATCAAACAACTTTTATATTATCATTTTAACAAAACAAACTATTATCATTCTAGCAATGTAAACTAATAACCAAATCAAACAACTTACATTATCATTCTAACAAAAAAACTAATAACATAATCAAACAATTTTTATATTATTATTTTAATAACATATACTAATAGCCAAATCATCGTCATAGATGTTTCATAAAAGGCAAACTAATTTCCCTCCAAATTATTTAGAGGATAAAAATAAAAAATTGATCTTTTACCTATGGTTGTCATCGCCATACGGTGGACGCAAAATTTTATTTTTTCTGTATGATGAAAAATAAATATAAATTAAAATAAAATGACTTATGATGACAATTCTTGACGACAACTTTTTTGTCGTCGCCATAAATCTGTAGTAGCCAGAAACCAAGCTGACCCTATGGTGACGGTATGTCGTCGCCATAGGATGTCCTATAGCGACTACGCCGTGTCGTTGCCGTAGACTCTTTTTCTTGATAAATAAAACACAATGAGACATTTATCATTGTGTTATATTAATTAGTTGTTAATTTATCATTATGTTTAACATACCAGAAATACACAATAATTTTATTTCA
>CM046453.1:73429579-73519579 GCA_025506515.1 Flaveria trinervia
TATGTTTTATGTGCGATGAATCACCAGCTGTAAGCGTCCCGGGAATGGAGCCTTACATGGACCTAGGCCTATTATAGACCAGCTATAACGGTGCATCACACCTCTGATCACAGTACCTAGGGTATGCAGCAATGGAGCTATACAAATGGTCAATCACAAAGAAGGACCCCGATGTGCATCCTCCCGGGGTAGCGAACCCGCACACCGTTGGGCTAACACCTTTTAATGGCGTGTCCCGACATACAAGGCTTGCAAGACTTTCATTATTTTCATCATTCATTAATGCATGCATTCTTATTTCATGTTCCTCTTTCATTATCTTTCGCTTCACGTTACATAATACTTCCGTTTCGTTCGTTAACATAACACGTAAAGCAACAGGAAAGATAAACATACATCATAATAAGGAACATAACATACAAGGTCATCATCATCATACAGGGCAACATCAAACATACATCATGCATAATCATGCAACATCTACATCATCATGCCCAAATACTCTCTAAGGCCTCAATAGTCATCCTACATGAACTTACGGGAACTTCCACGTCAAACCTTACATATGCACTTTCCCTCGAAAGTCAAAAGTTAAACTACGCTTCTTCTCGGGTGCAATAGCCTATTCGGGCGTATGGACACCCTTCAATCGCATGGCCTCCATGCGACTGAACATCATGTGAAAGGACTAGTGCGGATGAACACCAATGCGGATGAACACCCATGCGAATGACCTCATGCGAATGGACTCAATGCGGATGAGTCCTATGCGAATGGAACTAATGCAGATGGACCTCATGCGAATGAAACTAATGTGGATAAGCACTTATGCGAATGGACCCTTAGTCACATGACTCCCCATGCGACTAGCCCTCAGTCGCACGAATAAATTCTCATTCGTACGAATGAACCCCAATCGTATGAATGAACCCCAATCGTATGAATGAACCTCATTCGCACCTCATTCGGTCGTATGGCCTCCATTCGGTCACATAGCCCTAGCTAATGCAGAATGCAGTTCATCCTGAATCCAATCTGCCATTTTCGACCTCCAAGCTCATCCAAACCCATTCTAAGCCCAAATCAACCATCCTAAACCTTAGGAATGCATACCACAACACCATTCAAGCACACACAAGCTCAAACACAAGACTCAAACGAATCATACACACACATACACATACACAAACAGGTCAAACACCCACACATACCAAAAACCCGATTTTCAGATGTGTTCCAGCCCCAAATCATTCAAAAACGTGTAAAAGAGGGGTCCTAGAACTCACACAAATAACCACAACGAGAAGAACTGCGATTGGACTCGCTACATGACGATTTGCTCACTTGAAGCCACTCGAACCAACCTTTCTCTTCTTTTTCTCTCTTCTCCTCTCTTTTTGGCTGAAAATGTAAGTGTAGGGAGAGGGTAAGGCCTGCCCTCTCCCTTAAATACTCCCGTTCACCCACTTTCTCTCCTTGGAAAGTTTGGTCCCTCGACTTTGGAATTTATTTCTTTATCTTCATTCGTTGGCTTCAAAATTGTAACACCCGGTTATTTAAAAAGACAAGAAATGAAGAATAAAAAGAAAGAAAAGCAATAAAGTCCAAGTGGAGGGACTAAAAGTGTCCAAAAGGACAAAAATTTGAAAAAGTTGGTGTAAAGGTGGGCATGGCCGCCCACCCTCACTTCACATCAACATTTCTTCGGTTTTAGAGAGAGAGAGCAGGGGAAACTCTCGGCTGAAGAAGAAGAAGAAGAAGAGAAGTGAATTCAAGGTTTTTAAACGTTTATGACGGGTTTTGTCCCGGTTGTATGCATATGTGCTTATGTGTTTGTGTATGTGCTCGGGTGTGTGTGTTTGGTGTTGTTTTTAGGTGTTTGAACTCATTGCAAGCGGGTTAGAAAGGAAGAGATACCCAAGTTGCATCAGGTGAGTTCTAGACCCCGGTTTTTACTTGTTGTAAACCATCTTTGGGGCTGAAAATGTATTTAAATGATTTTCAAAGCTTATGTATGTTTACCCGTATGTAATGTGCAGGATTGGATGTTGATTCTTGAATGCTTATAGGTTGTTCATGTTTAGAATAGCAACATTAAGCTTAGAACAGATGGGTTTGATGATTGGGTTTGAAAACATACTAGAAACATGTTGAACAGAAGGTCCATGCGCCTAGATAAGGCTCATGTGCCTGAAAATGCCTTAGAAAGATTTAAGTACAGCCCATGCGCCTAGATAATCCATGCGCCTAGATAATCCATGCGCCTAAGATTACCTTAGAAATATTTAAGTACAGCCCATGCGCCTAAACAGTAGCCCATGCGCCTAAGATTACCTTAAAAATATTTAAGTACAGCCCATGCGCCTGAATAGTGGTCCATACGCCTAGAAATGTTAGCCGGACGACTAAGTGTAGGGCCATGCGCCCCAATAGTGCCCATGCGCCCAAGTGGGTCATGCGCCTAAATGTCCATGCATCTGAATAACTCGTGCGCCTAAGTGTTCATACGCACCAATAGTGCCCATGCCCCTGAATAGTTCATGCGCCTAAAGAGATAAATGATTAAGTGTTGGCAGATGCGCCTACATAGTGATGAAACGCCCAAATAGGGCTCATGCGCCCAAATAGTTCCCCTGCGCCTAAGCACTTAGAAATTTTTACAGAATTTTCTAGGAGTCTGTGTTTTAGGGTTTTGACCAGGTTGACTAAGGGCTTATAATGATGATGTTTCATGCATGATATGATTACTTATGATTGTTCCTTATTATTTTTATTGCTATTATTATTATTACTTATAGTATGTGACTTTACGTGGTATGTTATTATTGTAACGTAAAGTATATCATAATAATAAAGTGAAAGAGCAACAAAGAAAAGAAGAGGAACATTAATGAAAATGTTAACAAGTCTTGCAAGCTTACAGGAGGTGCACGACCATGTTGTCTTTAGCTCAACTGTGCTGGGGTTAGCTACCCTATTATGCACACAAGGCCGATCAATTGAGATTGGCAGGACCTTTTAGCGTGCCCTGGGTGATTGGATTGGCCTTGTACACAGTAAACTGAACCCTTTCGAGGGATACAGTTGACACTTTCGAGGGATACAGTTGACCCTTTCGAGGGATATAGTTGACCTTTCGAGGGATATAGAGGCCCATAAACCGTTTTCCATTGCGCATATAGTTGGGGTATTGCTCACTGGTCCATATAGAAAGTGAAACATAAAGATAAAGTTTACAGAATAGACAAGGCATACAGTAAAGAGAACGAACAGTACTTGTTCATATAGTTAATGCGTGCTCGCATATACAGTATAGAGTTGTATTTTACAGAAAAGGGTATTTTCTTATACAACATATAGAAAGTATTTGTTATTACTTTTAAAACTAGAACTCACTCAGCAACGCTGACTTTTATACATTTTCAGTTGGCAGGTAATTATTGCTGAGGATGGCACGAGGGTGAAGCTACTCGGCAGGAAAAGACTGACATCCGTTCGTACTTTATGTTGTTGTTGTTTTGGAATGCATATAAACAATTCTTTTGTAAACAGTTAATGATGATGTATTGCTTAACAACAGTGTTTTAAATGAAATGAATGGCTTTTGATAAATCATTTCCGCTGCTTAAGTTCGTATAATTATAATGTTTAATGTTTTAACTGTTGTGATTGACTAACTGTAAGGTTTCCGGGAACGGGGCCTTACAAGTTGGTATCAGAGCCAAAGTTTAAGAGGATTGGGTTAAATAAACTTTTAAAACCTAAACTTAAACTTAAAATGGGACAAATGGAGGGATGTCAACCCGAGTAGCTACATGCCATCAGGTATGTCTTTTCCTAATGTTAACCGGTATTATGTGCGCATGCTATTTGATTATGTTCTCTTAGTAGATTTAGATACTGATTAAGTCAGGATAGGAGATGCTTGGGGTATGAAGAGTAAAGTAAGTGGCTAATCACAACTGGCCACTGTAATTAGGGACATACTATAATGACATAAACTGAGTGTTAGCTTGAATGACCGCGTTAGTGTTTGAATCTTATAGTGTGATTTTAGAGGATGGCTGGCGGTAGATCTTCAAAAGCCTCTCGTGGTGGAGGTCACGGTGCTGCTCCGTGACCCAAGAGAGGGAGACCTAGAGTCGAGAGAGTGGTTCATGAAGAACCAGAGACCCCTCATCCGGAGGGTGGCGACGAGAGCGCCAATATAAGAGCCTTAGTAAAGGAGGTTGTGGTGGAAGAGGTTCACCAATTCATGCAGACGATTCTACCGTCTGTGATGACCGAAGTGATCAAGGCCGTAAGGGATGGGGAAAGAAAGGAGAGGAACAGGTCCTCGGGAGGACGAGGACAACCAGAGCCGAAACGGTTCTCTCTGATAAGGAGGAGGAAGAAGAGGAGCCTGCGCCGGAGGCGACTAGAGGCTATAACTATGGGGCGTTTATGAGATGCAAGCCCCCTACCTTCGATGGAAACGGCATTGCTGCAGCTGCTCACCGGTGGGTGAGGGAAATGGAGGTTGTCCTCGATATCAGTGAATGTCGTGAAGATCAGAAGGTGAAATTCGCTACCCACTCTTTTGTGGACTCGGCTTTGTGCTGGTGGGACAACATTGTCCAAGCCGAGGGTAGCAGGGCCATTGGAAGAATAAGATGGCTTGAACTGAAGAAGTTAGTGATTAAGGAATTATGTCCTCATAGAGAGATGGACAAGGTAGAAAGAGACTTCCTGCAGCTGGAGGCGGGAACGATGACACAGCAGCAGTACACCACCAAATTTAATGAAATGGCATGGATGGTGCCCGATCAAGTGACACCATTGTCACGAAAGATTAAGAGATACATCCAGGGGCTACCGGCGGATATCCTTAGGCATATGATCGCCGCCCGGCCGAGCACTTTTAGGTCGGCGGTTGACTTGGCTGGCAGATTATATGATGAGCGCGAGGTGGTGGTGGTTGAAGTGAATAAGAAGGATGGCGATAGCCGGAACTGGAATGGGAAACGGTTTGGACGTGGTAGAACTGCTCCAAACAAGAAGGTGGCGAAGGTGGGTGACCGACGTGTGGTCACATCTGGATCAGGGCTGAGGAGGTGTGAAAAATGTGGAAGAGAGCATACTGGTGAGTGCAGGATGGGGATGAATGATGCTTCAGGTGTGGCCAGCCTGGCCATATCGCTAGAGACTGTAAGAAGCCGAGGGCGGAGAGCTCTGGAGCAAAGAAGAAGAAGCCGGAGGAAGGAGGGCAGAGGGCGAGTGCTAGAGCTTACACTATGACCCGGGAGGAAGCCAGAGCTGATCCCGATGTTGTGTCAGGTATGTTTCTAGTAAGCCAAACTTGTGCCTCTGTATTGTTTGATTCCGGTGTTAGCAGGAGTTTTATTTCCACTACTTTATGTGCTAAGTTGCCTGTTAGTTGTAGCAAGGTCAGTGCACCATTCGATGTAGAAACTGCTATGGTAAGTCCACTAGAATTACTGATGTGATAAAGGACTGTGCCATAGAACTAGAGGGCCATAGGTTTGCTGCTAGATTACACGTGATACCCCTAGGTGGATTTGATGTAGTACTAGGGATGAACTGGTTAGCAACCTATGAAGCAAACATCATGTATCGCAAGAAGATGATTCGATTAGTTGCGTCCGATGGGAGTTTGCTTACGATTTATGGAGATCACGTTACTACGATCCCGAAGATGATTTCAATGGCGGTGGCGGGAAAGTGCATGAGACGTGGATGTAGTGCCTACTTGGCCTACGTAAAGGATGTGGACGCGCCAACACCACAACTATCTGATGTACCAGTTGTGTGTGACTTTCCGGACGTATTCCCGGAAGACTTACCCGGCATGCCACTGGATCACGAAATTGAGTTCCAAATTGATCTGATACCTGGTGCTCAACTCGTTGCCAAAGCATCGTATCGATTAGCTCCCACAGAAATGAAAGAACTGATAGAGCAGTTGCAAGAGCTACTCGATAAGGGTTTCATTAGGTCGAGTATCTCTCATTGGGGTGCTCCGGTCCTGTTTGTGAAGAAGAAAGACGGTAGTATGAGGATGTGCATCGATTACCGTGAGCTTAACAAGTTGACAGTGAAGAACCGATAACCCCTACCAAGAATAGATGATCTGTTTGACCAGCTCCAAGGTGCCAATTGGTTTTCAAGGATAGATCTTCGATCTGGTTACCATCAGCTGAAGGTGAAGGAGCAGGATATCCTTAAGATAGCTTTTCGCACGCGCTACGGTCACTATGAATTTCTTGTTATGTCATTTGGTCTGACTAATGCGCCAGCCACTTTTATGGACTTGATGAATCGAGTGTGTCGGCCAATGTTAGATAAATCAGTGATTGTGTTTATTGATGATATCCTGATTTATTCAAGGAGCGAGGAGGAGCATGCCGACCACATTCAGGTTGTGTTAGAGACCTTAAGAAGGGAGAATTTGTATGCCAAATTCTCCAAGTTCGTGTTCTGGTTACGCAAAGTTCAATTCTTAGGTCACGTGATAAATCCCCAGGGGATTATGGTAGACCCTGCTAAGGTGGAGGCTGTGATGCAATGGAAGCCTCCAAAGACGCCATCCGAGATTCGTAGTTTCTTGGGGTTGGCGGGGTATTATCGAAGGTTCACTCAGGACTTTTCTAAGATCGCTTATCCACTGACCAAGTTGATCCGAAAGGATGTAAAGTTTATATGGGGTCAAGCCGAAGAACGGGCGTTCGATGAGTTAAAGGTGAGGTTGACTCAAGCTCTTGTCTTGTCATTACCCGAAGGAAGTGAGGATTTGGTGGTATATTCAGATGCTTCTTACTCGGGGTTGGGGTGTGTATTAATGCAGAGAGGGAAGGTTATAGCCTATGCATCATGACAGTTCAAAGTTCATGAGGTCAACTACCCTACTCATGACTTAGAGCTAGCAATGGTGGTCTTTGCACTAAAGATTTGAAGGCACTATCTGTACGGGACGAAGTGCACCATTTTCACTGACCACAAGAGCTTGAAGTACTTCTTCGAGCAAAAAGATATGAACATGAGGCAGAGAAGATGGTTGGAGCTCATAAAGATTATGATTGTGAGATCCATTATCATCCGGATAAAGCCAACGTGGTGGCTGATCCTCTTAGCGGAAGGAGAGGCCCGAGCCAATTCGGGTGAAAGCATACCACTATCATGACCTCTGATGTAATGAAGCAAGTCAAGGAGTTTCAGGATGAGGCATTAAAAGAAGATCATCTAAAGTCTGAAAGAATGAGAGGTCTGGTTGGGGAATTGGGTGAAAACACACTTGGTGTTAAAACTCGATTTGGACAAGTATGGGTTCCTCGTTTCGGGGATCTACGTGTGAGGATTTTGGATGAAGCTCACAAGACTCGATACTCCATTAATCCTGGTGCCACAAAGACGTATCAAGATATGAAGAAAGATTATTGGTGGCCGGGTATGAAGCGTGACGTGGTGGAGTATGTGAGTAAGTGCCTTACTTGTTTGCAAGTGAAGGCCGAACATCAGAAGCCGTATAGGAAGATCCAACCTTTGGATATACCGGAATGGAAGTGGGAGCACATCACCATGGATTTCATTACAAAGCTACCACGTACTCCGAAGGGGTACGATGCCATATGGGTGATTGTCGACCGTCTGACGAAAAGTGCTCACTTCCTACCGATCCGTGAGACATATTCATCCAAGAGGTTGGCTGACCTGTTCATCAAGGAGATTGTAACTCATCATGGTGTGCTGGTGTCCATTGTGTCTGATCGTGACACCCGGTTTACATCTAAATCTGGAAGAAATTCCACGATGCTATGGGGACGAGGTTACATATTAGCACGGCTTATCATCCCCAAACTGATGGTCAGTCAGAAAGGACCATTTAGACACTAGAAGACATGCTTCAGGCATGAGTGATTGATTTTGGGGGAAGTTGGGATGACCACTTACCGTTAGCTGAATTCTCATACAACAATAGCTATCATGCCAGCATTGGTATGCCACCATACGAGATGCTATATGGTAGAAGATGTAGGACGCCCGTTGTTTGGGAGACATTGGGGAGACATTGGGGAGAAGGAATTGGGGAGCGTCGAGGTAATCGAGGCTATGACTGAGAAGCTTCAGAAGATTAAAGCCTTCATGAAGACAGCTAAAGATAGGCAGAAGTCGTATGCCGATAGACGACGCAGACCGATCGAGTTCCAAGTGGGTGACCGGGTTATGTTGAAGGTCTCACAGTGGAAGGATATTATCCGATTCAGGAAGCGGGGCAAATTGAGCCCAAGATATATAGGCCCTTTTCGAATCATTGCTCGAGTAGGAGAGGTGGCCTACAGATTTGAGTTACCAGATGAGTTAAGTGGAATTCACCCGCCATTCCATGTATCTCATTTGAGAAAGTGCTTAGCTGATGAAGACATGATTGTTAAATTGGAGGACATTGAAGTAGATGAAAGACTCAATTATGTGGAGCAACCTATGGCAATCATCGATCATAAAGAGAAGAGGCTGCGAAATAAAGTGGTTCCCTTGTGCATGTACAGTGGAAGCACAAGAAGGGATCCAAGTCTACATGGGAGAATGAGGAGGAGATGAGGCAGTATTATCCTCATCTGTTCGAGGAATAACAGGTTTCAGGGACGAACCTATATAAGGGGGGTGGACTTATAATACCCGGTTATTTAAAAAGACAAGAACTGAAGGATAAAAAGAAAGGAAAGCAATAAAGTCCAAGTGGAGGGACTAAAAGTGTCTAAAAGGATAAAACTTTGAAAAAGTTGGTGTAAAGGTGGGCATGGCTGCCCACCTCACTTCACATCAACATTTCTTCGGTTTTATAGAGAGAGAGCAGGGGAAACTCTCGGCTGAAGAAGAAGAAGAAGAAGAAGAGAAGTGAATTCAAGGTAAGAATTCAAGGTTTTTAAATGTTTATGACGGGTTTTGTCCCGGTTGTATGCATATGTGCTTATGTGTTTGTGTATGTGCTCGGGTGTGTGTGTTTGGTGTTGTTTTAGGTATTTGAACTTATTGCAAGCGGGTTAGAAAGGAAGAAATACCCAAGTTGTATCAAGTGAGTTCTAGACCCCGGTTTTTAATTGTTTTAAACCATCTTTGGGCCTGAAAATGTATTTAAATGATTTTCAAAGCTTATGTATGTTTACCCGTATGTAATGTGCATGATTGGATGTTGATTCTTGAATGCTTATAGGTTGTTCATGTTTAGAATAGCCACATTAAGCTTAGAACAGATGGGTTGATGATTGGGTTTGAAAACATACTAGAAACATGTTGAACAAAAGGTCCATACGCCTAGATAAGGCTCATGTGCCTGAAAATGCCTTAGAAAGATTTAAGTGTAATCCATGGCCTAAGATTACCTTAGAAATATTTAATTACATCCATGCGCCTAAACAGTAGCCCATGTGCCTAAGATTACCTTAGAAATATTTAAGTACAGCCCATGCGCCTGAACAGTGGTCCATACGCCTAGAAATGTTAGCCGGACGACTAAGTGTAGGGCCATGCCCCCAATAGTGCCCATGCGCCCAAGTGGGTCATGCGCCTAAGTGTCCATGCGTCCGAATAACTCGTGCGCCTAAGTGTTCATACACACCAATAGTGCCCATTCGCCTGAATAGTTCATGCGCCTAAAGGGATAAATGATTAGTGTTGGCAGATGCGCCTACATAGTGATGAAACGCACGAACAAGGCTCATGCGCCCAAATAGTTCCCCTGCGCCTAAGCACTTAGAAATTTTTACAGAATTTTCTAGGAGTCTGTGTTTTAGGGTTTTGACCAAGGTTGACTAAGGGCTTATTAATGATGATGTTTCATGCATGATATGATTACTTATGATTGTCCTTATTATTGTTATTGCTATTATTATTATTACTTATAGTATGTGACTTTACGTGGTATGTTATTATCGTAACGTAAAGTATATCATAATAATAAAGTGAAAGAGCAACAAAGAAAAGAAGATGAACATTAATGAAAATGTTAATAAGTCTTGCAAGCTTACAGGAGGTGCACGACCATGTTGTCGTTAGCTCAACTGTGCTGGGGTTAGCTACCCTATTATGCACACAGGGCCGATCAATTGAGATTGGTAGGAGCTTTGTAGCATGCCCTTGGTGATTGGGTTGGCCTTGTACACTATACACAGAACCCTTTCGGGGGATATAGTTGACCTTTTCGAGGGATACAGTTGTAACATCTTGTATTTTTAGGTTAATTAAAGTTAACCTTGTTAAATTCTTGTAAGGATCTTTGTTGTCAAATATAAAACTCGTGGATTACTTATGCTTGTTGCTTTAATTTTCCTTTTAATTCTTTACTTGAAAGATTATAATGTTAATTTTTTCTTACTTAATAAATAAATAATAGTAATAATGATAATAATAATAATAATAATAATAATATTGTTATTAATAATAATTTATAAAAATCATTAAACTTAGAAATGATTAAAACTTGGATTTATTAAGTTAAGGGGCCTTAAGGTTATTTTATAAAATTTAAATAGAAAGTTTATGCATGAATGATAAACATTTATAACTTGAGGGATCATTTGTGTAAACCTTTGAAACCCAAACCATCCCCCCTTTCAAACCCAACCGGTGACCGGCTCCGGCCACCGCCGGCCACACTCCGGCGAACCTTTATGCACCAAAATCTCTTGGTTTCGAAGCTAAAAACCGTTTCCAACCGTTTCAGGTTCATGAATCGAACCTACCAACACACTTTAATCCGATTAAAGTGTTGTAATGAGCATTCACGCCATGAAACCGAAACATCCTTAAATCATAGAGCCGTTGGAGCCATAAACCATAATTAAAGTCTAATTAATCAAACCTAAACAATTACCTAACAAAACTAAATCATTTGCAACTCTCAATTTCTTCTGAATCAAACGCGAACATAAGCATCGATCATCATCTCTTTCGCGAACCTGCAACTATTCGAACGTCATCTTCAGAGCTTCAAAACTCGAAATCAACATAGGGCTTTTCATCATTTAACTTATTCGAAACTTTCTGTAAAGCGAATTTGAGTTTCATCATCAATTGTAACCTGAAGGAATCGCAACACAGTCGCGGCTGTTCTTCGAGTGTTCATCATCAATCCGTGTGCAATTCGGGTAATTGAACATACATACATGCTCGATTTCTGTTGGGGAACAAAAGCCCTAACATTAATTTGATTAACAACATTGATTTGGGGGTTAATTTGAATCCAATCGAAATTAGGGTTCTTGGATTTGGGAGTATTATGTTGATTTAGGATAAATTCATTTGAAACCGGTTATACCGCAGCTGAGAGCCTTGGTTCACTGGCTCACACTCCACATTTCAACTTAGAGGTCCCGGGTTCGAACCCGGGCACCCTCTTATTATTTTTAAAATGGCTTTTTAGCCTTAATTTTATTTTAGAAAAATTCTATTACATATAAAAATAATTTTTACAAACTTCTAATCTTTTAAATCAACAAAATATTTTCTGTAAATTTATCCGTATAAAATATTTTAATATTTTATTATAAACGTTATAACTAAGTATTGTTACAAACAAATGGATTTATATAATAATTTGAATTATTAATTATTATTGAGTCTTATGTTTTCTTTGATTAAAGATATATGTTTTGTTGCACAAATTATTAACAACGGCTATTTTTCCCTTAAAATTTTATAATATTTCTCTATTGAACTAAATATATAAATAAGGGTTTACTAAATTGTTTATAAAACCCCAAAATCCTAAAACTCTTGTTCGCGTTAAAACGTTAATTTTATTATTATTAACTTAAAAATCTTATAAATATATATATTTTAGGTACATTGTGAAGGGCTACGTTGAATCGACGCTTTTTATTATTTTCTTATTAATCATCCAATAAATAATTATTGATGAAGTGAGTATATCCATACCCCTTTTTGCTTATTTTCACACTTTGGGGTGAAACATGTTAACTTATTATCATTGCACTTGTAAACTTATTTGAGACTTGTAATCTTTATGGCAAATTCATCATGCAAAGTTGTGGTTAGTTGAACTTTTGTGGTTACCATGTTATGGCGTTATATGTACAATCATTAACTATTGCTAGCCCAGCGAAGTCATAGATCTATGGGCAAGACAAGCCTGCTTTGGTTGATCCAAGTACACTTAGCTGATCGTATAATCTTGTAAACGTTTGAGACTTGTAAAACTTTGTCGAGGTTTGATTGTTGCATTGTTCAGAACATCCCTAATCACTTATTCACTAACTTATGACTTGAATTGCCATCTTTTATATAATCTATGTATTAAAAACTATGGAATGCTCACCAACATTATTGTTGACCTTTTATTTTAACATGTTTCAGGAAAACCCAAGTTTGATATCTACTCTTTGAAGCTTGCACATCTAGGAATGGACCTAGATAAATGAATAAAATAAGAATGACTTGTTAGATTCTATGTTTTGTTTTTTTTTAATTTTCTTTGAGTCTTAAGCTTGTAATGCTACAATTGAATCTTATGATAAATTTATATTTGGGTTATTAATAGCGTTATGTGGCTGTGAACGATCTTAACTCTCACTCCTCGACGTTTCCGCCATCAAGGTTGGAGTGTGACAACAGTTGACCCTTTCAAGGAATACAGTTGACCCTTTCGGGGGATATAGTTGACCCTTTCGAGGGATATAGATGGCCCATCACCCGTTTTCCATCGCGCATATAGTTAGGGTATTGCTCACACCAAAAGTGAAACATAAAGATAAAAGTTTACAGAACAGACAAGGCATACAGGTAAAGAGAACGAACACTACTTGTTCATATAGTTAATGCTTGCTTGCATATACAGTACAGAGTTGTATTTTACAGAAAATAGTATTTTCTTATACAACATATAGAAAGTATTTTATTACTTTTAAAACTAGAACTCACTGCTGACTTTTATACATTTTCAGATGGCAGGTAATTATTGCTGAGGATGGCACGAGGGTGAAGCTACTCGGCAGGGAAAGACTGACATCCATTCGTACTCTATGTTGTTGTTGTTTTGTAATGCATATAAACAATTCTTTTGTAAACGGTTAATGATGATGTATTGCTTAACAACAGTGTTTTAAATGAAATGAATGACTTTTGATAAATCATTTCCGCTGCTTAAGTTTGTATAATTATAATGTTTAATGTTTTAACTGCTGTGATTGACCAACTGTGAGGTTTCCGGGAACGGGGCCTTATAAAAATAAATAAATAACCGGGTGTTACATGTCGTCGCCGTAAGTCTGTAGTAGCCAAAAACCAAGCTGACCGTATGGCGACGACATATCATCGTCATAGGATGACCTATAGTGACTACGCCGTGTCGTTGGCATAGACTCTTTTTCTTATAGTTAATTACAATAAATAAAACACAATGAGACATTTATCATTGTGTTACATCAATTAGTTGTTAATTTATCATTTTGTTTAACATACTAGAATGTGTCATTTTAAAAAAAGAAAATAGTATTAAGAAATACACAATTAACAAAATATTATGGCTAAAATACTTGTCTAACAAACTTATTCGCTAATTATTATTTGATCTCAATCATTAATTAAGAAAATTAATTGTTGATATTGCTTGTTATACTTTTCAGATCTAAAACTCTTTTTTACGTGAACTCTTCCCTTATTTCTAATATTATTTTTATTGTTTTGTGACAGGTTAGAAGTTCTTTTAAACAATGTTGTGGCTGTCTTCGCGAACGGTATATCTATCTTTTATTAATATAATTTTACCACTGTATCATTTTCAGAAACTAAGTTTTCAACTATTTATCGTGGTGTCTAATTTATCGTCATGTTTGCAATTTTTAAGTGCTTGGAATGTTATTTATTATATTATTTTTCAAATGCATAACAATTTGTTTACTTTAATATTTGTAATACCGATTTGTTCTCACCACTAATTCCAATGCGGATTTTGTCTAGGTCATTAGTCTTATGATAATTTGGTTTTGATGCAACGACCAGTGAGCATGGTTTCACTGATTTGCCCAATTTGCTACACACTTAGTTATAATATTGGAAATAATGGTCTTGGAATTAAACACGAAACAAGTGGGCTATATATATAGGAATCCTTACCTTTGTTTGCGGTACTCCTGTTCTTAGACAAAACCCTACAAAGGTGGTCAAGGAATTTTCATCTTTGTTTGTAGTCTTTCCACTAATACATGGGAGGTTATCATAGAAAACAAAGAAGAATGTGGTTAGTGTTGTTTTGGTGTGCCCTAACACAAATCTTGACTTGTAAATGTATATAAGTATGTTTTTTAAATGTAGTTGAGTTAATTATAAGATTTTGCTAGTCTAGTTTTATTTGATTGGTAATGTAAAGTTGGCACAAAATATATGTTGTAATTTTATTTCTATTAATGTAACTAAAACTAACCACTAACATATGTCAAGCCGCCCTCAAACCCAAAAATATTTGTTGGTTACATATGTTTTTTAACGGTCGGTTAGTTGTTAGTATCACCAAATTAGTTACATTTGTTGGTTACATATAGAATGGCTTGTTATGAGATAATGTTGCTTGGGCTAATCTATAGTGACCTCTTCGAATATGCCTTAACAAAAATTGGTCATATATAGTGTTTGATATCTAATTAACGCATGATGCTACTTTAGATGATTAATGTTATCTTAATCTGGTCAGTTTATCCGTTTCATGCCAGACCACACCCACATGCTTCTCAGAGGAAACCCATTACTTGAAAAATTACATGGCTCAACTCTGATTATTTTACTTATCAAAGTATAACTGGTTATCTATAAATTCACAGCCGTTCTTGTATTGATATATTGATTCCGGGCCGACAAACTCGACATGGAGTTCTGTGGGTGATGATGTGGCTACTCCTCGCATGATACCATAGCACATTTGCTAACTATTAGACACATCTTGAGGCTTATAGCGAACTAGAAATTCAAGGTTTTTTTCATGACCTGTTTTTTTATTATTAAAAATCATAAACAAATCTCAAACATAAATAGATGTGTAACCTATCATCAAACATATTATTTTCTTTAATAATATGTTTATTAAGAAAAAAAACTTAACACAGAGATGTTTCTACCAACTCAAAATTGTGAGTCTGAAAATTTACTAAATACTTATCATATTAAATATTTTGTTAGCTTAGTTTTACTCACACATTTCTTTTCCAAATTACAAATTTTTTTATTGTTAAATACCACATAATCAAATTATATTTATAAGAATTTAAAAACAAACTATTTTTGTAAGAACAATTATTAATACTTCTAGACCATTGAGCCATAAATTGTAACACATATGATTGATGCTATTTCTATATTCAATGGTGCATAGATCATTATATAAAAGTCACTGAAGTTCATCACGTTTATATAATGTTTTTGAAGTATGCAAATGAAGGTACAACTTGATGGCGATCATTAAAAAGTATGTTAAAGACTAACCGGCTAACTCATTACTAGGACAAGGGCATTCGCGTGTACACATACAAGCACATATACCATTACAACAATGGGGCATACCAACTCGACAAGTAATCATGCAACCACCATCTGGATCACAAGGAGCACCAACTCCGTTCACAAAAGTGTCACCATCATTCTCAAATAGTATTTGCTCACTCATTGTCAATCTTTTATCAACCAAACCACATGAAATTTGCCAACCTGCAAATCGTAATTCATTAGTGAAAACTCAATACACAACAACAGTTAAAGAGCGATAAGACCAAGCTTACGTGAAACACAAAGATATAATGTAAACATAAACATCATATTAAGGGACGCTTTCACCATGTTTTAAAAGATCTCAATATGAATGAAAAAGAGATAAGAATTTCTTTTCTACGAAGATGATCACCTCTCTTATCAATATATATAGAGTTTATGGACAACTATGGTACCAAAGAGCCTTTATAATCCTTCTATAAATGCACATAAATTTTATCTGTTATGATTTGGATTTAAATATTTCATAAATGTTGATGAGAATGTATTAGTGGTCATAAATGTCATATTGATGTTCAAAATGCTGTTAAAAACTTGTATTACTCGCAATATGTTTTATCTTTTTAAAAGTTGCATTATGACAACTCATTTTGACAAAAAAATCAATAAATCATTGTCATATGTTTTAAATCGGATTATGACAACTCATTTTGACAAAAAAATCAATAAATCATTGTCATATGTTTTTTAAAAGGCCATTGTCATATATGTAATGATCCTTGCTAAGTGCTCCCTTTTTCATTAATAATATTAGAGTAAACAAGATGAGAAGTCATAACTGAAATTACACGGCATTTACTATCAAATTGAATAGATAATAGTAAAAAACATGACTTTGCAAGAAAAGACCAAAAACAGTCTCATTGCTTCGTATATATATTATACTAGATTTAGTAATCTCATGTATTACATGGGTTGAATAAATATAATACTAAATAAAATAAAAATTATTAATTATAAAATAATAGACTAAGACATGATATGATTGAAATATGTATGAGTAATAACTATAAGTAATAAAACAATAATATGAATATTTTATTTTATTTTTTGTTTTTCTCAATGATAAATTAAACATTTTGTTTTAAAATAATGTTTTAAAAATTTTTCATTTTTAAAATTTGCTTACTATAACTCCTTATTTTAGTTATATTTGTTTAATAAAAATTTACTTTAAAAAACCAATTTTGAAATATTACATAAAAACAGTTTTTTTAAATGATTTTATAATAACTATCTCTATAGAAATAGCATTAATAAAAAAATTATCTTTCTTATTTTTTATTAAAAAGCTAATTATAATATAAAAATAAATAGATAATATTTTTTAGTAATTAATATGATTATTTAATAGAAGAGAGAAACGAGGAAAATTTGATTAGGATGAATGTAATGATGACAAGTGGCACGCCAATTTATTCTTTTATTAGAGTAGGAAGATTACCAGCGGGGGTGTAATCGCTGGTAAAATTAATTATGACCGTCCAATTGTTTGATATGAAAACACAACCGTCAAATTGGAGAGGTTACAAGCAGTTGTAGTCTTAGTCGACGGTTCCTTCTTTCTCTTGTTCGTCTCCCGTTTTTCCTCCCAACGTTCACAAGGTAACCTCCTACCTATGCAACTATTATATATAGACAAACCTCATCCTTTAGGTTCCGAAATCAAACGTTCTATCGAAAGCTGCTAAAGATCGATGGTGCCCTAACCCACCTTCCGCTATGTTTACCATGTTATTCATCGGTAGTCTTTGCATACTTGCATTGTCGTTGTTCGGATTAAACTCGGCTTCAGATTCTTCAGAACTCCATTCACATCAACGCTTGATTTCAGGTTTGTCTTTTATATTGAGTAGCTTAGATGATTCAGTTTTAGTAAAGAAAAAGAGTATTTCATGATCAAATACGTAAGTTACAATGAATTTTGGGTTTTTGCTCACCTGTGATGCATCAAAGACTCATTAGCACAGACTTTATTTATATGTATGAAAATGCTTTAATTTTTAACTTGCCTATTGCAGCTTTCTAATTATAGCAATGGGTTTTCAAGTGTTGTTGAGTTTTGATCCTACTTGTCTTGATGTTCATGCTTTAAAGGTTAAAGAGAGATTAGGAAATAGAATGTGGCACGTATGTCAGGTAGCTAGAATTAAATTTGAAAATATTTCTGCTTTTGATAGTGACCGCATGGAGATTATGAGTTAATTGAATACATATGCTTTCCTTCATCCTACTTGACCGCATGGAGATTAGGAGAAGGTATTTCTGTAAATTAGTTTTCCCTGCAATCAAAAATTAATTTTCAAGTTGATGGACAACTAAATATTTTACTATTCTTCACTTGAAATAAGTAGAACTAATGACCTACTTTATGATCTTTGTGTAGTAAAAACTACAGCTACCGTAAGGGTTTCGTAAAGTTTCAGTTTTATTCTTCTTGGCAGCACATTCAAGAAGTTAAGGCCATTAAGGAGATGAAATTTGCCCACATGACCATGAGAAAAACAAATGTGAGTTGATGTGAAGCTAAAGAAGTATCTTTGGAGCAGAGGAATTAAAAGCGTACCAAGAACAACATATGTCCTCTGGACATAAATCTCCAACGACCCACTTATTTCTTTAGTTTTAACTGTATATTTTATTGTCACTGAAACTATAGTTGTAACACATATTATGAGATGCAATTCTTATTTTTGTTTAGGTGCTTGAGGGCGATTTTGCTTTAGGGTGGCATGCCTTCATATATAGAAAATGCTTTCGCTCCTTATTATATTGTAATTTTGCTGAAGATTGTTTATCTCATAAATGTATATAAGCAATTTTTGAAATCCTTGAATCCGAATGTCTTACTAAGAAAACAAGTAAATATGCTTTAAAAGTTATGTATATAAGCAAATTATTGTTACACTATCCGGACACCAGACGGATATAAAACTAGTTAGTCAATAGGTTCAAGTTCTAATATCCAAATGAGTAGTTTAAATTTTCAAAATTAATATGTTATACTATTTTTAGAAGGGAAAAACATCTAATAATGCTACGTTTCGCCATAATTCCTGCAAATTATAACCTTTATGTTACCCCAAATTTGCATTAATTTAGCATTTGAACCATCAAAATTTTGGCATTCCAAAAAAAAATACTTAATTGAATATACAAGAATCGCACAACCAAAAGCTTCAGGATTCAACACAACTCAAAAAATCAAACAACACCCACATCGATTCAAACATTTTTTCACAAAAACAAACCAACGTTTCGAAAACTTCAATTGGATCTTAAAACCCTACGAAATGAAATCAGCCGACATAAGCAACAAAACAACAAACATATCATAAACTCACCAATGAGGGGGATTCCCTTTTGGTACACTAACAACTGATAAAAAGGGAGATGAACATAGTAGTCTGAAAGCTTCACACATTATAATTGAGCTCTAAGAAGCATAAATCATACAACTTAAGTCTCCAAAGAGGTACAATTAACACATGTTAGATGTAAATTGAATGCAATCTTCAGATTGCTGAAGTTTCTTCAGCGAAAGGGAAAATGGGTATCGATTTTTGTGGGATTTTGTTGATGGGAATTGGAAATTTTGTAGGATTTGTTGCTTGCAGACACTTCTTGGGGAAGAATGTAAATATAATAACTCGGGTGCTGTGTATTTTTTCTGTAAAAAACATCTGCAGTCTGCGGGGCACATCTGCAGCAGAAGAGGTGGATCAAACGTCTGCAGTGTGCAAGAAAAATATTGTTTTTTTAACATCTACAGAATGTTAAAATATATTATAATTAAATTAAATCTGTTTTTTAAACAATCAAAAGTAGCAATACCAACAAGTTTCATAATTAAACACAATTAACATAACCCCAATCCAAACACACAATCAAAACCCATAAACATTAAACACACAATCAAACAGAAGCATATTCATGGAGTTCAGCTTCTCCCTTCACACATTCAAACACACAATCAAAACCCATAAACCTTACAACACTAAATCAAAATGCAAAAACCCAAAATCAATACTTCTTCATATGAAATCGACAAAAGATATAGCGCACTAGCGATTATCACACCAGTGACCACAGGAATGAGAGTGACATACGTAAGCCAAGCTTCCTTCTTCAAAGTCATCAAATACGCAAAAACTGCAGTGAAAAACAACATTGTAACCCTAATTTCTTGATTAAACGATATTGGAAAATACCTAAGAGAAACATTACCACTAACAACAGACCCACAAGAGATGAAGCTCAAAGCACAGATGATGTGGGCCCAAGTGTAGATGAGCAAGCTTTAGTTTTTTCGGAGGCCCAAGATCGCTTATCAAAAGGGGCTTCACTAAAGTGGTAATAACTTGGGCTAGAAGTCTCCGTTTTGAGCCTGCGAACAGGCAAAACGACCGTTGGCCCAGTCTTTGGGCAGTTTATGTTTTGTGACCTATTCGACTTTGATTTGTTTCTTTATATGCTTGTAAGGGATGGGTGAAATATCATTGAAAGTTTATCAAAAAAATCTGTTTTTCTCTCTATCATAGTGTGTGTGTTAGTGTAAACTCTTAAGGTTTGGGGAACTTTCTTTAAACGGGTTTATAATAATTTGAAACCAATATGAACCGTGGTTGAGGCCTTGGTTCACTGGTTAAGACTCTACAACTCTCAACATGAGGTCCCGGGTTCAAATCCGGGAACCCTCATGTATTTTTTTTAGGCTTTTTAGCCAATAAAATAATTATGGAAAATTTTTAATAAACATAAAAATAATTTTGTAAACTTTAAATATTTTATAGACACCAAATAATTTTCTAAACTTTTATTTGATTTAAATAATCAAATAACTTACTTAAAAACTTTTTAACAAAAGTTATAATTAGAATATTTTTATAAAATAGAGTATAAATGATGATGTATATCACTACATTTTATATTAGTTCATATCATTGTTTAAAACTATAATTTTTACAAATTTATATAAAAGATATATACATTTTATATATTTAAACTTTGTTGATTATTGTAAACATATTCCTTTATGACAAACTATTTAATTAGTATCATTTTTTTCTCTTTCTTTAAAAATTAAATAAGGTGTTTTTATCAAAACCTCAAATTCCCCTTGCAACCTTAGTTCTTATTAAATAGTAAAACTTATTATTAACTTAAAACTTGTAAATATATATATTTAGGTACCTCGTGAAGGTTTACTTTGACGTCGCTTATTATTCTTATTAGACATCTCTTATATACTTATTGCCATGTGAGTTTTCCTTGCCACCTTTTTACTTTATTTCACACTATTTTGGGGTGAAACATGATATTTATACATCATACATTTATAAACGTTTGAGACTTGTAAAGCACTTTCAATTCATTTTTATATTTTTTCATGGTTATTTGTGTGTTGTAAGTGATTATATGAGATACATAGTTTGTTTACAATCATTAACTATTGCTAGCCTGGCGACGTCTTAGATCTTTGGGCCTGACAAGCCTATTTGGTGCTAAAGCCGAGGTATTGCCGGCTCCTGATGACGTATGTTTGTTCATCATGGGAACCAAATACACTTAGCCAATCTTATATACTTGTAATCAAGTCGAGGTTTGGTTGTAACGATATGTGTTCTATAACCTTACTAACTTATGACCTATGGCATGAATTGCTACTTGTAACCTCATCATATTATGTATGAAAACCTTGGAAACTCACCAACTATTTATAGTTGACCTTTTATTATTATCATGTTTCAGGAAATCCCCAAGTTTAAAGTGGATTATTGAAGCTTGCAATAAAACTAGGACTTGGACCTAGTTTAATAAATAAAATGTTTATGTAATGTTTGGAACTTATTTCATGTTTGAGACTTATGTTTGTTATGCCTTTGAAACTTATAATTTTAATATTTACATTTAAATATAGCGTTATGTGGTTGTGAACAATCTTAACCCTCACATCTCGACGTTTCCGCCATCAAGATTGGGGTGTGACAGATTGGTATCAAAGCCCATAACTATAGAGATTTAGGTTATTAGAAATGGTGACCTAGACTATAGTTTATTCATGAATCTTATAGAATAATATTATTATTCTTGTAAAAGTATATTGTTTTGCATGCTACATAATGCTATGCCCTCTTATGTGCAACCTGATGCCTTTAGGTTTGCCTTGTAATTGTTTAAACTTTGTTACTTGTCTCCCTAAACTTACCTTTGACATTTTGATTCTCCCCGACAAATGAAACTTCTTAATCTTTCTCTTGACGACACATGGAATCGTATAATTATGCTTAAGACTTGAATCTTTAGACATATGTCTAATCTATGTAAATCTCATCAAGGTTTTAATTTCATGAACCTAAGAAACTTGTATGACACATGGACACTTGTATTTTGTATTTCCTGGCAAAAGGCCCTCGGGCTAAGGCAAGCATATCGCATAAATCCTACGGGACTAGTTATGCTTACCTGGGGATTTCTGGGATGGGTGATAAACTATGGTCAACATACACAAATTTCTAAGGCGAATGGGTCAACTTACCTTGACGTGCCAACGTTTCCAAATGGTAATGTGTTACCAAATGGAACCATTCCAAGTGCCTTACAACTCTTGGCTTATCCTCATTTAAATTATAATCCTTGTTATTCTCTTTCTCGTGTCTAACTCATTTTGCATATTCCAGTATGTCTCGTCATCATGGAAATCGTTGAAGTTCCGATCGTAAGCTAGCTGCCATGATTGCCCGACAAATGGCTGTTGTCATCCCAACCATGGTTGCTAAACTCAATAGCACCTTAATGACCAACTCTAGCAACAATGGTCATGGGGAGAATAGTGCTAACCAAGGGCGCAACAACCAAACTTGTACTTTCAAGCACTTTAGCTTTTGCAAACCCACTAGTTTTAGTGGCAAGGAAGGAGCCACAGGTCTCTTGAGTGGTTCGAGAGCATGGAGAACACTTTTGTCAACTGTGAGTGTCTCGAGGCACTCAAAGTTCGTTATGCCACTAGCATGCTCCAACAAAGGGCTCTCACCTGGTGGAATAGCAAGAAGAGGAATCGTGGAGCTCATGCTATATTGTCACTCTCTTAGGATGAGTTCAAGAACATCACCATCACGAAGTTCTGCCCGAGAAGTGAATTGCAAAAGTTGCAAGAAAAATTCTGGAACTTGAAGCAAAATGATGGTGATCATTTGGCCTACTCAACTAGGCATCATGAGTTGAGTATATTGCTGCCTCACATGGTCGACACTGTCCCCAGCAGCATCGAGAAGTTCATTAAGGGTGTACCCCCGCCCCCCCAAATTCAAGATGTTGTGGTGGGTAGCCAACCCACAACTTTAGAATAAGCCATCACTATCACCGCTCAACTCACCGAGAACTATATACGAGCGGGCACCATGTCTGTGAAGGGTGCAAAGAAGGTGGAAAAGACGGCTACCGAGGCCATTAAGGAGACTAAAGCTGAACCGTTTAACAACAACAACAAGAAGAAGCGCAAGTTCACCCCGGCACACAACTATGCCGTGGCTGCACCCAAACAAGCCCAAAGACAACTTGTACCTGTGGCTACACCTATGGCACAAGTGCCTGGGGCTAGGGCCTATGCTGGTCCTCAGCCTATGTGTCACACCCTCAAAATCCACTTGCGGAGTTTTACCGCGAGGCGTGTGAACAAACCAGGATCACAGTCAATAGTTACTCAGAACGACTCTAAATGCCATAATTTAAACAAAATCAACCAAAATTCAAACTTTACACAATGCGGAAGCGTTTTGAAAACAACCCAAGTCAATAAAGTATAACTATGGAAAAACAAGTGCCAACCCAAAAGAGTAAACTATAATTGTTAAAATGTTAATTGTCTTGAAGCATCGTGTCTTAAAATGCAATGAACCGTGCAGTGCTCCTATGGCAAGCAAGCTAAGGACCTGAGAAAAGCATACTAAAATGTCAACACATAGGTTGGTGAGTTCAAGAGTTTGAGTTCAATAAACATGTAAACAGTTGTGATATATATAGAAGTGTATGGTAATAGATAGCTAGTCTATTATCAGTAAATATTAATACATAGTGATTTTGCAATTGAAGCTGACTGTGATAGTTGTTGCCTCCTGTCACGACTTACCATGTCGTGACAATATTCAATAGGACAAATTGCACCTGGTTGACCTCGAGTCACACAGGTGGGGCTCGTCAGACCCAGTAGTACTACCCAAGTTTCCCCGCTATCAAATATTAACAATTCAAAAGTGTGAGGACTTTTCCCATGGTAAACAGCACTATAGTATATTATACACAACTTAAATATTTAAAAGCGTTCGTATAAATACAGTATGCTATCTCCCCCAAAAGAGATTAAATAAAGAGTGGGGCATGAACTCACTTGATGTATGCAAAGAGTACTTAGGGTTTATTTGAGAAACGAGAGGATAGCCAACCTTCAAAGGTTACCTAGATCATGTGAGTACATAAGTACGTGTAAATAAAAGACATGTGAAACCCTAATCATACCAAAACCAAAGACTCAAGCTTCCAGAAAAATAGACACGTTTGACCTAGTTGACCCGTTTGACCCGTTGGTGACATTATGAGTTATAATTCAAATAATGCCAATGAGCACATACAACATACATGATTAACATTCAAATAGTATCATACGTATGCTATAACAACCAGGTGTATCACTTAGATCATCCTACAATCAAGTACTATACAAGTCATGCGAATCTAGAACATTAACATATCCATTAGTTATAATACAACTAACATGTCACACAAAGTTCAACCATTCATCACATGCCATGTGAAGCCACTCACGACTTCACATCCTAAACCCTGCCAATCCTACTAAGTAGGGGCCTCAGATCCGCACGCGTGTATAATGATCATAACCATATTCTTTAAGCATATGCATTGCATTCACAACATCACAACAATCAATTACCAGTCCCAAGCATGATGTCCTACTACTACACAACATCCAAACCATACATGATCACCAAAGTCCAAATATCACCCATGTTTATCCAAGCATGCCATAAAACTAATTTAACACGTTCTATCACACTAGAATTTATCCTTGAACATACTAGCAGGCTCCTATCATCCCAAACATGATTATAACATCATACTTCAACGTTTACACGAATAAAGTTTCCCTTTTGGGAAAGAACATCCCAAAATATCAAACATCCAAAGCATACATGAACTCATCAATAATATACCAATTCAAGCTCATACTAACATCTAAGCATGATCAACCACATCCAAACATCATAACTCATCAATTCATATACAAAAGTTACTATCTTTAGTAATGTATGAACTATAACATGTTTTCTTGAATTTCCAATGATCACAACAACAATCTAACATCTAATTATCACCATGAACACATCCATAACATCATAACATCCATAGTTCAACATTTCATGCAAATAAAGTTACTATTATTAGTAACCTATGAACATCAACCCTAAATCATCAATTTCTTGCAAGATTCATGATTCCTAACATTCATACAACTTATTAATCACCACACATTCATCAAACAACCATCATTCACCCATAATCATGCCCAAAATCGAGTTAGGGTTTGACTAGAATCAAAACCCATGACTAACCCACTAACAACATGTAATTCATCCATGATCGACGTTAACTAACATATATTCAACATAACTAACATATAGACATCACCAAACAACATCCAATTCGACCTAATGAGGGTCAATTTTTGCACCCAAGGTTCGGCCCTAATGAACCATTCACAAAAACATGAAAAATCTAACCTTTAAACGCGTGTTAACTTGCAATTGATGATTCCTATGTGTTGTATGCCTTGTAATCGAATCAAATTGATGTTTTGATGCTTGTTCTTGGCTGATTTTCGCAAAAGGGAGAGGTGTGGAAGAGAGGTCGCGGCCGAAGGGTTGGGTGTGGGCTAGGGTTTTGTTTTGTTAGATTTTAATTTACATAATTACCCTTTTAACCCTTGTAATTTGTATTTTATAAAAATAGGCTTTAAACTCTTTGTAAAGTGTTTTTAACTTCATAATATAAAGATATAAACTTATGAAAACCATTATATATCTTATCTTTATAAAAACACAAGACATACGAATAAATAGGCACGTTTCCGCGTTACGCGATAAATTCTTTAATTAAACTTTTATAAATGTGTAAGCACATAAACATAACCCAATACTCACATAATCACTTAGATTCACATCAAATTAACATTATTCATTATTATTAGGTCACCAACGTTAAACGACAACTAGTGTGTGCTCACGACACGTGTATACAAGACTTAACGGAACTAACGGAGCTTGGTAACGGAAATTTACCGGATGTCACATTAGCATACTGGTATTTATATGAACGCTTTTAAATATTTAAGTTGTGTATAATATACTATAGTGCTGTTTACCATGGGAAAAGTCCTCACACTTTTGAATTGTTAATATTTGATAGCGGGGAAACTTGGGTAGTACTATGGGTCTGACGAGCCCACCTGTGTGACTCGAGGTCAACCAGGTGCAATTTGTCCAATTGAACATTGTCACGACATGGTAAGTCGTGACAGGAGGAAACAACTATCACAGTCAGCTTCAATTGCAAAATCACTATGTATTAATATCTAATGATAATAGACTAGCTATCTATTACCATACACTTCTTATATATATCACAACTGTTTACATGTTTATTGAACTCAAACTCTTGAACTCACCAACCTATGTGTTGACATTTTAGTATGCTTTTCTCAGGTCCTTAGCTTGCTTGCCATAGGAGCACTGCATGGTTCATTCATTTTAAGACACGATGCTTCAAGACAATTTAACATTTTAACAATTATAGTTTACTCTTTTGGGTTGGCACTTGTTTTGCCATAGTTATACTTTATTGACTTGGGTGTTTTCAAAACGCTTCGCATTGTGTAAAGTTTGTATTTTGGTTGATTTTGTTTAAATTATGGCATTTAGAGTCGTTCTGAGTAACTATTGACTGTGATCCTGGTTTGTTCACACGCCTCGCGGTAAAACTCCGCAAGTGGATTTTGAGGGTGTGACAGATTGGTATCAGAGCCATTGGTTATAGGGAACTAGGTTGCATACACATTAGACTATAACCGCACACAGTTAATTAGTTACCTGTGCCTTACTCCCATTTACTGTATACTCATTGGCATACACGTCACACTCTCTGCAGCATGGCATCGTCTTCAAGAGCTCCGGGTAAACGACCCGAATCACCTACACGATCTGAATCCCCACCTCCCGCACCTGTACCTGATGATGGATTCGATTGGCCCCGACTGGCTTATCCCCGAGAGGAGATTGACTGGGATCAACCATTCGCATTGATGAAGCGTGACCCTCCGCGAGACTGGCGTTCTTATCCTAGGTTTGTTGACCACATCATGTTTAGGGAGCGCGTACCTGTCCTAAAGCCAAGGACTAGGAACAATGCCAATCAACCCATGCTTTCACTCCCACGAACGGCGCAGTCCAACGAGCAACTGATTGCTGCACTAATGGCTGCACTGGATACTGAACAGCATCGTGTAAGACGACTCATGGGTGATGTCTGTACACTACAGCAAGAGGTGTACAACTGAGACATCAATTGGACGAACTCAAGGAAGAACACGGGAAGACGTTGAACGGTTGTCACCATATGCAAGATGGTGTTATGGCACTCCAAGGACGCGTGACTGCTCGTGAACAGCGGGACGCCATAACCGATAATAGGATTGCCATTTTAGAAGCTCAACTAGCAGCACTTCAGATTGCTATAGCTCCTGCTCCTGCCGCAGATTCTGAGGATGAGGAGGATCCCGAGGAGGGACCCGAGGAAGAGGAACCGGAGGAGATGGAGGATGATAGTGATGGGTCAGACATTGTCGATTGACTTCTTTATATGACTTAGACTACGTAGTGTTCTTTTGAAACCTATGTGGGAAGGGTTGTTTCCTCACACGAACGACAAAACTTCAATTTTGACATTGCTAAATACATTGTGACTTATTGCAATTTATTTACTTTGATTATTATTTTTGTTATGAATGTTGTGGTTGTGATGATACGTTATTTCTTTCATTTACTGTTTACTACGCTTCAATGAGTTAAATGTGTATGATGTTACTCATTATTGTATTGTGAATATAAAGTGAAAAGAATGAACGCTCGTGGACGTGGACGTGGTCGTGGACGCGGACGTGGACGTGGCATCGGAGAACAGGGTGGTGGTGCTATTAACATGACCCGCAGAATTGGCTGCTCTAATTAATGAGCATGTTCAGGCGGCAGTGGCTGCTGCCCACGCGGGTCAGCCAGCAGGTAAACAATGACAGAAAAACAATCTGATATCCTTTATAACTGTAGGGGATGTTTGATTAATGTGTGTTGTGTTAAAACAGGACCACCAGTGTGTACATACAAGTCCTTCATGGACTGTAAACCACACACCTACAGCGGCACAGAGGGTGTTGTTGGGCTTGTACGCTGGTTCGAGAAGACTGAGTCCGTTTTCTCCAAATGTAACTGTCCACCGGCGGATCAAGTAAAGTATGCCACCGGGACTTGGAGGGTGCTGCTCTGTCTTGGTGGAACGCGCAAGTCCAGATGCTTGGACAAGCGATGGCAAATGGACTTCCTGGAATGAGTTCAAGGATATGATGATCGAGGAGTACTGTCCTCGAAACGAGGTGCAAAAACTGGAGATGGAATTCTGGCAACTCAAGATGAGGGTTCAGAAATTGAGGCTTACACGACCCGTACTCATGAGTTGGCTACATTATGTCCAGGAGGATGGTTAATGAGACACATAAGAGAATCGAGCATACATACGAGGATTGGTGCCTGAAATCCAAAGTATGGTAACAGCTTCTAACCCGACTACGATTCAGCAGGCCATCCAAATTGCCCATAAACTTACTGATCAGGCGGTAGAGCAAGGGCGGTTACCCAAACGGGGCGCTGTGGTGAGCGTGCCCGACAACAAAAGGAAGTGGGATGCTCCCAGCAACAGCAATAACAAATCATCATCATCGTCGTCTGGCGGTCAACAACAATCCCAACAGCAGCAACAGCCAGTTCAGCAGCAGCAGCGGCGTTCGATAATAACCGCAATTTCAACCAAACTGCCCCAAATAACCAAGGACCCAGCGGTTACGGCGGCAGACATCCCAAATGCCCACGGTGTAACTACCACCATGTGGGACGGTGTGATAGCTTCAAGTGTCAACGTTGTGGAAAGATTGGACACGCTGCGAAGGATTGTCGTGGTGAACTAATGAGGAGGCCACAACAATCTCAAGAAACTCCAAGGGTTGTTTTGAATGTAGGAAAGAAGGGCATTACAAGCGAAACTGCCCACAACTAAGGAGGAACGGAAATGGCAACAACAACAACAACAACACCAACAACCATGGTAACAACAACAACAATGGTAATAATAACAACAATGGTGGAAATGGCACTGGAAATGGCGGCAATAAAGATGGAGCCAAAGGGAGAGCCTTGTCTTGGCTCAGGTGAGGCTCTAAATGATCCCACAACTGTTATTGGTAGATTCCCTGTTAATGGTTGTTTTGCTACGGTACTATTTGATACTGGAGCCGATAGGAGTTTTGTGTCCTTAAATTCTGTAGTCTTTTAAGTGATATACCCTCTGCTTTAGAATCTAAATACATTGTGGAATTAGCCGACGGTAAACAAATCCATGTAACGCATATCCTTAAAGACTGTAGGATAGAACTTGCTGGTCACTTTCGCTATAGATCTCATGCCTGTTACGCTGGGGAGTTTTGATGTTGTGATAGGCATGGATTGGCTCTCTAGCAAGCAAACGGAAGTCATATGTCACGAGAAGATCATACGGATCCCGGTTGGTGATCAAATCCTTACCGTCAAGGTGATAGAAGTGGTGTTGTGATAGGCATCATCTCATATATGAAAGCCCAAAAGTTGTTACGAAAGGGCCGTGTGGCTATCCTAGCACTTGTAACTGACAAGCAGGTAGGAGAAAAGAGCATGGAGGATATTCCCGTAGTACACGACTTTCCGGAGGTGTTCCCAGAAGATCTTCCTGGATTACCACCGCACCGTCAAGTGGAATTCCAGATTGAATTGACTCTCGGCGCAGCTCCGATTGCTAGAGCACCTTATCGATTAGCACCAAACGAACTACAGGAGTTATCGTCACAACTTCAGGAGCTTCTGGATAAAGGCTTTATTCGACCTAGTACATCACCTTGGGGAGCTCCTGTACTCTTGTTAAGAAGAAGGATGGCACATTCCGGATGTGCATCGATTATCGAGAGTTAAACAAAGTAACAGTCAAGAACCGATACCCTTTACCTCGTATCGACGACTTGTTCGATCAGCTTCAAGGATCAAGCTATACTCGAAGATTGACTTGAGATCTGGTTATCATCAACTCAGAGTTCGAGAAGAAGACATTCCCAAGACTGCATTTTGTACTCGTTATGGTCATTATGAGTTCTTGGTCATGCCTTTGGATTGACTAATGCACCTGCTGTGTTCATGGACCTCATGAACCGCGTGTGCAAACCTTATCTTGATCAGTTTGTCATTGTGTTCATCGATGATATACTGATATACTCTAGGACCAAGGAGGAGCATGAAGAGCACTTACGAATGATCTTGGAACTGTTGAAAAATGAGCAGCTGTATGCTAAATTCTCAAAGTGTGACTCTGGATATGAGAGGTACAATTCCTAGGTCATATTGTTAATGAGTAAGGAATACACGTTGATCCTGCCAAAATTGAGGCGATAAAGAATTGGACTACACCCAAAACACCAAGTGAGATAAGACAATTTCTAGGATTAGCAGGATATTACCGCCGATTCATAGAAGGATTTTCTAAGATCGCACAACCTCTCACAGCCTTGACTCACAAAGGACGACACATACAAATGGACTGAGAGTCAAGAATCAGCTTTCCAATTATTAAAACAAAAACTCTGTACTGCCCCGATATTAGCATTACCAGAGGGAACAGATGACTTTGTGGTGTATTGCGATGCATCCATTCAAGGATTGGGTTGTGTCTTGATGCAACGAGACAGGTGATAGCTTACGCCTCGAGACAACTAAAGGTTCATGAGAAGAACTATACTACCCATGACTTAGAATTGGGTGCAGTAGTTTTTGCCTTAAAGATCTGGAGACATTATTTGTACGGTACCAAGTGCACTATCTACACCGATCACAAGAGTCTTCAACATATCTTTGAGCAAAAAGAGTTGAATATGAGGCAGCGACGTTGGGTGGAACTACTAAATGATTATGATTGCGCAATTAAGTATCATCCGGGAAAGGCGAACGTAGTTGCCGATGCCTTAAGCAGGAGGAAACAGCTAAACCCGACGGGTGCGAGCTTTACAGCTTACTATCAGTACCCAACTGCCCGAACAAGTTAAGGAGGCACAAATGGAAGCTTTAAAGTGGAAAATTTGTTCTGAATTGTTAAGGAAATGGATAAAGCTAGTGATGAAAGAGGATGGAATTCGGTATTTCATGGATAGACTTTGGGTGCCTGTTCATGGAAATCTGAGAGATTTAGCTATGAGCGAGGCACACAAATCTAAGTATTCTATACATCCTGGATCCGACAAGATGTATCATGACCTAAAGGCTCACTATTGGTGGCCTAACATGAAAGCGGATGTAGCTACGTATGTGAGCAGTGTTTGACCTGCTCGAAGGTAAAAGTGGAATATCAAAAACCGTCCGGACTATTACAACAACCCGAGATTCCAATGTGGAAATGGGAACAAATCTCCATGGATTTTATTACTAAGCTACACGGACTAGTACTGGTGGTGACACGATATGGGTTATTGTGGATCGATTGACAAAGTCTGCTCATTTCCTTGCAATAAAGGAAACCGACAAGATGGAGAAGTTAACTCGCCTGTACCTCAAAGAGATCGTTTCGAGACACGGGGTGGTACCGATCTCAATTATCTCCGACCGTGACGCTCGTTTTTGGGTACACGTTTGGATATGAGTACTGCATATCATCCACAGACAGATGGTCAGAGTGAGCGTACTATACAGACGTTGGAGGATATGCTACGTGCTTGTGTGATTGACTTCGGGAATAACTGGGAAATTCACCTGCCATTGGTGGAGTTTTCTTATAACAACAGTTATCACACTAGTATACAGGCAGCACCTTTCGAGGCGTTGTATGGGAGAAAATGTCGATCACCAGTTTGCTGGGCAGAATTGGTGATAGTCAGATAACAGGTCCCGAGTTAATTCATGAGACGACTGAGAAAATTATACAGATACGGAACCGTATGGCTGCAGCGCGAGACAGACAAAAGAGTTATGCTGACAAGAGACGGAAACCTTTAGAGTTTCAGGTTGGTGACAAGTTTTGTTGAAAGTCTCACCTGGAAAGGCGTAGTTCGGTTTGGTAAATGAGGGAAACTAAATTCGAGGTACGTTGGACCATTTGAGATAGTGGAAAGAATAGGTCCAGTAGCCTATCGATTAGCCCTACCTGATTCGCTAAGTGGAATCATGATGTATTTCACGTGTCAAACTTGAAGAAGTGCATAACTGATGAAACGACGGTCGTACCACTAGAGAAATTCAAGTGGATGAACAATTGCGTTTTATTGAGAAACCAGTGGAGGTGATGGACCGTGAGGTGAAAACACTTAAGCAAAGCAAGATACCTATTGTTAAAATCGTTGGAATTCGCGACGTGGACCGGAATTCACATGGGAACGGGAAGATCAAATGAAGCTTAAGTACCCTCAACTATTCGAAGGGACGATGCCAGCAGACGAAGGTATGATTTAAATTTCAGGACGAAATTTCTTTCAACATGGGGATGATGTGACAACTCATCCAAAACTCACCCAATTTTGATTTCTGTGTGCCAATGCAGTAGGACCTGTGATGGAAACCAGTGATGGAACACTCTCACATGTAACGCAATTTTCGGGACGAAAATTCTTTCAACATGGGGATAATGTGACATCCGGTAAATTTCTGTTACCAAGCTCCGTTAGTTCCATTAAGTCTTGTATACACGTGTCGTGAGCACACACTAGTGTGTTTAACGTTGGTGACCTAATATAATGAATAATGTTAATTTGATGTGAATCTAAGTGATTATGTGAGTATTGGGTTATGTTTATGTGCTTACACATTTATAAAAGGTTAATTAAAAGATTTATCGCGTAACGCGGAAACGTGCCTATTTATTCGTATGTCTTGTGTTTTTATAAAGATAAGATATATAATGGTTTCATAAGTTTATATCTTTATATTATGAAGTTAAAAACACTTTACAAAGATTTTAAAGCCTAGTTTTTATAAAATACAAATTGCAAGGGTTAAAAGGGTAATTATGTAAATTAAATTTTAACAAAACAAAACCCTAGCCCACACCCACCCTTTGGCCGCGACCTCTCTTCCACACCTCTCCTTTTGCGAAAATCAGCCAAGAACAAGCATCAAAACATCAATTTGATTCGATTACAAGGCATACAACACATAGGAATCATCAATTGCAAGTTAACACGCGTTTAAAGGTTAGATTTTCATGTTTTTGTGAATGGTTCATTAGGGCCGAACCTTGGGTGCGAAATTGACCCTCATTAGGTCGAATTGGATGTTGTTTGGTGATGTCTATATGTTAGTTATGTTGAATATATGTTAGTTAACGTCGATCATGATGAATTACATGTTGTTAGTGGGTTAATCATGGGTTTTGATTCTAGTCAAACCCTAATTCGATTTTGGGCATGATTATGGGTGAATGATGGTGTTTGATGAATGTGTGGTGATTAATAAGTTGTATGAATGTTAGGAATCATGAATCTTGCAAGAAATTGATGATTTAGGGTTGATGTTCATAGGTTACTAATAATAGTAACTTTATTTGCATGAAATGTTGAATATGGATGTTATGATGTTGGATGTGTTCATGGTGATAATTAGATGTTAGATTGTTGTTGTGATCATTGGAAATTCAAGAAAACATGTTATAGTTCATACATTACTAAAGATAGTAACTTTTGTATATGAATTGATGAGTTATGATGTTTGGATGTGTTGATCATGCTTAGATGTTAGTATGAGCTTGAATTGGTATATTATTGATGATTCATGTATGCTTTGGATGTTTGATAGATTTTGGGATGTTCTTTCCCAAAAGGGAAACTTTATTCGTGTAAAGTGAAGTATGATGTTATAATCATGTTTGGGATGATAGGAGCCTGCTAGTATGTTCAAGGATAAATTCTAGTGTGATAGAACGTGTTAAATTAGTTGTATGGCATGCTTGGATAATCATGGGTGATATTTGGACTTTGGTGATCATGTATGGTTTGGATGTTGTGTAGTAGTAGGACATCATGCTTGGGACTGGTAATTGATTGTTGTGATGTGTGAATGCAATGCATATGCTTAAAGAATATGGTTATGATCATTATACACGCATGCGGATCTGAGGCCCCTACTTAGTAGGATTGGCAGGGTTTAGGATGTGAAGTTGTGAGTGGCTTCACATGGCATGTGATGAATGGTTGAACTTTGTGTGACATGTTAGTTGTATTATAACTAAGGATTGTTAATGTTCTAGATTCGCATGACTTGTATAGTACTTGATTGTAGGATGATCTAAGTGATACACCTGGTTGATATAGCATACGTATGATACTATTTGAATGTTCATGTATGTTGTATGTGCTCATGGCTTTATTTGAATTATAACTCATAATGTCACCAAAGGGTCAAACGGGTCAACTAGGTCAAACGTGTCTATTTTTCTGGAAGCTTGAGTCTTGGTTTTGGTATGATTAGGTTTCACATGTCTTTTATTTACACGTACTTATGTACTCACATGATCTAGGTAACCTTGAAGGTTGGCTATCCTCTCGTTTCTCAAATAAACCCTAAGTACTCTTTGCATACATCAGGTGAGTTCATGCCCCACTCTTTATTTAATCTCTTTGGGGGAGATAGCATACTGGTATTTATACGAACGCTTTTAAATATTTAAGTGTGTATAATATTACTATAGTGTTGTTTACCATGGGAAAAGTCCTCACACTTTTGAATTGTTAATATTTGATAGCGGGGAAACTTGGGTAGTACTACTGGGTCTGACGAGCCCCACCTGTGTGACTCGAGGTCAACCAGGTGCAATTTGTCCTATTGAACATTGTCACGACATGGTAAGTCGTGACAGGAGGCAACAACTATCACAGTCAGCTTCAATTGCAAAATCACTATGTATTAATATTTACTGATAATAGACTAGCTATCTATTACCATACACTACTTATATATATCACAACTGTTTACATGTTTATTGAACTCAAACTCTTAACTCACCAACCTATGTGTTGACATTTTAGTATGCTTTTCTCAGGTCCTTAGCTTGCTTTCCATAGGAGCACTGCACGGTTCATTGCATTTTAAGACACGATGCTTCAAGACAATTTAACATTTTAACAATTATAGTTTACTCTTTTGGGTTGGCACTTGTTTTGCCATAGTTATACTTTATTGACTTGGTTGTTTTCAAAACGCTTCCGCATTGTGTAAAGTTTGTATTTTGGTTGATTTTGTTTAAATTATGGCATTTAGAGTCGTTCTGAGTAACTATTGACTGTGATCCTGGTTTGTTCACACGCCTCGCGGTAAAACTCCGCAAGTGGATTTTGAGGGTGTGACACTATGTGCAACACCTGTAGGTATCATCATCCGGGGAATCAACCATGCCGTATCTGCACCTTATGCGATAAATATGGTCATTGGTGGCGACTTTCCACCGTGCACCTAACAATGCCGCCGTGGTCACAAACCGTGTTTGCTACAACTGTGGGAAACCTGGTCATTTCTGCGCACAATGCCCTCGTCTTGTGGGTAATGTTCCACAAGCCCGAGGACGTGCTTTCAACATCAACGCTAACCAAGCACTAGCAAACAACAATGTGGTGAATGGTATGTTAACTCACCTTTAACTTTTGTGATCTGATTCTTTTCATACATTACCTGTATCGTTAAATACCTTAAAAATTGAACAGGTATGTTTCTTATTAATAAACTTATGCCTACGTTCTATTTGATTCTGGAGCCAATAAAAGTTTTGTTTCGTTAGAGTTTGAACCCATACTTGCTAAGCCACATACGAAACTAGAAAGACCTCTTACCGTTGAAGTTGCTGATGGAGAACCGATCACCGTTGACGTCATTATTCATGATTGTATCTTAAGTCTTGACACGCATGATTTTCTTATCGATCTTATCCCTATGAAACTTGGAAACTTCGACGCCATCATTGGTATGGATTGGTTAGCCAAACACCATGCCGAGATCATTTGTTTCGAGAAGTACATCTGTATACCATTACCTTCTGGAGATACCTTGAAGGTGTTTGGTGAAAAATCTTCCAAAGGACTTAAACTCATGTCTTGCACTCAAGCCCGAAAATGCTTAAGCAAGAAGTATATGGCTTTCTTGGCTTACATGGTCAACACAAAAGTCAAAGGGAAAGAACGTAAGGATGTCCCTATCGTACGAGACTTTCCTGAAGTATTTCCCGATGACCTTAGTGGTTTACCTCCCGTGCGTGAAGTTGAGTTTAAAATTGACTTGATACCGGGAGCAAAACCCGTGGCTAAGTCACCATATCGACTTGCACCATCTGAAATGCAAGAACTCTCTAGTCAGCTTCAAGAGCTATCGAGAAGGGTTTCATCCGTCCTAGTTCTTCGCCTTGGGGTGCACCTGTTCTTTTCGTGAAGAAGAAAGATGGATCGTTTCGTATGTGCATCGCTTATCGTGAGCTTAACAAGCTTACCATCAAGAACCGTTATCCTCTTCCTCGTATTGATGACTTGTTCGATCAACTTCAAGGAGCTGCCATATTCTCGAAGATTGATCTACGTTCTGGATATCATCAGTTACGAGTTCATGATGATGACATCCCAAGACCGTGTTCCGTACTTGTTATGGGCACTATGAGTTATGGTGATGCCTTTTGGTTTAACCAATGCTCCTGTTGTCTTCATGGATCTCATGAACCGAGTATGCAAGCCTTATCTAGACAAGTTTGTGATCGTCTTCATTGATGATATACTTATCTACTCCAAAAACAACACCAATCATGAACTGCATTTGAGATTGGTACTTGAGTTGTTGAAGAAAGAGCAATTGTACGCGAAATTCTCGAAGTGTGACTTCTGGCTCGAGGAAGTTCAATTTCTAGGACACGTGGTGAATAGCCGAGGAATTCACGTTGATCCTGCAAAGGTGGAAGCTGTGAAGAATTGGTGTGTTCCTACGACTCCTACTGAAGTTCGTTCTTTCTTGGTCTTGCTGGTTATTATCGTAGATTCATTGCCAACTTCTCGAGGATCGTGAAGCCACTCACTTCTTTGACACAAAAGAATAAACTCTTCGAGTGGGGTTCCGAGCAAGAAGAAGCTTTTGAAGCGTTAAAGCACAAGTTGTGCAATGCTCCTATCTTGACCCTACCCGATGGAAATGACGATTTCACCGTGTATTGTGATGCATCTAAACAAGGCCTTGGTTGTGTTCTCATGCAACGAGGGAAGGTCATAGCTTATGCATCGAGACAATTGAAGGTTCACAAGGTGAATTACACAACACACGATCTCGAGCTTGGTGTTGTTGTCTTTGCTTTGAAGATTTGGAGACACTACTTGTATGGTACGCAATGTATAGTCTACACCGATCACAAAAGCCTTCAACACATTTTCAATCAAAAAAATCTTAATATGAGACAACATCGTTGGGTGGAGTTGATTAGTGATTACGATTGTGACATTCGTTACCATCCTGGTAAAGCAAATGTTGTAGCCGATGCACTAAGCCGAAAGATTCACAACAAGATGATCTCATTCCAAGAAATTTGCGATCGACGTCAATGGTTTGACACTTTTGGTGAGTTCGATACTGAGATTCAACTAGATGTCAACGAGACCACCGTACTGCTACAAAACTGAGAATAGATAGTGACATCAAGTCTAGTATCTTGGAGGCGCAACAAGTGGTGCAACAAGAAGGAAGAATGAAGGATGAGCTAGAGCCTAATCTTTTAACTGATTGGAAACGAAACCCAATGGACTGATGTACTTCGCAAATCAAATTTGGGTTCCAAAACACAATAATCTTCGTACCTTTATCATGAACGAAGCTCATCAAACTCGTTATTCTATTCATCCTGGCTCCGATAAAATTTACATGGACCTGCGCGGTCAATATTGGTGGCCTGGAATGATGAAAGATGTAGCAACTTATGTAGCTAAGTGCCTCACGTGTACGAAGGTTAAAGCCGAACATCAACGTCCAAGTGGATTACTTGAGAAACCCGAGATCCCTATGTGGAAGTGGGAACACATATCCATGGACTTCATAACTAAGCTACCTCGAACCTCTCGAGGACATAATAGCATATGGGTGATCGTTGACCGATTGACCAAATTGGCACATTTTATACCCATATGTGACACTTACAAGACATCAAGGTTAGCTCGTATATACGTTGATGAGATTGTAAGTCGTCATGGGGTACCTCTGCACATCATATCCGACCGAGACGCTCGTTTCACCTCTCATTTTGGTCGTCTATGCAAGAACTCTTGGGGTACTCAATTGGACCTAAGCACGGCTTACCATCCTCAAACTGATGGTCAAACCGAGTGAACGATCCAAACCTTGGAGGATTTGTTACGCCTTTGTGTTCTTGACTTTGGTGGTGATTGTGATACGCATCTACCACTCACGGAATATTCGTATAACAATAGTTATCACTCGAGTATCAAGATGGCACCGTTTGAACCACTCTATGGTCGTAAATGTCGTTCACCGATCTGTTGGACTGACATTGGTGAAAACTTCATCACTGGCCCTGAACTTATACAAGAGACGACCGATAAAGTTTCTATTATCCGTAAGAACCTTGAAGTGGCGAGAAGTCGTCAAAAGAGCTATGCTAACAAGCGACGTAAGCCATTGGAATTCCAAGTTGGGGATATGGTTCTTCTAAAGGTCTCACCGTGGAAAGGTGTTGTTCGTTTTGGAAAGAAGGGCAAACTGGCTCCAAGATTTGTAGGACCTTTCAAAATCTTGAAAAGGATTGGGAAAGTGGCTTATAAATTGGAGTTACCTTCCGACCTTAGTCAAGTTCATCCTGTGTTCCACGTCTCGAATTTAAGAAAGTGTTGGGCTGACGAAAGTCTGCATGTTCTGTTGGAAGACATTCAGATTGACGAGTCATTACACTTTGTTGAGAACCCCATTGAGGTCATGGATCGCATTATGAAGAAGACTAGAACCACAACTACCCCAATTGTCAAGGTTCGTTGGGAGAATAAGCGTGACGCTGAATTTACTTGGGAGCGTGAAGAACATATGAAGAAGAAGTACCCGCATTTGTTGTATAGTTTCATTTTTCTTAATTTCGGGACGAAATTCTTTTAAGTTGGAGAGACTATAACATCTCGTATTTTTGTTAATTAAAAGTTAACTCGTTTATTCTTATGAGGGTCATTATTACAATTATGAAACTCATGTGCTTATTCTTTTTAGTTATCACTAACTTTTAATATATGAAGGTTAAAATAAAAATATCAAATAATATTAATTATGTTAATATTAATAGTAGTAATAATAATACAAGTTAATAATGATAATAATAATAATAATAATATTAATAATAATATTTTTAATAATAATATTAATAATAATATTAATAATAATAAAAATAATAATATTATAATAATAATAGTAATATTAATAATAATAATAATAACAATAATAAGAAACTAATGATCTTAAATTAGAACTAATTAACTTATGGGGGTTAGTTGTCATTTTTAAAACTTAAAATAAAGGTTTTATGCATAAAATGATAACTTTTGAAACTACAGGGGGTAATCCTGTAATTAATTAAAAAACCCAAACCACCGCCCCTTAACCCCGTTTTTCCGGCACCATTTCCGGCCAAGATTCGGCCGGCTCCGGCCACCTCTTAAACGTCGAAAATTGGTCGTTTCTCGATCCCGAAACTGTTCCAAACCATTCTTGAACTCGATTCGAACACCATTATGAACTTTAAATGCATTTAAACATTGGTTACAAACATAATCGATCGAGTAACCGGCAATCCATAATCACCAAACCGTTCGACATCTAAAACGCAATAATAATTGAACTAGTTGCACCTACATGGTCGCTTAATCATACCTAACTCCTGCGCAACATAATTTTACCTGAATCACACTTAAACAATCCAAAACACTCTGACGACTCACCGCGACCAGCAACCTTAGTGAAATCAACCTTCTGCGCTCTCTTAATGCAAATTGATTGAGGGGTTTTCATCTTCAAGATCATTAGAAGCTTCTTGTGCAACGACTTTGATTGGCATCATCGTTTGAACATCGATTAAGCTCCAAGTGTTCGCAAACGTCCTTCGTCTTCCTCGCTAACAATTCGATCTCAAATCGGGTAATCAACACATGGAACTGATCAGTTTTACTTGGGGATTAAAAGCCCCAAGGTTAATTTCATGTTCATAATCGAATTGGGATCGATTTGGAATCAAACGATTTTAGGGTTCTTAAGGTTTGGGGAACTTTCTTTAAACGGGTTTATAATAATTTGAAACCAATATGAACTGCGGCTGAGGCCTTGGTTCCCTGGTTAAGACTCTACAACTCTCAACATGAGGTCCCGGGTTCAAACCGGGGCACCCTCATGTATTTTTTTAGGCTTTTTAGCCAATAAAATAATTATGAAAAATTTTTAATAAACATAAAAATAATTTTTGTAAACTTTAAATATTTTATAGACACCAAATAATTTTCTAAATTTTTATTTGATTTAAATAATCAAATAACTTACTTAAAAACTTTTTAACAAAAGTTATAATTAAGATATTTCTATAAAATAGACTATAAATGATGATGTATATCACTACAATTTTATATTAGTTCAATGTTATTGTTTAAAACTATAATTTTTACAAATGTATATAAAAAGATATTTACATTTTATATATTTGAACTTTGTTAATTATTATAAACATATTCCTTTATGACAAACTATTTAATTAGCATCATTTTTTTCTCTTTCTTAAAAATTAAAATAAGGTGTTTTTATCAAAACATCAAATTCTCCCTGCAACCTTAGTTTTCGTTAAATAGTAAACTTATTATTATCTTAAAACTTGTAAATATATATATTTAGGTACCTCGTGAAGGTTTACTTTGAAACGTCGCTTATTATTCTTATTAGACATCTCTTATATACTTAGTGCCATGTGAGTTTTCCTTGCCACCTTTTTACTTTATTTCACACTATATTGGGGTGAAACATGATACTTATACATCATACATTATAAATGTTTGAGACTTGTAAAGCACTTGGAATTCATCTTTATATTTTGTCATGGTTATTTGTGTGTTGTAAGTGATTATATAAGATACATAGTTTGTTTACAATCATTAACTATTGCTAGCCTGGCGACGTCTTAGATCTTTAGGCCTGACAAGCCTATTTGATGCTAAAGCCGAGGTATTGCTGGCTCCTGATGACGTATGCTTGTTCATCATGGGAACCAAATACACTTAACCAATCTTATATACTTGTAATCAAGTCGAGGTT
Organism: Flaveria trinervia; assembly: GCA_025506515.1. Taxonomy (NCBI): domain Eukaryota; kingdom Viridiplantae; phylum Streptophyta; class Magnoliopsida; order Asterales; family Asteraceae; genus Flaveria; species Flaveria trinervia. The sequence goes on from CM046453.1 coordinate 73,470,829, forward strand.
TGGTTGTAACGATATGTGTTCTATAACCTTACTAACTTATGACCTATGACATGAATTGCTACTTATAACCTTATCATATTATGTATGAAAACCTTGGAAACTCACCAACTATTTATAGTTGACCTTTTATTTTTATTATGTTTTAGGAAATCCCCAAGTTTAAAGTGAACTTTTGAAGCTTGCAATAAAACTAGGACTTGGACCTAGTTTAATAAATAAAATGTTTATGTAATGTTTGGAACTTATTTCATGTTTGAGACTTATGTTTGTTATGCCTTTGAAACTTATAATTTTAATATTTACATTTAAATATAGCATTATGTGGTTGTAAACAATCTTAACCCTCACATCTTGACGTTTCCGCCGTCAAGGTTGGCGTGTGACAGGGGAGGTGGGGTGGCGATGGTCCAGCAGGTGGGGGAGGTGGGGCGGTCGATGGGGGAGGTGGGGGAGGTGGGGGAGGTGGGGGAGGGGGAGGAGGTGGGGGAGGTGGGGGATGTGGGGGAGGTGAGAAGAGGTTAGAAAACATTAGAAGTGGTAAGTACACATCTTTTCCACGTAGACGTCATGAATACGTATTTTAATAAAACGTCTTCTAAAAATCAAATAGTTTGCGAACTCAAAACCTCTTTCCGTGTCTGCATGTGCACAGATGAAGAGCTGAGGAAGTGCTTTTGAAGAAAAACAAATAGCATCTAGGTTTTTTACCCGTCGCGCGTTACGGCGGGGTCATACGCGACATGATAAAGTAGAGACTACAATTAACCCGATTCGTTTCCGAACTAAATTTACATTAAAATGTAGAGTAACTTGAATATATTCTGTTAATTGAAAAAAGTCATATTTGATTCGACTTTTTTCCAAAAAAAATTGTGTCGGATCGTAGACTAACTCAAAACATACATAAACACATGTGTAATGTCGACATATGCGACGTTATAAAGTATAAATATAATCAAGCCGACTCATTTCCGAAATAATTTTACGTTAAAACGTAAAGTAACTTGAATTTATACCATCAAATAAAAATTAATTATATTGACTCGAATAATTCTCAAACGAAATTTATCTTGAAACGTAAACCAATTTAAAACGTGTCGAATAAGCATGAAAACATTTTATATGTGACCCGCATTATTTCTAAACAAAATATACGTCAAAACATATACGAATGTTGACGCGTGCACTGTTGCGGTAAAAATTGAAAGGCAAGGGAATAAGAAGGCACAATTTGGTAATAATTTACATAGTTGTGAAAAAGAAATAAAACACAAAAATAGTAGCTTGTGAGTTTCGAACCCCATACATCATTTTAGGAGTGAGAGGAAGCTTGCAAAATGGTCTAGAGGAAAATTTTTGTTATCTTGTCAAACTAATTATACTAAATAGTAAAGTAAATTTCGGTTGTTAGTAATATTAGTATAATTTATAAATCATAACCCCTTTGAAGCAAAGGAAATAACGGTGTAATGAATATTGTGATTAAAATTACTTGAATAATAAAATTTTGAACCAACTATTAGACTAGGGTAAAAAAAATCTTCACATAAATATAAAAATAACGACTTCACATAAAAAATGATATGGAATCTTTAATATAGAATCATAACTTTATAACATTTTCGAAAATTATTTAATGATAATTAAATTGGTATGAATAACGATTTATTTGGTCTCTTCAGGTTGAAGACTTTTTATATGATCGTGTCTGAAATCCGAACTGATTTGGGCAAGAAATATGCTTGATCATTTTGAATCTATCCGAATAAACCGAGTAATTGTGATTTGTACATCCTAATGAACATTAACCAAATAAACAAGTTCATTCAGTTGAATTCGGATACCTGATCGGATAAGCAAAGTTTTATATACCTAATATATGTTCCATAAACTGAACAAGGAATTCAGATACATATAGAAACCTGCCCGAATAAGATTTCAGATTTTTTTCTGAAGGCTGTGATTTTGGATTTGTATATATGTGAATGATGAAGGGTCTATGTGAAATTAATATTTGAGATAAACACAAAAACTAAACTTATAGCTTAGAAGATTTAGTAGATTCGTTTTGATTTTATTTAGTCTTTAAAATTAGAGTATAACTAATATTAAGCCCCTCACATTGCTGCAGGAAGCGTAAAACCATGACAATTAGCATCAATGACACACCAACGCCAGTTACCATCAAGCGAAAAAGCTCGCATAAAAAATAAAAGTACAAAACAAATAGAACAAAAAATATACGTAAAAACATTGAACCACACAGGAAACGTAAAACATATAAAACAATAAGTAAGTTGATCTAGGACCATCACGTTGCGGCAAACCATTAAACGAAAAATATAAATGTAAACACGTTGAACGACACACGTACGTTGTGGTTTGTTAACTTGTAAAAGTTATACCGACACGTAAAACGAAAATTTATAAGATATGAAAACTATCAGGACTAAAGTTGAAAGTAAAAAATCTAAGAGGCTAAATTACAAAAGATGTAAAGTATTGGGTTAAAATAAAAATGTTAGGATTAAGAAAATAAAAAACAAAGAAGAGTACAACCAATAAAACACATTGTACAATCCTTAATGCATATTAAAGTTGATAATTAGTATATATATAATTAAACGGATGATAAACGTGTGCTCAAATTTCATATTTCGTCTATAGGTTATAAAAATTATACATTTAGCCCAAAAGTTTGGAAAAACGTAACTTATAGTTTTTTGAAACCTAAAAACAAGATGTGAAATTTTAGCAAATGTTAGGAACCATCCTTGTAATTTAATCTAAATATTATTTTGCACTTGTCATGTGTTTTCTTTTGCAATTTTACTCGAAACATTATATAAGGGTGATGCATATATATCAAACTCTAAAACTATTTTTGCTTGTTATACCTTGTAAAAATAGTTAATTTTAGATTTTGTGTTTTTTTATATACCATGTTACTTTTGAATATGTTAAACTAAAATTTTTAAGTTTACATATTTATTATTACTTTTAATCATTAACTATTTTTGTATTTTATTATTTTTATTTGTAGTGGTTACGAGTGTTAGAAAAAGACAAAAAAACAAAAGATAAACCGAATTGTATACATAACTGTAAAAATCAAAGAAAATCGTAAATTTAGTTCACTTGGGTTAATAGTAACACAATATATTGCTTATTCGATTCGGTTATCTGTATAAACTGAATAATAACCGAACCAAATAAATTGGTTTAAACGGTTTAATTGGTTGAGTTAGGTTAGTTTAGGTGTATTACCAATTCTTTAATAGATTCTTTAAAAGAAAATAACTTTAGAATTTTTATATTAAATTTTTAGAGAATTTTTTATTTTTAAATATGTTAGCACACCCCGGCAAAAGCGGAAAAATGGAGACATAAATTGAATCATAACACAATGATAAACAATACTAAAGGATATTAATTATTAAAATCAAATAGTTGGTTATACCCGATCCTAATAACAAATAAACTAAACAATTGAATAAGTTTTCATTTTATTCAAAGTCTAACTAGGTCCAACTAAAGCTTATCATTTAATCCTAGCATGAGCAAAGCAATAAACTTAATTTCTATTACCTAAAAGCATGCTAAAATATGTCAACTAAAATATTGGTAAGCATATAGGTTTAGAAATATACATATAGTAGATAACGATATACAAACTAGTACACAATTTTCCAAATCCAAGTAAGTAAAGTAGTAAAATAATATAAATGAGTCCACAACCAACCATAATGATCGAATATCCTCCTATCTAACCCCCTGACATAAGAGGTCAGACTAATATTATGCTTGTCTAGTTTGTAGTTTATGAACATTCAGCTCCTTTCAAGTCAAAAAGAATACGTTAACTCAAAGTACACTCGGTATTTATTGGCATGCATCAACCCGAGCGCCAATGGGCTTGTCAGGCAAATAAATCAATTTATGTACCACGTGGCTTCCCCAAAGTTAATGGTTGTGTTGATTTTAGAAACTAGAGGGACTTCATAGTAAAAAACATCATAGAATATAGCAACATGTATAATTAGATTAGTTTTATTAGTATAAGAAAGTTGTCATCTAGTTTGCAAAAGACTAGTTTGACTTTAGAATTTGAATTCTCATAGTTAGATATATAAAGCATGTTTCCACCCTAAAATACAAAACAAAAAAGGGCTATGAACTCACCTTGTAAAGTAAGTGGATTGATCTTGCAACTTCTAATAACTTGGAGTGATGATTGCCCTAAGTAAGTTTATTTAGTTAGTTTATTGTATTTGTCAATAGTTGAGGGGTTGTTATTGTAAAAGTTCAAGAATAGTTGCCGTATACTATAAATGTGTTATTCCAGAGTAGCACATCCAACAAAAAACTTCACGGAAAAGAGTTTGTAGATTTTCATCACTTAAATACCCCCGTCTTTCCTTAGGCTTAGCCTAAACTTTTTGTTTTCCATATAACTACATATCGGATGAAACGATTCTAGATATATACTAGACCAAGTCAAAGGCGTGTTTAGTATGTTTCTAAAATATATGGAACAAGTGCAAATATAAGTTTAGCAAGGATGGGAATAAACAAGTTGTATAATGTAAGATTACAATTAAAAATATAAAGAATTTTACTATAAACATGATTCTAGTTGATAGATAATATATCATAAGAATCATTAAAGTTTGGATTGTTATTGTTTAAAACATTTTTATAATAAAAATTGTTACTTTACATTATATTTATGAAAATACCATAGTCATTAAAAGAGTTAAGCAAGTAGGTTAAGCATGAAAAGTCAAGGATATTACATATCTATACTAATAATCCTTTACATTGTCGGACACATGGCATTCTCACAATGTGTCACACCCGCCCCTCACACTAACAATATTGTCTGATTTGCCAACAAGGAGCTCACGGATTTACTTTTGGTTGCCTGGGTGAAAACTTCATAGGGAGGTCACCCATCTCTTGATTGCTCCCACCTGAGCACGCTTAACTATGAAGTTCTCCTCTCATCCACAACCAATACGCCCAAAATATGTTGTTGATGTTAGAGGCAGTACATTCCTAATTAACCAGGGAATCTCTCCTGTCCACGACCGACGTGGGATAAATGTAGGGTGTCACAATCACCCGTCGTTTGGACTCATCATCCTAAATGAACCTGAGAAGTCACCATCCTCGGTGAAGTATGTCCCACATCCCAAACGGCACAAGAGTGGCTCTGATACCATTCTGTAACACCCCGCCCAAACGGCATAAGAGTGGCTTTGATACCATTCTGTGTCACACCCGGCCCCTCACAACAACAATATTGTCTGCTTTGCCACCGAGTAGCTCATGAATTTGCTTTGGTTGTCCGGGTGAAAACTTACTAGGATTGCTCCCATCCCTGGATTGCACCCACCTGAGCACGCTTAATTGTGGAGTTTTCCTCTCATCCATGTAAGGCCTCGTTCCTAGGACGCTCACAGCCGGTCAATTATCTCATAAAAAGATACATATAATTTTAACATTAGTAAAACATTGCAGCGGAATTTACTTAAACAATTTCATATAAATATATAATTGTTTTTTAAAAATAATACAACAGTGTTAACAATTACAAAACATCATTTATTCGCATTACAATGCAAAAACATCATCGTTATACAAAATGAATGCCATCCAAAGCAAGCCAAGTAGCCGCCCTTGCCATCTTCAACAACCATCACCTGTCAACTAGAAATACATAAAAGTCAGCGTTGTTGAGTGAGTTCTAGTTTTAAAATAAAATACTTTACCTTCTTTTAAAACATTTCTTTACTTTTGTATATGATCAAATATCATACGTACACATAGATAATATCATTATTATCTTTCTTTAATGTTCTTTAACTTTCTTTCTATACAATCAACTATACCCCAAACATATGCACAAAGCGGGTACTGGGCCGAAGATCATAAATAACTTCCATAATGCACATAGCCTGGCACCAGCATAGAGGCAAGCGACAAAGATCCCATCTGTATACAACACCCCAAACGTATGCATAAAGCGGGTACTAGGCTGTTGGGTATTCTACCTTGGAAGAAATTGAAGATTTCAATATTATTGAAGTTGAAGACTTGAAGCATAAAATCAACAAAAATATTAGCCTAGGGTTTGTTTTGTAATTATTATAAATGCTAGACTAGTATATATATTAAACCATATTATCATTGTAAAGAGTGACTAATTCACCACTTGTTAGGGGGAATTAAGTTCATCTCAACAACAATATATCATCATCCTTCAAGGATGATGATTTCAACAATATATCAATAAACATCAAAAATTAAACACGTTGGTGTTCTTCATCGTGTTCATCATTATTTTATTCTTCATCATGTTCATCATTATTATATTTTGGCATCTAATCATTCAAGTTCTTGTCTTGTCAATATGAATCCTAAGATCCATGCTCATTGTTCCCGTTCATATCGGGAACACACAATTGGTATCAGAGCCTGAGTTGATGGATTTATATTGATTTTGATGAGATTTTATGTTTAGTTTGCTGAAATTATTGAAAATTTGAAGAAAACAATGCAACAATCAATCAACATTAGGGTTGCGGCTGCCTCAAGATCAAAAAGTTGCGGATTTGGGGCTGCTTCTGAACCATTTGTGGCTGCCAAACAAGGATCAAACAAATGTGGATTAGGGTTTCTTCCAATCCGAATGTGGCTGCCAATTATGGGGTGCAAAAGAGGCTGCCAAAGGCAGCTCTTGCGGCCACAAAAGAGGCTGCCAAAGGCAGCGTGCAAGGCAAGGCTTGCGGCCACATAAGGGCTGCCGATCAGGGATCTTTCGAACCACATTAGGGCTGCCGAATGGGGATGCCCACATTAGGGTGATGCGGCCGAACATGGCTGCCAAATGCGGCTGCCATGTAGAGCCTGATGCGACATTAGGGACACCCTAATTAGGGTTGCCGAACCAAAGTTTGTTTGTGGCCACATTAGGGTTGCAAAATTAGGGTTTCCAACCTAGGGTTGCAAATGGGCTCGAGAACACAATTGGGTTTGTTTCTTGGGCTCCATCATTAAACAAAAAAACATTAGTTGGAACTAGGCTCAAGCGTTGAAGATTGGGCTTATGATCAACAAAACAAATTTGGGCTTCGTATTTGGGCTCCATTATTAAACAAAAAAATTAGTTGGAATTGGGCTCAAGTGTTGAAGATTGGGCTATTGATCAACAAAACAATTTGGGCTTCGTATTCAGGCTCTCATCAACAAAAACAAGTACATTGTTACACAATATAGTGGTACCAAAGTTTTGAAGACCTCGCTTCCGCATCAACAACAATATTTCTTAACTTTGGACTATTCAACAAAAACAAGATCAAGCTTCAATTCACACTAGAAATTTACAATTTAGGGGGAGTATTGTTGGGTATTCTACCTTGGAAGAAATTAAAGATTTCAATATTATTGAAGTTGAAGACTTGAAGCACAAAATCAACAAAAATATTAATTAGGATTTGTTTTGTAATTATTGTAAATGCTAGACTAGTATATATATTAGACCATATTATCATTGTAAATGGTGACTAATTCACCTGTAAGGCCCCGTTCCCGGGACGCTTACAGCTGGGTTCTCATCGCACACAAAATGTATAATTACATTTGTATTTCATAAATCGCAGCGGAAAACTAAAACAATCTTTCATTCCATGTAATGCTTTTGCAATTAATACAACATTCATTACAAAATAGCTTGTTCGCATTACAATGCAAAAACATAATCAAAAGAATGCCATCCCCAAAAGAGCTGAGTAGTCGCCCGTGCCATCCTCAGCAAACATACCTGCCAACTGGAAACACATCAACGTCAGCGTTGCTGAGTGAGTTCTAGTTTTATAAATAGAACATACTTTGCTTTCACATAAAACCGTTCGTTACTTTTACATGATCACACATCGTACGTACACATAGATAATATCATTATTATCTTCTCATTCATTCATTCGTTCTTTCATTACCTTACTTGCGCATCGGACATCATCCATACCAATACCATGTGCTACACCCCGGTTAGTCGTAGCTACCGGCCGAAGTCAACAAATGAACAGCTAAACGTATGCCACAGTACTAGGAGTAACCATCAGTCTTAGCTACTGGGCCGAAGTCAACGAATGAACAGCTAAACGTATGCCACAGTACTAGGGGTGAGCGGTAGAGGTTCTACATTCAGGGTCAATCACCAAGAAGGACCCGTTATCCGATGTGTGCAAGACGTTTCATTCGTTCATTAATACATGCCTTCATTCATCATGTTCCTCTTTCTTTATCTTTCACTTTACGTTACATAATACTTCGTTCATTCATCATAATAGGTAAAACCATAGGAAAGATATTAAACATCACACTAAGGAACATTAACATGCACCAACATCACATCATACAGGGCAACATCATACATACATAACATACAACATCATCACCCTCATCATGCCCAACATGCTTTCTAGGACCTCGATCATCATCTTAAAAACTCTTATGGGAACCTTTACATCAAAACTTACATCTGCACTTTCCCCCGAAAGTCAGAAGTCAATCTACACCTTCCTCGGGTTCAACAGCCCTATTCGGGCGTATGGACACCCTTCAGTCGCATGGCCTCCATGCGATTGAACATGCGACTGAAGATCATGCGATTGAACTAATACGGATGAACACCTATGCGAATGAACATCCAGTCGTGCGAATGGACAATGCGGATGAACACCTATGCGACTGGACCTTCAGTCGTGCGAATGAACCTTCAGTCGCATGACCCCCATGCGACTGGTCCTCCAATCGTGCGAATGAACCCCAATCGCACCCTAATCGGCCGTATGGCCTCCATTCGGCCTCCAGTCGGTCGCCTAGCCCTAACTGATGCAGAATGCAGTTCAACCCGACTGCAGCCGAGGGTTTTTGGCCTCCAACTCATCTAAACCCATTTTAAGCCTAAATCGACCATCCTAAACCTTAGGGATGCATACCATAACATTAATCAAGCACAACCAAGCAAGAAATCAAGCCCCAAACGGGTCCTACGCATACATACACGCATACATACGGGTTTTCACCCAAAAACGCAAAAAAGGGTTTTCAGATGTGTTCCAGCCCCAAAGTCATCCAAAAACATGTAAAAGAGGGGTCCTAGAACTCACCTAAACGAGCACAATGACAAGAGCTTCGATTCGGCTTGCTTCACGACAATTTTGGCGACCCGAACCGACCCGAACCAACACTTTTTCCTCTTTTTCTCTTCTTTCTCTCTATTCTTCTCTTTGTAAGCTGAAATGTGAGTGTGGGGAGAGTGGGCTGCCCTCTCCCTACATATATCACCACATTTTCCCAACTTTTCTTCGTTGGCGAGTTTGGTCCCTCGACTTTTGGACTTTATTTTCTTTTCTTTCGCCACCGGCTTCAAAATAATAAATATCCGGGTGTTACGCACCACTTGTTTTGGCAGCCCTAATTGAGCAGCCCTAATTCGCATGAAGCTTTCATTCGGTAGCCCTATTTTGGTCCTTGCTTTGGCAGCCGCAAATGGCATTTGGCTATCTTATTTTCAGCCTCATTCGGCCGCAAGAACCCCACAAGGCAGCTTCTATTTGGCTCGCAAGAGAAACCCTAATTACCTTGATAATATTGAAATTTTCAATTTCTTCCAAGGTTGAATACCCAACATAGGCCAAAGATCATAAATGACTTCCATAATGCATATAGCCTGGCACCAACACCGGGGTGAGTATCCACTATCATCCATGTACTATACAACTGGCCAGTCACAAATACTAGACCCCTATGTGTATCTTTATGGGTTAGCTAAACCACACACAGTTGAGCTAATGACATTTTAGAGTCGTGCCCTTTGTACATTTGTTTGCAAGACTTTTTTTACTGTCACTTTCATTAATGCATGCATTCTATCATTACATTCCTCTTTTCATTATCTTCCGCTTTACGCTGAATAATACTTTACCATTTACATTCATAACTGTACCACGTAAAGTCATGGAAAATAAACATACATAATAAGGAACATAAACATTAATATAACCATAACATCACCATACACATCACATCATCATGCATGCCCCATCATATAATCATCATCATACATGACCTCATAAGGTCAACTTTCATCATCCCTAGGAACCTCCCAAGTCAAAGCCTACACTTACATTTCCCCAAAATCTCAGATAATTTTCTAAGTCTTAGGCGCATGGGCACTATGCAGGCACATGGCCTTCTGGGCGTAAGGGGAAGACTTAGGCGCATGGGGAACTTTCAGGCGTATGGGCACTATTGAGGCGCATGGTCAATACTTAGTCATTCTGGGCAATATTCTAGGCTCATGGGCACTATGCAGTCGCATGAGTGCATAGGTGCATGGGCTTTCTAGGTGTCTGGACACTTAGCCAAATTCAGCCTTTCCAGGCGCATGGCTACTATTGAGGCGCACAGGAACACTTAGGCAGTTTCTAACCGTTGGCGCATTGGCCATTTTTAGGCTCATGGGCAACCAACCTACACTATAATCATTCTAAATCAGTCCCAATCATCTTACCAACATGTTCTAAGCTTAAATATTACATTCTAAGCAACAGAGCAAGAGCATGGAAACATCATAACATCACAAATCACCTAAAACTAAAACCACCCGCATTCATTCACACATATACATACGGGTACAACACCCACCATTTGAAAACGTTTAAACATGCATTTCCAGCCCCAAAATCAGTTATAGGTTCTAAAACTCACTTTGACAACTTTCAGATGAACTTCTTCAAAACCCAAATGCAATTGAGTTCTACCACCTGGAAACCCATCAAAACACACAACCGAACACACACAATCAAACAACCGAGGCATAGACCAGTTAAGAACATCACAAAACCAAGAATTCTTACCTCAAATTCAAAATTCTTCTTGTTTTTCTCTCTAAAACCCGAAACTTCAACTCTTTTTCTTTCTCTCTCTAGAGATCTGAATGAAAAGGTGAAAAGTAGCATGGCATGGGCGGCCATGTTGCTTTTGTATAAAATCATATAAAGTTTTGTATCTTTTACACATTTAACCCCTCTTCTTGGGTTAAATTGCATTTCTTTCTTTTCTCCACTTTATTCTTTTTTTTCCAAAAATTCGGGTGTTACAAGTCCACCCCCCTTATATAGGTTTTGTCCTTGAAACTTATTATTCCTCAAACAAATATGGGTAATGTTGCCTCATCTCTTCTTCAGTCTCCCACGTAGACTCAGATCCCTTCATGTGCTTCTACTATACACGCATAAGGGGAACTACTTTATTCGTTGATCGTTTCTCCTTACGATCAATGATTGCCACTGGTTGCTTCACATAATTAAGCCGTTCATCTACCTCGATATCTTCCAATGGCACAACCATATCCTCGTCAACTAAGCACTTTCTCAAATGAGATACATGGAATGTTGGGTGAATGCCACTTAACTCATCCGGTAACTCCAATCTATAGGCCGCATCTCCTACTCGAGCAATGATTCGGAAAGGTCCTATGTACCTTGGGCTGAACTTGCCCTGCTTTCTTAACTGAATGATACCCTTCTAAGGTGATACTTTCAACATGAATCTATCACCCACCTAGAACTCAATCGGTCTGCTTCTCTTATCGGCATACGATTTTTGCCTATCTTTGGATGCTTTAATGAAGGCTTTGATCTTTTCAAGCTTCTCAGTCGTAGCCTCGATCACCTCAATACTCCCCAACTCCTTTTGACCAATATCACCCCAACAAACGAGTGTTCTATATCTCCTACCGTATAGCATCTCATAAGGGGGCATACCTATAATGGCATGATAACTGTTGTTATATGAGAACTCAGCTAACGGTAAGTGGTCATCCCAAATTCCTCTGAAATCAATGACGCATGCCCGAAGCATATTTTCTAGCGTCTGAATCATCCTTTCCGACTGACTATCCGTCTGAGGATGATAATTCGTGCTGATGTGTAACCTCATCCCCATCGCATCATGGAATTTCTTCCAAAATTAAAATGTAAATCAGGTGTCACAGTCGGACACAATGGACACCGGCACACCATGACGAGTTACAATCTCCTTGATGGACAAATCCACCAACCTCTTAGATGAATATGTCTCACGGATCGGTTGGAAGTGAGCACTATTCGTCAGACGATCAACTATCACCCATATGGCATCATACCCTTGCGTGGTACGTGGTAGCTTCATAATAAAGTCCATGGTGATATGCTCCCACTTCCACTCGGGTATGTCCAAACGTTGGATCTTTCCATACGGCTTTTGATGCTCAATCTTCACTTGTAAACAAGTAAGGCACTTACTCACATACTCCGCCGTATCGTGTTTCATACCCAGCCACCAATAATCTTTCTTAATATCTTGATACATTTTCGTGGCACAGGAATGAATAGAGTATTGAGTCTTATAAGCTTCGTTCATGATCACGTAGATTCCCACACCAAGGAATCCACATCCGTTCAAATTGGGTTCTAACATCACGCGTGTTTTCACCCAACTCCACGACCAGACCTCTCATCCTTTCGGAGTTAAGACGATCTTCTTTTAACGGCTCGTCTTGAAACTCCTTGACCTGCATCATCACGTCATAGGTCATAATCAACTGATAATCCTTCACCCGATCGGCCCGAGTTTCTCCTTTTGGCTAAGGCATCTGCCACCACGTTAGCCTTGCCCGAATGGTAATGGATCTCGCAATCATAATCCTTTATGAGCTCCAAACCACCTCTGCCTTATATTCAAGTCCTTCTGCTCAAAGAAATACTTCAAGTTCTTGTGGTCAGTGAATATAGTGCACTTTGCCCCGTATAAGTAGTGCCTCCAAATCTTTAATGCGAAGACCACAACTGCTAGCTCCAAGTCATGAGTAGGATAATTGACCTCATGAACTTTCAATTGTCGGGATGCGTAGGCTATAACCTTTCCTCGCTGCAGCAACACACATCCCAACCCCGAGTATGAAGCATTTGAATAAACCACCAAATCTTCGCTTCCATCGGGTAACGACAAGACAAGAGCCTGAGTCAACCTCGCATTTTACTCCTTAAAAGCCTTCTCTTGATCTTGACCCCACACAAACTTCACATCCTTATGGGTCAACTTAGTCAACGAAGAAGCTATCTTAGAGAAGTCTTGAATGAATCTTCTATAATAGCCCGCCAACCCCAAGAAACTACGGATCTTGGATGGCGACTTTGGACACTTCCATTGCATCACCGCCTCCACCTTTTTCGGGTCTACCATAATCCCCTCGGGATTCATCACGTGACCCACGAACTGAACTTCGCGTAACCAGAACGCGTATTTAGAGAACTTAGCATACAACTTCTCCTTCCTCAACGTCTCCAACACTTCCCGAATATGACCGGCATGCTCCTCCTCGCTCCTAAAATAAATCAGGATATCATCAATAAACACAATTACGATTTATCCAACATCGGCCGACACACTCGATTCATCAGGTCCATAAAAGCAGCTGGCGCGTTGTTAAACCAAAAGACATGACGAGAAACTCGTAGTGTCCATAACGCGTGCGAAAAGTTATTTTAGGAATATCTTGCTACTTCACATTCAGTTGATGGTAGCCAGATCAAAAAACTATCCTTGAGAACCAACTAGCACCTTGGAGCTGATCAAACAAGTCATTGATCCTCGACAATGGATACCGATTCTTCATCGTCAACTTGTTCAACTCCTGGTACTCAATACACATCCTCATACTAACGTCCTTCTTCTTCATAAATAAAACCGGAGCACCCCAAGGAAAGATGCTTGGTCTAAAGAACCACTTATCAAGCAACTCCTACCATTGCTCCATCAATTCTTTCATCTCGGCCGGAGCCAATCGATACGATGCCTTAGCTACAGGTTGGGCACCCGGTATCAAATTAATCTAGAACTAGATTTCATGGTCTGGTGGCACACCTGGTAAGTCTTCTAGGAACACGTCCGGAAAGTCACACACAACCGGAACATCGGAAAGTTGTGGTGTTGGCGTATGCACATCCTTCACGTAGGCCAACTATGCACCACATCCACGCCTCAGGCACTTTCCTACCACTGCCATCGAAATCACTTTCGAATTATCTAAAAATATCCAAAATATTTAATTAATATTTAATATTTTAAAATTTTTACAAAACTGTTTTGGATATTTTCGGATATCCAAAATATTCAAAAATTTTCAAAATCACTATCCGTATCCGATTCCGAAATTTTGGATATCCGAATTTTTGGATTTTCGGATATTTCGATTTTAGTTTCAGATTCAGATATACCCTATTATGTTTTATCTTATGTTTTATATATACGTGTGTCTCTATCTTATGTTTTATCTGCTACTACTAATTAACTGTGTTATGTTGCTTGTCTTTTTTATTGTTGTATATTTATTATAGTGGCTTTACTTTTTAATTAAGAGAGTGGTTTTTACAAAGCTAAGCGTTTTTCTCGGAACAAGCTTTTTATTTTATAGGATAAATGTAAAATTTATCATCTTTTTAATTGCTGTTTCTATCATATTTACTCAGACCCTATGTTGTTTAGTAGACTGAATCTTGCGTGACCAGATGTGTACAAAATATAATAATTTTTATTAAGAAAGGAGTTAAGAACGAGACGTTTCTATCAACATCTCAATCCAATGAATACCTTGAGAGACTTAATATTTAATAATATATTCTATACCATTATATGTGTATTTTAATAAAAAGAAATTAAATGATTGCATTGGCTTACCCAAGATTATTTTTTTTGAAAAATTACTAAAATTTCTATTCGACTATTTGATTTTATCTATATAACCTTTGACTTTTGGGTTTTTAATGTTAGTCATATGACTATGGTGTATTTTTTTATATGGCGATACCAAAGCATAAAAGTATCGTTCACGTGGTAAAAAAGTTTTTGTTAAAGATACGCCAGAGATACAATGGCTTATGTGTATCACCGGAGATACCATGATATTCATCTAAAATTTCACATTTTAATTTATGTAGTTAATATGTATGTTAAATACTAAAAATTAGTAGATATTATATCTCAATAAAAGAATTTTAATGTTATTTTAACAAACTCGCGTACGCTCTACTTCGTAAGCTCTTTGTAATGAATCAAACCGCGTGAATGCTAAACTCGTGTGTGAACAAAAAGAGGTCATGTTTAACTGTAATAACTAGTAAAGTTTTAGTAAAGTCATATACAAATTATCTCATAAGGCCTATGTAACGAACCTTATCACGTTTTAAACGGATACTAAAAAAACTGTTTCAAATTAGTTTTATTATTTAATTAAAAAATTGAATCCAAACTTCAGATTAATTTTATTATTAAACTAAATAATAACCGGTTGGTTTAAACTCTTGCACCATAAAAAGCGAAATTGTTTATCGGTTTATTATTTTATTCAGTAATTATAAATGGTTTTTTTAATTCGCTTGAAGTTATTTGTTCGTTGATTTTCGATTGAAGTTTATTATATTATTATTTCAATTAATTCAAAGTACACACATTCCAACGAACGAAGATTCCATCAGGAGATACCAAACCAAGCGGCGATACCAAACTGATGCCGGCGATACCAAATTGAATTTGTATCACCAGGTGTTTTTTTTTAATTTTGGCCATACCAATAGTTTACGTTCATTGATTTGGTGATACGGCGATACCATCTGACTATGTATCAGCAATATTTGATGACATATTATTTTTTAATTGGTTTATAATTTTGGTAAAATTAAAAGTCAATAGTTATTATTGTAAAATCAAATAGTTGATTGGTTACTTTTGTAATTTTTTCTTAATTTTTGTGATGGCTTATATAGATATGATTTTGATTGGACCCCACTGAATTTTGACATTAATCCTATGAAATTTTAACACCAAACGCAAAGAATCTAATTACCCAAATGTTTAATAACTATTTTAAAAACTAAACACATTACATCATTTTTCCAACTATTAAACAATTCACCTACTAATTAATATATAGTTTAGTTACTGTTTATAATATTATAATATTTGCCGCAATAAAGGAAACAACTAGTACAATGATTGATTTTAACCAATTCGATTTTCGTTGTTGTAATGAGCCCTCAATTGTTTAGTTTTTATCAAAATAAAACCTTGGTGTTAGAGGCGCATATCATTGGTCACATTGGTTCACATTTACACTTCCTCTCAAATCTGATTCTAAAGGACTACAAATTCTCAATTTAACTGTTACTTTTAAAAATTGACATATTTATATCATGTATTTGAAATTTAATTTGCTTTTATCTTTGTATTATATCACCCAACCCAACCCGACCCGAACCGAATCAACCAAAAAAATATTAATATTTAACAACATACAACCAAACTCATAAATATCCAACCCTCATCAACAAAATTCTTAGAGTATGCCACTGAATAATTGCATGGATCATTACAGATCACTCATACTCATCTTTATTATTAAACATTTTTGAATTTCTTGCAAATGAAGGTATATCTTGATGGCCATGACCAAAAAATATGTTAACACTAACCGGATAATTCGTTAGTAGGACAAGGGCATTCCCCATGACAACTACACGCACATTTACCATTACAACAATGGGGAATCCCAACTCGACATATCGACCTGCATACACCATGCGAATCACAAGGATCACCAACTCCGGTCAAGAAAGCGTCACCATCATTTTCAGATAGCGCGTGATGACTTGCTGCCAATCCTTTTCTAGCCAAACAATTTGAGATTTGCCACCCTACAAATCATAAATCATTAGTGTAAACTTGATACGCAACAAAAGTTAATGATAGATGAGACCAAGCTTACGTGAAACACAAAGATATAATGTGAACACCAACATCATCTTGATGGACGATTTCGCCATGCTTTAAAAAATAAAATACAAAACCAAAACAAATAAGATTTCTTCAATTCTCTACCAAAATCGCTTGTCTTTCCTCTCTATATATAGAGGTAGTGGAGAATTTTGGTATCGAAAGGCCTCCCAAATAGTCCTATTAATGCTCATAATTTCATATTTGTTATGATTTAGATTTAGACATATTAATTATATATATATATTAATAGTAATTCATGACAGGTTTTACAGTAATAATATTACAAAAATAATATTATATATATTGTTGATTAAAAATTTTATCAGATGTTCTAAGGTATAGGTTCTACAGTAATAAAGTATTAAAATAATAATAACTATTAAATAATAATAATATATATAATTAGTTATTAAAATTTTTATTAAATGTTCTATGGTAAAATTCAAGTTTTTAAAGTTTCAGGTTTACGTATCGGTATGAATCGGGTATAAAACATGTCTGTGCATATTTGTATATAAGTGTTGAGTTGTTTTACGTTTCGACGTATGTCTACGTTTTTATGTGAATTTTGTTCTGAAATGGGTCGGGTAAAAAATAAATGTTTTCTTCGATGTATAAATCTAAGTTACTCGATCTATGTTTCATTGTAAATTTAGTTCGGAAACGAGTTACGTTAATCGTAATCTATTCTTGAAAAAAAACAACGTAGTTGCACGTGTCTTTTATGTAGGTTTTGAACTGGACTATGTTTTGACACAATTTTGTTTGGAAAAAAGTCAGGTCAAGTACAATACGTTTCGTTCAACGGTAAAAATTCAATTTACTTTACGGTTAAACATAAATTTAGTACAAACACAAGTCGAGTTGATTTTAATCTATACGTTATCACGTCACGTACTATGCCGCTGCAGTGTCTTAGTGCATTTGCGTTTTGATATTTGAAAGCATGGTGTAATTTCCCGCGTAACGAGTTAGAAAAACCTAGTTCCATTAATATTGATGAGAATGTATTAATGCTCATAAATTGTCGTATTAATGTTCCAAAAGTACTCGTATTACTCCCATTATATTTTGTGTTTAGAAATTTCACTAAAGGCAACTCATTCTTTAAAGAAATTTTGGTCATTATGTTCCGTTCGTAAATGTTGATCTATAGAGGTAAGTGACAGAGTTTGAACAACATCACAGAAGGACAGGAGAAAAATAAACTATTTAATAGATGCAAACTCTATATATTAAAAAATTCATACTAGCGATGCCAAAAATTTATACTACTAGTGAAAAAAAAAGGGGAGGCGGGATCCCTCCCGATATCCTCACTAAGCTTCGCCCCTACTTGCGGGGTAGTGTGGTGCTTAGGTGGTAGTGGCCGTAGACGCGCGAACACCGATTGCCCGGCTTCGGCACGGTGAAGCACAAATTGTCAACGCCGATGCCGCAATTTCACAAATTTTTATTTTTTCTAACCCTGTAAAATACAATTAAAAATAAATTAATTGATTTTAATCTGTATATTTATAACCCTGTAAAGTACAATTCAAATCCACATATTTTTACTTCTTGCTTTTAAGTTATGAACTATGATTAGTTTTTCGACCATGTATTATTTCAACACCTTTATTTTTTAGGTATGTTATACTAAAAAGAAATATTTAATATAAAAAATAAGATTTTGTTAAATACATCAGCTTGTTGTGTCTATACGTTCATTGTATCAAATATCAGTTAATTATGTCTAAGGTGGCAAAAGAAGTTCAGGAATGTGATTTTGGGTCATAATGGGTGTTTTAAAAAATAGAGATGTGTTAGAATTGATTGAATAAAAAACACATAGGGGTCAAGATGGGTTAAAAACGTATTTGGAAAAAAATAAATTATAAGTCAAGATGGGTTTTCAATATTAGAGCTTCAAGTCACAATAAGTTAAGGTTTCTTTCACTCAAATTGGTCACCTTGGCCGAGTTTCATTGCGCACCACCACCTCAACCCACCGAACCACCACCATACCACTATCGAACCACCACCGCCGGTCCACCGCACCACCACCGGTCCACCGCACCACCACCGGTCCACCGCATCTGCACCCTCCCACCTCCGTCAAGTTTCATCGTGCACCACCATCGCACCATCACCGTACCTACAGTCGAGCTCCCTGTCAGTCTCCACCTTCGTTGAGTTTCATCGCTCACCACCACCACACCTACAGTCGGGCCTCCGCTTCATTATCGTACCATCATGTCGCTTTATTGAAGGTACCACCATTTATAGATGAAGTCGTATATGTATATTTTTAAGCTTGTATAAGCATCTGTCTATATGTGTTGTTAGATTTTAGAAAACTAGTAAAATAGTATTGGCTTTTTTAAAAAAATGATCCATTTTTACCCGAACCCATCCTAACCCAAACCCATCCTGACTTTTTTTTCTAAATCATATATCCTAACCCAAACTCATTCAGACCTAAAATCCATCCTAACCTAACAACCAACCCAATCCTAACCACCCATTTTGCCACCTTTAATTGTGTCATATATATTTTATCGTTTATTATATGTATTCATCTTGTGTATTATATTGTAAATCATTTAATGTTATTTTTATCACTGTTTTTAGAAATTATATAAACTCATTACCTATCATAGTATTTTACAATTACAAGTACACAATGATGTTACTTCACCAATATTTTTTTACCTATAGAGTTCAAAATAACATAATATGTTATTTTTATCATTATTTTTATACCATATAAACTTCTTTTATTTATCATTATGTTTTATAATTAAAAAAACACAATAATGTTATTTCACCAATTTATTTTCAAAACTAATAGTGTTTAAGTTAACACGATGACATTCAAAAGACACAATGAGACATTCGATCATTGTGTTTTATGTTTTATTTTATTTTTTGCTATTTTTATTTTTTTAATGTATTAGATTAATTAATTGTTAAGAGTTAATCTCGGTTTTCATTCTTGAGTTTTGCAAAGTGTCTTCACTTGAGTATCAACGTTTATTTTGTCTCTATTATTGGCCTGAGTTTTGCAAATTGTTTTTATTTTCGTTCTTTTGACAAAAGGAGTTAACATTTTCAGTTAGATTTTTTTAAAAAGACCAAAATACCCCCAAGGGGTATAAAAACATCTCATCTCTTTTAATTTCTCTCTCTCTCTCTCTCTCTCTCTCTCTCCACAGCACCACACACCACCACCATCTCCATCACCTTCTCCCTCATCGCCCTCATCGCCCTCATCACCGGCGCCGTCGTTATCTCCGCATTCATCAGCGGCGACACCACCAAAATCATTCGCAGAAACCCCACCCCAAAAACACCCTCAACAAAAAAACAAAAAAAAACTCACCATCGATGAAGAAATCACCAGATCCCCACTCAACAAGTTCGCCGGCGGCGACAAATACAACGATGGCCCACCGCCACCACCACTACTACTGTCGCTGCCACAAGTTGAACAACCCATCAGGCTTAAACAACCCATAATTCCTCTTCGATGTCGACCCCGACTTCAAATTCTCATTCAACATCACAAACACAAAGATGTTCAGATCCACATTAGGCTTCGCCGGAGTTCCCCTTTTCTCACCGATCATCTTCAACAAGTTCCTATTATACTTCTTCGAGTTCTCTGGCGATGCTCCGATCTCATCTTCATCCCCCCTTCGACGGCTACCCCGTCTCTGATATCTGCACATGCGTCTTCTTGTACCCCAATCACCCCAAAGTGACGTACACAGCATCGATCTGAGCAAACAATATGTTGTCGTAGTGCAAACCGTTCTCCAGATCCACAACTCCGGTGTTGATGTGTGGTGGAGGTGGTGTGTGGTATTGTGGAGAAAGAAGAAAGGAGGGTGAGACCCTTAGGGGTATTTTGGTCATTTTTAAATAAATCTAACAGAAAATATTAACACCATTAATCAAAAGAACTAAAATAGGAACGGTTTTTAAAACTCAGGCCAATAATAAAGACAAAATAAATGTTGGTACTCAAATGAAGACAATTTGCAAAATTCAGGGACGAAAACCGAGATTAACTCTAATTGTTAATTTATTATTGTGTTACATACTAGAAATAAACAAAAATGTTATTTCGCCATTATTTTTTAAAAGTTATCATTTTAGAAAAATATAATAGTATTCAGAAAAACATAATAATAAAAAAACATAATGAACTGCACTAAATTACAATAAAAGCAAAAATCATATGATCTTAAAACGCAAAATACAAATTATTATATTTTTATATAATGATATTATACTCATTTTAAATATAAAAAACGTTCATTTTTAAGGTGGTAATTTTTATAAAATAATAACGACATGTATAAGAGTTACAAGAGTTTTAAAAAAATGGAAGAACTTGAGAAAAATAACAAGAGTGGTTATATTAATAATACCACTATAACAAACTTGTTTCCTACAATTTGATCTCAACAACTAATCAATAAAATCGAGGAGTAATTTCATAAAATAGTAACTAGGTTCTAGAATTGTTCTAATCGGGTCACTTATAAAAAAACAGATCATTAAAGTTTTAGAATTGTTCTACTCAGGTTATTCATAAGTTGAAAAAAACTTAAAAATTTTTAATTTTTTTAAAGAAAATAACAATATTTACAAAAAAATACTATTATTTTAAAATATTTGTGAATTATTTAAAACAATTAAAAAATATGAGTGACCTGATTATAACACTATTAAAATTTTAATGACCTGATTGAAAGAAATAAAGTATTAGTGACCCAATTGGAACACTCTTACAACTTTAGTGACTTGATTAAAAAAAGTATTAGTGATCTAATTGAAACACTATTAAATCTTGTTTAGTATTTTATGAAAAATTTGATATTAATTTTTACAGGTTTAAGATTTAAAATCTTTTTATTTGAAATCTTCTCCTTATTTTAACATTATTTTATATCATTTTCGAGGTCTAAGTTCTTTTCAATAATGTTGTGATTTTCTTCGCGATCAACGGTATTTCTATCTTTTATTAATATAATATCAACTAAGTTTTCAACTAGTTATTATGGTGTCTAATTGTATCTTCGTGTTTGCGATTGTTAGGCGCATGGAGTATTTATTACTAGATTATTTCTCGTGTATTAATAAATAAAATATCAAATAATTAGTACTAAAAATTTATGCATTATAAAATAATGTTCGAAGATAAAATATGATTATATTTACGAACAAATAGTTATTTTAAGTAAATAAACAATCATGTATTTATCTTAAGCTTTTTTTTATTAAAAAACATGATTTTGAAATATTTTGATTTAAGAAAAATGATAAAAAAGTTCATCATATTCGGTATTTTATAAAACTTTTGTTTTTAAAATGTGTGTTTTTAATAAAAAATAGGTTTTTAATTTGTTAAGTTATACATTAATTTGAATATGGTACGAATAATATTATTAATATTCAATATTATTATTAACAATATAAAGTAATGAGAAATTAAGTATAATAAGTCTTACAATTGTTTCCTGTTTATTTTAGTTTTTTATAGATAGATGGATAGATTAAAACCACTAATTAAACGTATTATAGTTAGTAATAAACACAAAAGTTACAGTATAATATTTTAATATAAATGTAATTAAAGTTATATATACGCAATAGTTTAAGAAATAAAATAATTATACTTTTTTTTAACTCTCATATCTAATAATTACACTTTTAAACATTCATTTGAGATTTTTATAAATATTTTTTAATAAAATATTGATTTTTTAAAACACTTATTTGTAATGATTCTGGTTGTTTTAATAAGATAGTTTTTAAAAAAAATTCACCGGTTTATAAAGCTTTTTAAAAACAAAATGATTTAAAATATTTTATTTAGAATGTTTAGTATTTTAGAAAATCTCTATTATATATAATGTTAGTTTTTTATTATGTAGATTTTAATTAAATGATTTGATTTCTAATTTCCTTAATAAAATCCATTTAAAAAATAGTTTGATTTAAAAAAATAGATAAGGCTACATTTGGTTGGAAGGAATGGAATGTAATGAAATTGAGAAACTAATATAATTTTCAAGTAAAATTATATATGAATTGGTAATAAAATGTAAAACCCAAGAAAATATTTCACCTTAAATTCTTTTGGTTGTGGGATTTCAAATCCCTCTCTAGGTGGAAGAATTTTAAAATCCTAAAATCAATGGAATTTAAGGTGAAATATTTTCTTAGGCTTTATATTTTATTACCTACTCAAATATAATTTTACTTGAAAATTATAGTAGTTTCCTAATTCATTCAATTTCATTCATTTCATTTTTTCCAACCAAACGCAACCTAGAGAAAGTAATATAACAATTAATAACATTCATTTTTAATAAGAGAGAGAAATTAATATAAGTTTTTAAATTACTATAATACCCTTTTGAAAGAAAAGTTGATGTGTGAATATTTAGAAGAATGATAAGCAGCAAATAAGTGGGATATGAGAAGGAAAAT
Source organism: Flaveria trinervia (assembly GCA_025506515.1). Taxonomy (NCBI): domain Eukaryota; kingdom Viridiplantae; phylum Streptophyta; class Magnoliopsida; order Asterales; family Asteraceae; genus Flaveria; species Flaveria trinervia. Next base: position 73,494,199 of record CM046453.1, read on the forward strand.
TGGCAAAGAAAACCTTGTTTTATTAGATACTAGATTTAGTGAACTCGTTTATTACATGTGTTAAATAAATAAAATATTAAATAGAATAAAAATTTATTAATTATTAAATAATATGTGATTTAAATTATGTATGAGTAAGTACTATAAGTAATAAATAATGATATCAACTTTTTAAAAATTTGTTTTTATACTTTCTTTGTTTTTACTAAAAAATAAATCAAACATTTCGTTTAAAAGCAAAACACATTTAAAAAAATGTCATTTCTAATATATTTCATGTTTTAAAAAAAGTATGATGTAAGTTCTAGTAAATTTTCTTCCTATAAAAATTTGTTTCTCTATAGAAATAAACATTAATAAAAAGATCTATTTCTTAATCTTTTTAAAATAGCTTATAATTAAAAAATAGAATTAAATAATATAATTAATAATTAATTGAGTTATTTAGTAGGAGAAAAAAACAGAAAAATTTGTTAAGAGTGAATGTAATGTTGTTGTGGCATCTCTAGTTACCATTTTAAATCATGTGGCATCAGTAGTTACCATTTTATTATAATAAGAAAGTATATTATTACATACTATAGATTTTTAAGATTTATACCGATTTATTTTTTTGCCATCTTTTAAATACTAATTTGTTCTCGCCACTAATTCTAAGATGGATTTTTGTCTCGGTCTTTAGTTTTACGATCATTTGGTTTTAATGCAACAACAATGATGGTTTATTTCTTTTTAAGAAAAACTAGTATTTTTACCCGACGCGCGTTATCGCAGCGTCGTACTCGGCGTGATAATGTATAGATTACAATCGACGTGACTCGTTTTCTGAATGAATTTACATTAATACGTAGAGTGGCTCGAATTATGTCATTGAATAAAAACGTATTATATTTGAGTAGACTTTTTTCCAAACAAAATTTGTGTTGAAACATTTATATTTGACTTGTTTCCGAATTAAAATTACGTCAAAACATACTATTAACGAAAATGTATTATATTTGATCTGGCGTATTTTCAAATATCTTACGTCAAATCGTTAATATTTGACCCAACTAATATCCGAACAAAATTTACGTCTATATGTAGTCGTTTGTCGAAGCGTAGATAGTTCTAAAACGTTTATAAAGTACGTGAACATGTTATATTTAAATCGAGTCATTTCTGATTATATCCAACTGTAGATATTTTTCAATGTGTCTATTAGATCAGTCGCCTAATCACCACCTTAACCCCTTAGTTCCCGATGATGTTAACCCATCAATGTTGTAAATCTAGTTGTAGCTATCTTGCAACCTACGCCACCATCAAGGTCTGTTGTGGCGGTATACATCTATAGATGTTCCTACAATCTAATAGCGGTGGTGGTGATGGCGTTCAACTATGGTTGTGGTGATGTGGTGGTTGCAGATCTGATGTATGATGATAGTGAGTTGAGGTTTTGGTGGCGAACATAGATGAGGTGGTGGCGTTATGGTGGCGTTGACTACGAGGCGATGGAAGGAGAACAAGGGAGTGTTATAGGCGAAAGAAATCAACCCAAAAGACTAGTGTGATGGGTGAGGGAACTCATTTGGCCTATAAATCCCACATCATTTGCAATACAATCGATATGGGACAAGTCACATATCTTACAATGGTTTCAGTTCATAACAGGGAGTTGGAGGTGGCAGGATGTATAAGAAGATGAGCAAGGAGCTAGGGTTTTCATTTCAAGAATTATTTATTTATTTGTTTAGACGTAAAAGAGACATTTCACGCATAGTTAACTTGAAAACTTAATGGACATCCACTTCAAGGAGTACTCCTATTACGGTTTGACAAAAAGTTAGAAAATCGATGTAACTTTTCACAAGTTGGAAACAACTCCGTAATATGGCATACCAAAAGGACCAATCATGTAGTTAACTCAAAACTTTAGTTTTATGTGTAAACTCAAAACTTTAACTTTATGTTGATTTTTCAAGACAAATGTTGATATTTAGACCCACTAGGTAGAAGCCTTGCTTTTTATAATAGAGGTTCTAGGTTCAAACTCAGGTATTATATAAAATTATTTGTATTAGTTTATAAGTAGGTAGATTTTCCGTTTAAAAGAATATTTATCTTTAGAAGATTGATTGTGAAGTTTGTGCGGAAAGGAAGGAATGTCTAAAAAAATTTCAAGGATGTTATGGAAATTAATTTGTAAAATGTGAAAGTCTTCCATACTTACAGGCATATAATGTGACCTCTGAGTAGTAATGGAGCCACAGCCTTAGGTAGCGTTTGGTACGCAGGAATGAGAGACGGAATGAAATGAACCATTGATGGTGAATGAATAAATACATGTTTGGTTGGTGAAGATAATGAAATAAACCATTACATAGTTGATTTCATTCTCTCAAGTTCATTCCGTCCACCCTTCTCTTTTTTTTTCATTTCATCCATTCGTCCATCATTAGTCACCAACACACCCACTCACCCACCACGGCAACCACTACTGACCACCGAGATCGTTTGTCACCGGCAACCATCGTCGGCCACTACTATCCCTACCAACCATAGGCCACCTCGTCCCCGAAAACCACCGGCCGTCGCGACCGGCCACCCACAGCGCCACCTACTACCAGTCACTAGCGGTGCCACCGAGAACCACCACCGGTCACCCTCGCGCACCAAATTTCGCCGTCGGCCACCAAGATCGCCGTCGGGAACCACTGCCGCCAAAAATTTCCGTCAGCCACGCCCGCGTGCCGGACTTCACCACCGACCACCATCGTCGCCGGAAACCACTGCTGCTAGAAACCCCTACTGGCCACCACCTGCCATCACCAGCATAACTATTTTTACATTTCATTGCTTTATTTTTTTATAGTAATGAATCATTGATTCCTAAAGGATAATCAAACAGACAATAGAATGTAATGATTTATTTCATTCTCTCATCCATTACACTCTCTTATTTATTTCATTCATTCGTCTATTTCATGTAACACCCCAATATTTACTATTTTGAAGCCGGTGGCGAAAGAAAAGAAATTAAAGTCCAAAAGCCGAGGGACCAAATTCGCCAACGAAGAAAAGTTGGGAAATGTGGTGATATATGTAGGGAGAGGGCAGCCCACTCTCCCCACACCCACAATTCAGTTTCATAAAGAGAAGAATAGAGAAAAAGAGGAAAAAGTGTTGGTTCGGGTTGGTTCGGGTCGCCAAAATCGTCGTGTAGCAAGCCGAATCGAAGCTCTTGTCGTTGTGCTCGTTTAGGTGAGTTCTAAGACCCTTCTTTTACTTGTTTTCAAACGATTTGGGACTGGAAAACATCTGAAATCAAGTTTTTCGTATGTGTGTAAGTTGACCCGTTTGTGTATGTGTATGTGTATGTATGATGTGTTTGTGACTTGATTCCTTGCTTGGTTGTGCTTGAATAATGTTATGGTATGCATCCCTAAGGTTTAGGATGGTCGATTTAGGCTTAAAATGGGTTTAGATGAGTTTAGAGGCCGAAAACCCTCGGCTGCAGTCGGATTGAACTGCATTCTGCATCAGTTAGGGCTAGGCGACCGACTGGAGGCCGAATGGAGGCCGAATGGAGGCCATACGGCCGATTAGGGTGCGATTGGGGTTCATTCGCACGATTGGAGGGCCAGTCGCATGGGGGTCATGCGACTGAAGGACCATTCGCACGACTGAAGGTCCAGTCGCATAGGTGCTCATCCGAATTGTTCATTCGCACGACTGGGTGTTCATTCGCATAGGTGTTCATCCGTATTAGTTCATTCGCATGATGTTCAGTCGCATGGAGGCAATGCGACTGAAGGGTGTCCATACGCCCGAATAGGGCTGTTGAACCCGAGGAAGGTGTAGATTGACTTCAGACTTTCGGGGAAAGTGCAAATGTAAGTTTTGACGTAAAGGTTCCCATAAGAGTTTTTAAGATGACGATCGAGGTCTTAGAAAGAAGGTTGGGCATGATGAGGGTGATGATGTTGTACGTTATGTATGTATGATGTTACCCTGTACGATGTGATGTTGGTGCATGTTAATGTTCCTTAATATGATGTTTAATATCTTTCCTATGGCTCTATCTATTATGATGAATGAACGAAGTATTATGTAACGTAAAGTGAAAGATAAAGAAAGAGGAACATGATGAATGAATGCATGTATTAATGAACGAATGAAACGTCTTGCACACATCGGATGACGGGTCCTTCTTGGTGATTGACCCCGAATGTAGAACCTCTACCGCTCACCCCTAGTACTGGGGCATACGTTTAGCTGTTCATTTGTTGACTTCGGCCCAATAGCTAAGACTGATGGTTACTCCTAGTACCGTGGCATACGTTTAGCTGTTCATTTGTTGACTTCGGCCCGGTAGCTATGACTAACCGGGGTGTAGCACATGGTATTGGTAAGGATGATTTCCGATGCGCAAGTAAGGTAATGAAAGAACGAATGAATGAATGAAGAAGATAATAATGATATTATCTATGTGTACGTACGATGTGTGATCATGTAAAAGTAACGAACGGTTTTAGATGAAAGTAAAGTATGTTTTATTTATAAAACTAGAACTCACTCAGCAACGCTGACTTTGATGTGTTTCCAGTTGGCAGGTAACGATTGCTGAGGATGGCACGGGCGACTACTCAGCTCTTTTGGGATGGCATTCTTTTGATTATTGTTTTTTTGCATTGTAATGCGAACAAACTATTTTTGTAATGAATGTTGTATTAGTTTGCAAAAGCATTTACATGGAAATGAAAGTTTGTATTAGTTTTCCGCTGCGATTTATTAAATACAAATGTATTTATATGTTTTATGTGCGATGAGAACCCAGCTGTAAACGTCCCGGAAACAGGGCCTTACAAGTTGGTATCAGAGACAAAGTTTAAGTGAAATGGGTAAATTTTCAAAATAAACCTAATCTTAAACTGAGAATGGAACGGAAGGGAATGGGATGCCAAACTGAGTAGCTGTGTGCCATCAGGTATTTTCATAAAGTTAACCGTTTTTATGTGCGCATGGTATGTGGTTATGAGTTGTATGTAGATTTAAATACCGATGTAGTCAGGACAGGTAATACTTGGGGTGTGAAGAGTAAAGTAAGTGGCTAATCACAACTGGCCACTGTAATTAGGGACTTACTATACTTGACATAAACTGAGTTGTTTCCTTGAATGACCGTGTTGGTGTTTGAATCTTTCAGTGTGCGTGTGATGGCCGGAGGTAGATCTTCGAAAGCTTCTAGGGGTGGAGGTCACGGTGTTGAACCGCGACCCAAGAGAGGGAGACCCAGAGTTGAGAGGGTGGTTCATGAAGAACCAGAGACCCCTCATCCGGAGGGTGGCGACGAAAGCGCCAATCTGAGAGCCTCAGTAAAGTAGGCTGTTGTAGAAGAAGTCCATTAGGTCATGCAGATAATCTTACCGTCTGTGGTGACTGAAGTTATTAAAGTTGTACGAGAAGGGGAAAGAAAAGAAAGAAACAGATCCTCTGGGGAACGGGAACAACCAGAGCCGGAAACGGTTCTGTCTGATGATGAAGAGGAAGAAGAAGAGCATGTGCCAGAGGCAGTGCGAGGATGTAATTATGGGGCTTTTATGAGATGCAAGCCCCCTACTTTTGATGGAAACGGCACAGCTGCAGCTACTCACCGGTGGGTGAGGGAAATGGAAGCTGTTCTCGATATCAGCGAGTGCCGAGAGGACCAAAAGGTGAAGTTTGCTACCCACTCTTTTGTGGATTCAGCTCTGTGCTGGTGGGACAACATTGTCCAAGTTGAGGGTAGTAGGGCCATTGGAAAATGAAGTGGCCTGAGCTGAGAAGGTTGGTGATTGAGGAATTTTGTCCTCATCGGGAAATGGACAAGTTGGAAAGGGAGTTTCTGCAGTTGGAGGCTGGAACCATGACACACCAGCAGTATACCACCAAGTTTAATGAAATGGCACGGCTTGTGCCTGATCAGGTGACGCCTCTGTCTCGGAAAATCAAGAGGTACATTCAGGGTTTACCGGTGGATGTTCGCCGACATATGATCGCCGCTCGGCCAAGCACGTTTAGGTCGGCGGTTGATTTGGCAGGGAGGTTGTATGATGAGCGGGAGGTGGTGGTGACTGAAGCAAGTAAGAAGGGTGGTGGTGATCGGAACTGGAACGGGAAACGGTTCGGTCGGGGTGATGCCCCGATGGGTAACAAAAAGGCACGTGTGGATGAACGTCGTATGGTCACATCAAGTGCGGGGTCGAAAAGGTGTGGCAAGTGTGGAAGGGAGCACCGTGGGGAATGTAGGTTTGGGTCAAACTTGTGCTTCAAGTGTGGGAAGACAGGGCATATGGCGAAGGATTGCCTGTCGGGCAAATGTTTTAACTGTGGGGAAACTGGTCACATGAGCAGAGATTGTAAGAAGTCGAGGACTGAGGGTTCAGGGGTGAAGAAGACGGGAAGTGATGGACCAAGGGCGAGCGCCAGGGCGTTCACCATGACACAGGAGGAGGCTAGGACGGACCCTAACGTTGTGTCCGGTACGTTTCTAGTGAACCAGACTTTAGCTTCTGTGTTATTTGATTCGGGTGCTAGTAGGAGTTTTATTTCTGCTGCTTTCTGTGCTAAGCTGCCTGTTAGTAGTAGATGTGTTGACGCGCCCTTTGATGTAGAAACTGCCATAGGTAAGTCTAACAGGATTTCTGAGATGATAGAGAATTGTGATGTGGAACTTGAGGGTCATAAGTTTCCTGTTAGACCGTTTGTGATGACCTTGGGTGGTTTCGATTTGGTTCTTGGGATGGATTGGTTGGCAGACTTTGAGGCGAACATTGTGTGTCGCAAGAAGATGATTCGTTGACAGCGCCTGACGGAAGTTTGGTAACGGTTTATGGTGATCGGGTTACTACAATCCCGAAGATGATCTCAATGGCGGTGGCGGGAAAGTGTATGAGGCATGGATGTAGTGCTTACTTGGCCTATGTAAAGATGTGGATACACCAACACCACAGCTACCGATGTACCAGTTGTGTGTGACTTTCCAGACGTGTTCCCAGAAGACTTATCAGGAGTGCCACCTGACAGAGAGATTGAATTTCAGATTGATCTGATACCGGGTGCCCAACCTGTTGCCAAGGCACCGTATCGGTTGGCTCCAACCGAGATGAAAGAGTTGATGGAGCAGTTGCGAGAGCTGCTTGATAAGGGGTTCATTAGACCGAGTATCTCTCCTTGGGGTGCTCCGATCCTATTTGTAAAGAAGAAGGATGGTAGTATGAGGATGTCCATTGACTACCGCGAACTGAACAAGTTGACAGTGAAGAACCGCTACCCCTTACCGAGGATAGATGATTTGTTCGATCAGCTTCAGGGTGCCAGCTGGTTCTCGAGAATAGATCTTCGATCTGGTTATCATCAGTTGAAGGTGAAGGAGCAAGATATCCCTAAAACAGCTTTCCGTACGCGCTATGGCCATTACGAGTTTCTTGTCATGTCCTTTGGTTTGACCAACGCGCCAGCTGCTTTATGGATCTGATGAACCGTGTGTGTCGGCCTATGTTGGATAAATCAGTGATTGTGTTTATTGATGATATTCTGATTTATTCGAAGAGCGAGATTGAGCATGCCGGTCACATTCGAGAGGTTCTAGAGACGTTGAGAAGGGAGAATTTGTATGCTAATTCTCCAAGTGTGCATTCTGGTTGCGCGAAGTTCAGTTTTTGGGTCATGTGGTGAATCCTGACGGGATTATGGTTGACCCGGCGAAGGTGGAGGCGGTTATGCAATGGAAGTCACCAAAGACGCCATCCGAGATCCGTAGTTTCTTGGGCTTGGCGGGCTACTATAGAAGATTCATCCAAGACTTCTCTAAGATTGCTTCTCCACTAACTAAGTTGACCCGAAAGGATGTGAAGTTTGTATGGGGTCAAGTTCAAGAGAAGGCATTCGAAGAGCTGAAGGCAAGACTGACTCAAGCTCATGTTCTGTCATTACCCGATGGAAGCGAAGATTTGATGGTTTATTCTGATGCTTCCTACTCAGGTTGGGATGTGTGTTAATGCAGAGAGGGAAGGTTATAGCCTATGCATCCCGACAATTGAAAGTCCATGAGGTTAATTATCCCACTCATGACTTGGAGCTAGCAGCCGTGGTCTTTGCACTAAAGATTTGGAGGCACTATCTCTACGGGACGAAGTGCACCATATTCACCGATCATAAGAGCTTGAAGTACTTCTTCGAGCAAAAGGATCTGAACATGAGGCAGAGGAGATGGTTGGAACTTATAAAGGATTATGATTGCGAGATCCATTACCATCCAGGACAAGCTAATGTGGTGGCGGATGCCCTTAGTCGAAAGGAAAGGCCCGAACCGATTCGGGTGAAAGCTTATCAACTAATCATGACCTCTGATGTGATGAAGCGAATCAAGGAGTTTCAAGATGAGGCATTGAAAGAAGATCATCTTAACTCGGAAAGAATGAGAGGTCTGGTTGGGGAATTGGGTGAAAACACACTCGTGTTAGAACTCGATTCGGCCGTGTGTGGATTCCTCGTTTTGGGGATCTACGGGTGAAGATAATGGATGAAGCTCACAAGACTCGATACTCCATTCATCCTGGTGCCACGAAAATGTACCATGACCTGAAGAAAGATTATTGGTGGCCGGGTGTGAAGCGCGACGTGTGGAGTATGTGAGTAAGTGCCTTACTTGCTTACAGGTGAAGGCAGAGCATCAAAAACCGTATGGGAAGATACAACCTTTGGATATACCGGAATGGAAGTGGGAGCACATCACCATGGACTTCATTACGAAGCTGCCACGTACTCCGAAAGGGTACGATGCCATATGGGTGATAGTTGATCGTTTGACGAAGAGTGCTCACTTTCTACCGATCCGCGAGACGTATTCATCTGAGAGGTTGGCCGAACTGTTCATCAAGGAAATTGTAACTCGTCATGGTGTGCCGGTGTCTATTGTGTCTGATCGTGAGACTCGGTTTACATCTAAATTTTGGAAGAAATTCCACGACGCTATGGGGACGAGGTTACATATTAGCACGGCTTATCATCCCCAAACCGATGGTCAGTCAGAAAGGACCATTCAGACATTGGAAGACATGCTTCGAACATGTGTGATTGATTTTTGTGGAAGTTGAGATGACCACCTACCGTTAGCTGAATTCTCCTACAACAACAGCTATCATGCCAGCATTGGTATGCCGCCATATGAGATGCTATACGGTAGGAGATGCAGAACACCCGTTTGTTGGGGTGATATTGGTCAGAAGGAATTAGGGAGCGTCGAGGTAATAGAGGCTACGACAGAGAAGTTTGAAAAGATTAAAGCCTTCATGAAGGCAGCCAAAGATAGACAGAAGTCGTATGCCGATAAGCGACGCAGGCCAATTGAGTTCCAGGTGGGTGACCAGGTTATGTTGAAGGTCTCACCTTGGAAGGGTATTATCAGATTCAGAAAGCGGGGCAAGTTGAGACAAGATATATAGGCCCTTTCCGAATCATTGCTCGAGTGGGAGAGGTGGCCTATAGACTGGAGTTACCGGATGAGTTAAATGGAATTCACCCGACATTCCATGTATCTCATCTGAGAAAGTGTATAGCTGATGAAGACATGATTGTTCCATTGGAAGATATCGAAGTAGATGAACGACTCAATTACGTGGAGCAACCAGTGGCAATCATCGACCGAAAGGAGAAAAGGCTAAGGAATAAAGTGGTTCCTCTTGTGCGTGTACAGTGGAAGCACAGGAAGGGATCCGAGTCAACGTGGGAGACTGAAGAAGAAATGAGACAGCATTATCCACGTTTGTTTGACGAATAACAAGTTTCGGGGACGAAACCTATTTAAGGGGGGTGGACTTGTAACACCCGAATATTTACTATTTTGAAGCCGGTGGCGAAAGAAAAGAAAATAAAGTCCAAAAGCCGAGGGACCAAAGTCGCCAACGAAGACAAGTTGGGAAATGTGGTGATATATGTAGGGAGAGGGCAGCCCACTCTCCCCACACCCACAATTCAGTTTCATAAAGAGAAGAATAGAGAAAAGAGGAAAAAGTGTTGGTTCGGGTTGGTTCGGGTCGCCAAAATCGTCGTGTAGCAAGCCGAATCGAAGCTCTTGTCGTTGTGCTCATTTAGGTGAGTTCTAAGACCCCTCTTTTACTTGTTTTCAAACGATTTGGGGCTGGAAAACATCTGAAATCGAGTTTTTCGTATGTGTGTAAGTTGACCCGTTTGTGTATGTGGATGTGTATGTATGATGCGTTTGTGACTTGATTCCTTGCTTGGTTGTGCTTGAATAATGTTATGGTATGCATCCCTAAGGTTTAGGATGGTCGATTTAGGCTTAAAATGGGTTTAGATGAGTTTGGAGGCCGAAAACCCTCGGCTGCAGTCGGGTTGAACTGCATTCTGCATCAGTCAGGGCGAGGCGACCGACTGGAGGCCGAATGGAGGCCATACGGCCGACTAGGGTGCAATTGGGGTTCATTCGCACGATTGGAGGGCCAGTCGCATGGGGGTCATGCGACTGAAGGACCATTCGCACAACTGAAGGTTCAGTCGCATAGGTGCTCATCCGCATTGTTCATTCGCACGACTGGGTGTTCATTCGCATAGGTGTTCATCCGTATTAGTTCATTCGCATGATGTTCAGTCGCATGGAGGCAATGCGACTGAAGGGTGTCCATACGCCCGAATAGGGCTGTTGAACCCGAGGAAGGTGTAGATTGACTTTTGACTTTCGGGGAAAGTGCAAATGTAAGTTTTGACGTAAAGGTTCCCATAAGAGTTTTTAAGATGACGATCGAGGTCTTAGAAAGCAGGTTGGGCATGATGAGGGTGATGATGTTGTACGTTATGTATGTATGATGTTACCCTGTACGATGTTATGTTGGTGCATGTTAATGTTCCTTAATATGATGTTTAATATCTTTCCTATGGCTCTATCTATTATGATGAATGAACGAAGTATTATGTAACGTAAAGTGAAAGATAAAGACAGAGGAACATGATGAATGAATGCATGTATTAATGAACGAATGAAACGTCTTGCACACATCGGATGACGGGTCCTTCTTGTGATTGACCCCGAATGTAGAACCTCTACCGCTCACCCCTAGTACTGGGGCATACGTTTAGCTGTCCATTTGTTGACTTCGGCCCAGTAGCTAAGACTGATGGTTACTCCTAGTACCGTGGCATACGTTTAGCTGTTCATTTGTTGACTTCGGCCGGTAGCTACGACTAACCGGAGTGTAGCACATGGTATTGGTAGGATGATGTCCGATGCGCAAGTAAGGTAATGAAAGAACGAATGAATGAATGAAGAAGATAATAATGATATTATCTATGTGTACGTACGATGTGTGATCATGTAAAAGTAACGAACGGTTTTATATGAAAGTAAAGTATTTTTTATTTATAAAACTAGAACTCACTCAGCAACGCTGACTTTGATGTGTTTCCAGTTGGCAGGTAACGATTGCTGAGGATGGCACGGGCGACTACTCAGCTCTTTTGGGATGACATTCTTTTAATTAATGTTTTTTTGCATTGTAACGCGAACAAACTATTTTTGTAATGAATGTTGTATTAGTTTGCAAAAGCATTTACATAGAAATGAAAGTTTGTTTTAGTTTTCCGCTGCGATTTATTAAATACAAATGTAATTATATGTTTTATGTGCAATGAGAACCCAGCTGTAAGCGTCCCGGAAACAGAGCCTTACATTTCATTACCCCATAACAAACAAACCCTTAATTTTAGCCGAAAGTTGATCATAAAGTACTTTTCTGTACTTAGTTATGGAATTCATCTAATATTCACTTGTATATCTATATATATATAAAATATAATTGAGTGATATTTTAATATACTATAAAAATAAGAATAATTATTTTACTAAATGCATAATATATAGTCACTTTTGAGGATAAAATAGTATTTTAATATTATTTATAAATTATTTCTTACAATCAGTTGTATAATAACTATACACTTACTTAACTTACATAAAATTTTACATTATATAACCATAAACTAAAAAAACTTAATTTGTTTTAAGATTTTAGTTTTATATATTAATCTATCATGTTTAAATTTTTTTTGAGACTACAGTTTGTAACCTATGAATTTTTTAAATATTTTGTTGTAAATGCTTAACCGATATGTATTTTGTAAGGTACAATAAGTTAATGCGTAAATGTACAAGTCGTCATGCAAAACTCATTTATTTGGTATTTTAAATTTTAGCTTAGAATATATTTTTGTAAAATTACTACAAGAATAACAAAAATAAAAACACATATAGGATGTAAAATATCATCCCGTCATATTACATGAGCACCCTTCTGATAACAAATTGACAAATTATTGTTTAGTGTTTCTTGATCTGTATTAAAAAGAAAACACATTGACAAATTATTGTTTAGAAGATTGGACCCTTTTGACCCTCGGTTTCACCCATTGCTTGTGTTTAGTGTTTCTTGTCTGTCGTAAAAAGAAAAACATCATAGTAAAATACAATTATTGGTGTTTATAAAAGTAGTTTATAAGTAAGGAAAAAAATTAATTTTTGATCAGATGATCTAATAATGAAATGACTTAACAACCCACCTTTCTATTGCGATATTGATATCTCAAGCAATTTTTTTGTTAAAAAAGGGGTTTCTTGAGACTCGAAATTGAAAAGAAAAAGAAAAGAATTATAACCCACTATTAAATAAGTATTCTATTAAGTTGATTAAATGTTTAATTAGTGTTAATTTTATATAAACGCTAGTTCTATCTAGCCACGTGCGTTGCGCGTGTAGGCGACAGGGTTAATCAAGACTCGTATATACACCATTATACCCATAGACAACGTTTCATATCAATGCCTAAGAACCGAATAGGTGTGGTTTAAGTTCATTAAATACAACTAAAACATAATAAATGTAATACAGTCTTAGTAATCAAAAATTAACTATTGTAATAAAACTTTAGTAATAATCGGGATCGAAACCGGTACGCTTAGTTACGGTTGCATACCAAGAAAAGGTTGCCAAGCCATGGCAACAAATGCTAGTTTCGCTATTCAATCGAAAATAGAAATAGCACCATCGAAACACCATACAACATGCAAGTCTGATCTTACAATAACATCTCAAATGAAGTAGAACCCATCGTTACCGAATTTCTAGTGCAATAGAGAACATAAACACTACCACTACACCACCATCCGTGATAAATAAAGAAGAGATGAAGATACATATAGTGTATGAGTGAGTGGTACCATATGTATCACAAATAGTAACCCATACATAACTGTTCATCTCGTCATAAATTAATATAGAGATAATTAGTTAAGACAATCATACGAGATGCTATTATCATATTCCACCAATGTATAGATCAATAATTCAATATTGAAACTCACTCAACAAATCACTCAATGTTTTAATTTGAAGATCACGCAAGTGATGGTAGGGATATCAATCAAATTCGAAGTTGATAGCTAGAATACCCAAAACTCAAGACATTTGGGACGGGTATGAGATCACGTAACGAGGTATAGGACCGGATATGGAATTAATTTTGCTTCGCGAGTATGGGATTGATCGCCGTTTACCCTACCCAATTACCAGATTAAGAATACACGTTTACCCAATTACATACCGAAGTTATTTTATTTTTTATTTTTTAATTCAATAATTAGATTATATATAATTATATTTTATATTTTTTTATAGTTTGTATCTTTTTACTTAGTAATATGTGTTGAATATGATCTATTAAGCTTCATTGTTACCTTAGATAGTATCTTACAATATTATAATACAACTTGGTATTTTTACCTAAAATTAAAAAGTACTAGTACCGGAACATAGCGACATATCAGCAACATAAAAAAGCATCTTTTAGGATTATTTATGTCTTTTTACAACCTTCTACATTTAATGCATGTCTTTTATTTAATTATCTTTTGTACTATTGACTAAGTTGTTTCTTTTTCATCAAATCCAATGTGAGTACAACTCCATCATGTCTTTCTAATATGGATGTAGTTTTTTTTTTCCTTCATAAATATTTTTCATTCTAAGAAGACTTCTTACATTCATCATATTTTCATTCAGTCTTCTTAAAATTTCTATCTAAATTGTATATTTGAGAAGAACTAACCCCATTCATGGGTGGGGGCGATGCTAACCAGGCTCCTCTATTTGTTCTTATTAAAAAGTACAAAGCTTCATGTATATTATTTTTTCTCCTTCAAAAAACCATCTCTAAACCTTACACAACCTTCTCTTCTACCTACTTCATGGGTGGGTGATCAAGGTTGTGGGGATGGTGATAATCCTCGCTAACCCACCACCCAACGCCACCAAATCAACCCAACCTACTACGGTGATTCAGATTTGGTTCAAATCTGTCACACCCGCCCCTAGCATCAATAATATTGTCCGCTTTGCCCCCGAGGAGCTCACGGATTTGCTTTTGGTTGCCCGGGTGAAAACTTCCCAGGGAGGTCACCCATCCCTGGATTGCTCCCGCCTGAGCATGCTTAACTGTGGAGTTCTTCTCTCATCCATAGCCAATACGCCCAAAACGCGTTGTTGATGTTAGATGCCAGACATTCCTTATGAATCAGGAATCTCTCATGTCCACGGCCGATGTGGGATATGTGTAGGGTGTCACAAGCACCCCCTGTTTGAACTCATCGTCCTCGATGAGCCCAAGAAGTCACCATCCTTGGTGAGGTATGTCCCACACCCCGAACGGCACAAGAGTGGCTCTGATACCATTCTGTAACACCCGACCCCTCGCATCAACAATATTGTCCGCTTTGCCCACGAGGAGCTCACGGATTTGCTTTTGGTTGCCCGGGTGAAAACTTTCCAGAGAGGTCACTCATCCCTGGATTGCTCCCACCTAATCACGCTTAACTATGGAGTTCTCCTCTCATCCACAGCCAATACGCCCAAAACGCGTTGTTGATGTTAAAGGCCAGACATTCCTTATGAACCAGGAATCTCTCCTGTCCACGTCCGATGTGAGATATGTGTAGGTGTCCCAAGCACCCCCTGTTTGGACTCATCGTCCTCGATGAGCCCGAGAAGTCACCACCCTTGGTGAGGTATGTCCCACACCCCAAACGACACAGGAGTGGCTCTGATACCATTCTGTCACACCCGGCCCCTCGCATCAACAATATTGTCCGCTTTGCCCCCGAGGAGCTCACGGATTTGCTTTTGGTTGCCCGGGTGAAAACTTCCCAGGGAAGTCACCCATCCATGGATTGCTCCCACCTGAGCATGCTTAACTGTGGAGTTCTTCTCTCATCCACAGCCAATACGCCCAAAACGCGTTGTTGATGTTAGAAGCCAGACATTCCTTATGAACCAGGAATCTCTCATGTCCACGGCCGATGTGGGATATGTATAGGGTGCCACAAAATCAACCTAGATCTTTCATTAATTGACCCATATCTTTTCTCCACAAATAAATCAGGTATATTTTTGGGCTTTGTGTGGATCAAGGATTTTCGTAGTGATGCAATTTCACATGTTGATTTGCACCGGTACTCGTTTCTTTTCCAACGCAGTTACAACTCCTTTAGAAGCTTTCAAGCATGTTTATAGTTGCTTTGGTATTATTTTGCTACAGTAGTGTAATTACAATGGTGATTTTTTTTTGTTATAGTAGTCTATTTTTTATTTTTTAATTTTGATATAATAGTGTAAGTTCAGAGGTGTTTTGTTGTTACAGTGGTGTCATATTATTATGTTAGTTTTATCAAAGTGTTCAAATTTTGTTACGCTGGTGTAGTTACATGATGTAATTTCATTTGGTAGTTAGATTGTTGTAATCATGACGTTATTGATAGTTGCAGTGGTGTAATATTGGGTGTAGAAGGCTTTTTTACAGTGGTGCAACAATAGTGTAAGTATTTTGTTGCACCGATGTAGTTTCGTTAAGTCGGGTAAAAAATACAAATATGGAAAGGTCACATGGGAATTAAAGAGAAAAAATATGATAAATTTAATGGTGAAATTTTTATAAAAGATTAAAAATGTATAAAAAAGTTTTAAAATTTCAAAAACAAAAGAATTCGAACCCATTTTATAAGGTTTTATTTTTGTTGTTTTTTATATATGTTTGTCTTATGTAATTCACTATAAAGAATTACAATAATGTAATTGACTATACATTCAAATAAACATACTATAATTAATTCTAACTAAGTATGTTGCATTGTGTTACATTACTGTAATATTAAATTACATCCATACCATAAATTTGTCCACAAGTTACAATAATGTAATACGTAACGTTCAAACAAAAAAGTTAAAAGTTTTTGAGAGTATATTGGAATTAAAGAGAACGTAAGTATAATTGTTACATTTGGAAAAAATATAAGTTGTGTTACATTAGCAAAAAATATGTAATACGTAAGTATTAAGTACTAATTACAACATAAGAATCATGCAAGTAATGTAATTTAACTACACTAATATATTGTTACATTAGCAAAAATATAAGTTGTGTTACTAACATGACTTTAGTTATATTAAGTTATTATATTACATTATTTTACATCACATTACAATGACATTATAATACATGTTATCAAATTCAATTACAATTAATTATATTTTATAATAGATTCTATTCTTAGTGTGATTTAATCTAAGCAATGTGACATTTATCTTATGGTTTATGTTAGTTGATATTAGTATATACTAAATGTTGTTATACTGTTACATCAAATTACATGGCTACTCATTAACAATACATTATTTCGATGTCAATGAAAATACGATATACCTATTTTTATATAGTAGACCAACTTTATATAATTTTTGGTTAGGCTGATGTATTATAGTGTAAGTAACATAAGATAATATAAATAATATAATGTAATGTGAATGAAATTTTGTGTTATTTTATTGTATTGTCATCGTGTAACTATTGTTAGTTTATGCCAAGTATGATGTAATCTATCATAAGTCATTTAGTTACTGTAACTCAATTTTAAGTAATTGTATATTTGTTATTTTACAATACTGCATAAGTGTTGAGTACTAGTTACACCACGAGAGTGTTGTAAGTAATGTAATTTATTTACACTAATGTATTTATCACATAAACAAACAACATAAGTTATGTTACTAGAATGCCTTAGCTACATTAAGTTATTACATGCCATTATATTTTCTTACATCCAATTACAATAGCATTACATTACATTTACATATATTACATTGTATCAGATATTTTTTGTCTTCCCGTTCAGTTTCATGTGCCACATCCTTTCAACGATGTGCAAAAGTAATATTAAAACAAGGTTTATTAATAACACTAGTGTATTATGATGTTATTGTGATTTCATTATAACCGCCATATATATCAAAGTATTGTATAGTAACTTATATGATTGTATTATTTTTCATTTCACTAATGTAAATTAAACTTATAGAAGTTTAATTACACTAGTATAACATGCGAACACTAATTTCGTATCACATAATTACATAATATTACAATGTACTTACAACAAATATATGACGGTATTATATATGAATATTATCACTGTAAGGCCTCATTCCCGGAAACCTCACAGTTGGTCATTCACAGCATTGAATACATTAAACATTATAAATTTTCAAGCTTAAGTAGCGGAATTATTTTAACAAAAGCCATTCATTTCATTAAAAATACTATTGTTGAGCAATACACTATTGTTTAACCGAATACAAAAGAATTATTTAATTGCATTACAAAACAACAGGAATAACAAGTATGAATGGATGTCAGTCTTTTCCTGCCGAGTAGCTTCACTCTCGTGCCATCCTCAGCAATGTTTACCTACCAACTGAAAATGTATAAAAGTCAGTGTTGTTGAGTGAGTTCTAGTTTTAAAAGTAATAAAATGCTTTCTGTAAGGTATATATATGAAAATATTCTTTTTGTGAAATTTAATCTCTTTATACGTGAGCACACATTAACTATACAACCAAATAATGCTTCTTCTCTTTACTGTATGCCTTGTTATTCTGTACTCTTTTATCTTTATCTTTCACTGTCTATGTGGACCAATAAGCAATACCCTAAACTATATGTGCGGGGGAAACTGGTGTTGGGCCCTTTGGTACCCCAATGGGCACTGATTACTATATACAAGGCCGGCCCAGTCACCTAGGGTACACTGCAAAGGTTCGTCAATCTCAATTGACTGGCCTCGTGTGCATAATAGGGTAGCTAACCCGTATCATAGTTGAGCTAACAACAACATGGTCGTGCACCACCTATAAGCTTGCAAGACAAGCTTGCAAGACTTGTTAACATTTTATTTAAGTTTCACTTCTCTTCTTCATTGCTCTTTTGCTTTATTATTATTAGTAATACTTTTCGTTACGATAATAAACACACCACGTAAAGTCATACACTAATAGTAATAATAATAATACGGAACAATCATAAAACAGTCATAATCATGCATAAAACTAGTGGACTGACCAATAGCGGTTTCTACATCGAATGGTTCACTGATATTTCTACTACTAAAAGGAAACTTAGCACAGAAAGTAGTAGAAATAAAACTCCTACTAGCACCAGAATCAGACAATACAGAGGCACAAGTTTGGTTTACTAGAAACATACCTGACACGACATCGAGATTAGCTCTGGCTTCTTCCCGGGTCATGGTGTAAGCTCTAGCACTTGCCCTCTGCCCTCCTTCCTCCGGCTTCTTCTTCGCTCCAGAGCTCTCTGCCCTCGACTTCTTGCAATCTCTGCTCATATGTCCAGTCTCGCCACAGTCGTAGCATTTAACCATTTGACAATCTCTTGTCCCGTGACCCTCCCTTCCACATTAGACGCAGAGGTTTGATCCCCACCTACACTCACCAGTATGCTCCTTAACACACTTACCACATTTCCTCGTCTCCACACCGGACGAAGCTACACGCCAGTCATCCGTCCCGGCAACCTTTTTGTTTGGAGTGTAACCCCCACGTTCAACCCACTTTCCGTTCCAATTCTTGTCGCCGCTACTCTTCTTGTTCACTTCAATCACGATCGTCTACTTCACCGCCCTAATTACCTCGGTCACTATAAACGACAGAATCACCTGCATGACCTGTTGAACTCCCTCGACAACAGCCTCTTTCAATGTGGTCCTCAGACTAGCACCATCAACACCGCCTTCCGAGTGATGGATCTCGGGCTCTTTGAGTGCCATTTCAGCAGCCCTAGCCATGCTTCTCGTGACACGCGATCCAGCACCACGTCCACCACAACCTTCACCTGATGAAACCTTCGAAGATCTACCACCGGCCATCCTCTAACACGCTATAAGATTCAAACACTAACACGGTCATTCAAGGGAGTAGCTCAGTTTACGTCAAGTATAGTAAGTCCCTAATTACAATGGCCAGTTGTGATTAGCCACTTACTTTACTCTTCATACCCCAAGCATTTCCTATCCTGACTACATTAGTATCTAAATCTACTAAAAGCACATAAATCACATAACATGCGCACGTAATGCCGATTAACATTAAAGAAAATACCTGATAGCACATAGCTACTCGGGCTGACATCCCTCCAGTTGTCCCATTTTCAGTTTCAGGTTAGGTTTTAAAAAAAATTATTTAACCCAATTCTCTTAAACTTTGGCTCTGATACCAACTTGTAAGGCCCCATTCCCGGAGACCTCACAGTTGGTCATTCACAGCATTGAATATATTAAACATTATAAATTTTCAAGTTTAAGCAGCAGAATTATTTTAACAAAAGCCATTCATTTCATTAAAAACACTGTTGTTGAGCAATACACTATTGTTTAACCGAATACAAAAGAATTGTTTAATTGCATTACAAAACAACAACAATAACAAGTATGAATGGATGTCAGTCTTTCCCAGCTGAGTAACTTCACCCTCGTGCCATCCTCAGCAATGTTTACCTGCCAACTGTAAATGTATAAAAGTCAGCGTTGCTAAGTGAGTTCTACTTTTAAAAGTAATAAAATGCTTTTTGTAAGGTATATATATGAAAATACTCCTTTTGCGAAATTTCATCTCTTTATACGTGAACACGCATTAACTATACAACCAAATAATGCTTCTTCTCTTACTGTATGCCTTGTTATTTTGTACTCTTGTATCTTTATCTTTCACTGTCTATGTGGACCAATGAGCAATACCCTAAACTATATGCGCGGGGGAAACTGGTGTTGGGCCCTCTGGTACCTCAATAGGCACTGATTACTGTATATAAGGCTGGCCCAGTCACCTAGGGTACGCTGCAAAGGTCCACCAATCTCAATTGACTGGCCCCGTGTGCATAAAAGGGTAGCTAACCCGCATCACAGTTGAGCTAACGACAACATGGTCGTGCACCTCCTATAAGCTTTCACGACTTGTTAACATTTTATTTAAGTTCCACTTCTCTTATTCATTGCTCTTTCTCTTTATTATTATTAGTAATAATTTTCGTTACGATAATAAACACACCACGTAAAGTCATACACTAATAGTAATAATAATAATACGGAACAATCATAAAACAATCATAATCATGCATAAAACTAAGCATTAATAAGCCCTAGTCAAACCTTGGTAAAAATCCTAATAGCACAGACTCCCAAAATTTTCGTAATAAATTCTAAGTGTTTAGGTGCACCAATACTATTTGGGCGCATGAGCCCTGTTTGGGCGCTTCATCACTATGCAGGCGCATCAGCCAACACTTAACCGCTCTAACACTTAGGCGCATGAATTATTCAGGCTCATGAACTATTCGGACGTATGGTCCATTCGGACGCATGGACACTTAGGCGCATGGCCATTCGGACGCATGAACACTTAGGCGCATGGTCATTCGGACGGATGAACACTATCGGGGCGCATGGCCCGACACTTAATCGTCCGATTACAAATTCTAGGCGCATGAACCACTGTTCAGGTGCATGACTTACACTTAAACATTTCTAAGGCATTTCCAGGTGCATGAGCCTTATTTAGGCTCATGCACCTTCTGCTCAACAAGTTTCTAAGTTATTTTCAAACCCAAGCATCAAGCCTATTTGTTCTAAGCTTACCGATGTCATTCTAAGCATGAACAACATAATAAAACCTAAGGAACATCATCAAAAATGCATAATACATATGAGTATACATACATAAGCATTGTAAAATCATTTAAATACATTTTCAGCCCCAAATTTAAAACAAGTAAAACCGGGGTCTAGAAACTCACCTGGTGCAACTTTGGTGTATCTTCCTTCTAACCCGTATACAAATGAGTTCAAACACCTAGAAACCCACCAAACACACACACACACGAACACACACACAAACACATAAGCCTATACCGAGACAAAACCCATCATAAATACTTAAAACCCATGAATTCTTACCTCGAATCCAGCCACTTCTTCTTCTTCTTCAAACCGTAGGTTTCTCTACTCCCTCTCTCTAGAACCGATTGAAAAAGTGATGTGAAGAGAGGGTGGGTGGCCATGCCCACATTTACACCACTTTTTTGTACTTTTGTCCCTTTTACATTTTTAACCCCTCAACTTGGGTTTATTGATGTTTCCTTCTTTTATTTAATTTAATAGAATAAGCGGGTGTTACAAGTCCACCCCCCTTATATAGGTTTCATCCCCGAAACCTATTATTCCTCAAATAGATGAGGATAATGCTGCTTCATCTCCTCCTCAGTCTCTCATGTAGATTCGGATCCCTTTCTGTGCTTCCACTACACACGCACAAAGGGAACCACTTTCTTCCTCAACCTCTTCTCTTTACGATCGATCATTACCATCGGTTGCTCTACATAATTGAGCCGTTCATCTACTTCAATATCTTCCAGTGGTGCAACCCTATCTTTATCAGCTAAGCACTTCCTCAAATGGGATACATGGAATGTCGGGTGAATTCCACTTAACTCATCTGGTAACTCCAATCTATAGGCCACCTCTCCTACTCGAGCAATGATTCGAAAAGGGCCTATATACCTTGGGCTCAACTTGTCTCGCTTCCTAAATCGGATAATACCCTTCCAAGGTGAGACCTTCAACATAACCCAGTCACCCACCTGGAACTAAATCGGTTTGCGTCGTTTATCAGCATACGACTTCTGTCTATCTTTGGCTGCCTTCATGAAGGCTTTAATCTTCTCAAGCTTCTCCGTTATAGCCTCGATTACCTCGACGCTCCCCAATTCCTTCTGACCAACATCTCACCAACAAACGGGTGTTCTGCATCTCTTACTGTATAACATCTCATATAATGGCATACCAATGCTGGCATGATAGCTGTTGTTGTATGAGAATTCAGCTAATGGTAAGTGGTCATCCTAACTTCCCCCAAAATCAATCTCACATGCCCAAGCATGTCTTCCAGTGTCTGAATGGTCTTTTCTGACTCACCATCAGTTTGAGAATGATAAGCCATGCTAATATGTAACCTCGTCCCCATGGCGTCGTGGAATTTCTTCCAGAATTTGGATGTAAACCGGGTGTCACGATCAGATATAATAGACACAAGCACACCATGACGAGTTACAATTTCCTTGATGAATAGATCCACCAACCTCTCAGATGAATATGTCTCGCGGATCGGTAGGAAGTGATCACTCTTCGTCAAACGGTCAACTATCACCCATATGGCATCATACCCTTTCGGGGTATGCGGCAACTTCATAATGAAATCCATGGTGATGTGCTCCCACTTCCATTCTGGTGTATCCAAAGGTTGAATCTTCCCATACGGCTTCTGATGTTCGGCCTTCACTTGTAAGCAAGTAAGGCCTTACTCACATACCCCACCACATCGCGCTTCATACCCGGCCACCAATAACCTTTCTTCATGTCTTGATACATTTTCGTGGCACCAGGATGAATGGAGTATCGATTCTTGTGAGCTTCATCCATAATCTTCACCTGTAGATCCCCAAAACGAGGAATCCACACCCGTTCATATCGGGTTTTAACACCAAGTGTGTTTTCACCCAATTCCCTAACCAGACCTCTCATTCTTTCCAAGTTAAGATGATCTTCTTTCAATGCCTCATCTTTAAACTCTTTAACTTGCTTCATCACATCAGAGGTCATGATTAGTTGATAAGCTTTCACCCGAATTGGCTCGGGACTCTCCTTTCGGCTAAGGGTATCAGCCACCACATTGGCTTTTCCCGGATGATAATGAATCTCACAATCATAATCCTTTATAAGCTCCGACCATCGTCTCTGCCTCATATTCAAATCTTTTTGCTCGAAGAAGTACTTCAAGCTTTTATGATCGGTGATTATGGTGCACTTTGTCCCGTAGAGATAGTGCCTCCAAATCTTTAGTGCAAAGACCACGGTTGCTAGCTCCAGGTCATGAGTAGGGTAATTGACCTGATGAACCTTCAACTGTCAGGATGTATAGGCTATAACCTTCCCTCTCTGCATTAATACGCAACCCAACCCCGAGTAGGAAGCATCCGAATAAACCACCAAATCTTCACTTTCTTCGGACAATGACAAGACAGGGGCTTGGGTCAGTCTTGCCTTCAACTCCTCAAAATCCTTTTCTTGCTCTTGACCCCACACGAACTTCACATCCTTACAGGTCAGCTTAGTCACGGGGAGGCTATCTTGGAGAAGTCCTGAATGAACCTTCGATAATATCCCGCCACCCCCAAGAAACTACGAATCTCGGATGGCGTCTTTGGAGACTTCCATTGCTTTACTGCCTCCACCTTTGTGGGGTCTACCATAATCCCCTCAGGATTTACCGCGTGACCTAAGAATTGAACTTCGCGCAACCAGAACCCGCACTTGGAAAATTTGGCATACAACTTCTCCCTTCTTAATGTCTCCAGCACCTCCCGAATGTGATCGGAATGCTCTTCTTCGCTCTTCGAGTAGATCAGGATATCATCAACGAACACAATCACTCATCTATCCAACATCGGCCGACACACTCGATTCATCAAATCCATAAACGCAGTTGGCGCGTTAGTTTGACCAAAAGACAAAACGAGGAACTCATAGTGTCCATAACGCGTACGGAAAGCTATCTTAGGAATGTCTTGTTCCTTCACCTTTAATTGATGGTAGCCAGATCGTAGATCTATCCTCGAGAACCAACTGACACCTTGGATCTAGTCGAACAAGTCATCAATCCTTGGTAACGGGTACCGATTCTTCACCGTCAACTTATTCAGCTCTCGATAGTCAATGCACATTCGCATACTTCCTTCCTTTTTCTTTACAAACAATACAGGAGCACCCCACGGAGAGATACTCAGTCGAATGAATCCCTTATCCATTAACTCCTGCAATTGGCTCATGAGTTCCTTCATCTCAATCAGAGCTAATCGATATGGTGCTTTGGCAACGGGTTGGGCACCGGGTATCAAATCAATTTGGAACTCAATCTCGCAATCCGGTGGCACGCCGGGTAAGTCTTCCTGGAATACATCCGGAAAGTTGCACACCACTGGTACCTTAGATAATTGTGGTACCGACACATCCACATCTTTTACGTATGTCAAATAGGCACTACATCCACATTTCATGCACTTCCCTGCCACCGCCATCGAAATCACCTTCGGGATCGTAGTAACGCGATCTCTGTAAATCGTAACCAAACTCTCATCGGGCGTAACTAATCGAATCATCTTCTTGCGACATACGATGTTTGTTTCATAGGTTGCTAACCAGTTCATCCCTAGTACTACATCAAATCCACCTAGGGGCATCACGTGTAACCTAGCAGCAAACCTATGACCTTCTAGTTCTATAGCACAGTCCTCTATCATATCAGTAATTCTAGTGGACTGACCAATAGTGGTTTCTACATCAAATGGTTCACTGACATTTCAACTACTAAAAGGCAACTTAGCACAGAAAGTAGTGGAAATAAAACTCCTAGTAGCACCGGAATCAAACAATACAGAGGCACAAGTTTGGTTTACTAGAAACATACCTGACATGACATCGGGATCAGCTTTGGCTTCCTCTCGGGTCATGGTGTAAGTTCTAGCACTTGCCCTCTTCCCTCCTTCCTCTGGCTTCTTCTTCACTCCAGAGCACTCCGCCCTTGACTTCTTGCAATCTCTGCTCATATGTCCAGTCTCGCCACAGTCGTAGCATTTAGCCATTTGACAATCTCTTGCCCTGTGGCCTTCCCTTCCACATTGGAAGCAGAGGTTTGATCCCCACCTACACTCACCAGTATGCCCTTTAGCACACTTACCACACTTCCTCGTCTCCACACCGGACGAAGCTACACGCCAGTCATCCGTCCCGGCAACCTTTTTGTTTGGAGTGTAACCCCCACGTTCAACCCACTTTCCGTTCCAATTCTTGTCGCCGCTACTCTTCTTGTTCACTTCAATCACGATCGTCTCCTTCACCGCC
>CM046453.1:73524579-73614579 GCA_025506515.1 Flaveria trinervia
TATATTTATTGCTTTGTTTACTACTAAACAAAGGGGTACCACAGATGGAACAATAGTGTCAGATTGTTGCAACCGGTATTTACCGTTATGTTCAAACAATATTTATTTTTCAAATAAAATAATAAAGATACCGATGGATTGCCAACAAGTGATCTACGGATACGTGTGTTTTGAGTTTTTTCGACAAATACAAAGTGTTATAGAGGGAAATAGGTCGGGAAATCTTCTGAGTTTGTCTTCCTTTGGGGGTGATCATTATGACAAGCAATTTGACGATATACACATCACAAATTAGACACTCTTGCGTTTACGAAAGATGGGTTCACCAAGGCTTTTCAGAGCTTGTCTTGTTGACTTGCTGCTAGCGTCGGCTTTTGTTGGTATTGCGTCGACATAAACCCTTTTAAACACTTACAAGTATACCAAAAATTCCAACGAACATTAAGAAATGGTATTGATCGGTCATTTGCCTACGATTGTCCTTCGTCCCCCACCCCAACATTGTTATCTTATACCTTTTCTTTAAGTGGTGTTAACTATAATGTTGCAATTGGTGATCTCGAAACTAAACACGAAAAATAGGCTTGAAATCCTCATTTTTCTTCGTGGTAAAGGTGGCACAAAGTGACTTGTTATAAATTCATAATATCTTGAATTTTGCTTGATAACCCACTAACTCATATCAAGACCCATTAAGCTTCAATATGCAAGTTAGTTTACACATGTACGAGGGCCCAAAATGACTTGATACGTCCCAATGTGTCTTCGTATAACATAAACTAACTCATTAAGGTCTGTTAAGGCCTAGATATAAAGTTAAATAACTAGCTCTAGTTGTTCGGTCGCTAATCACCAATAGATTTCATATGAGTTGACACACAATGGTAATTTATCACCTTTAACCGACATATTTCCAACATGATAAAGTAAAAACAAAAAACAAAAATAGCACGGATTACCAGCGGAATAACGTAAGTAATTTTTAAATAAAAAAATCAGACAAACCGCTCCATTTCACAAGCTCACGCCCCCTTTCCCACGCCTGTTGGTACAATCACGATGACCCTCTCATGTCTCCGGTCATGGACACCCGACATGGTGTTCCGTGGCCAATGACATGGCTACTCCCCTATCATGATGCATTACACATAAACTCACGATATGTATTGTTTTTTAAGACTCATCCATACAAAATCATTGTCATATATGTTAATCCATGAGAATGATTGGTGTTAGGATAGATCGTGTTACTCTTCAACTACTTGTTTCACCTGACACCAGTTTTTATATTGATAAATATGTTTCATTCAACATTGTAAGTTTTGATTCAATTTTATTAGTTTTTTTTGTATGTGTATTGATTTGGCCTAGCTACCGCTAGCCTTTGTTTACAAATTATAATCTTTTTAATTAACTAATATTACAACGGAATACCATGGTCAGCTCACACATATGATTGTTATTTCCATATTACAAGGGCTGCATTATGGATCATTAAAACTCACTTTAACACATCACATTTATATAGTGTTTTTGAAGTTTATGTAAATGAAGATACATGGCCATCGTTAAAAAGTATGTTAGACTAGCCGACTAACTCATTACTAGGACAAGGGCATTCGTCAGAACAACTACAAGCACATATACCATTACAACAATGTGGCATACCAACTCGACATATCATCTTGCAACCACCATCCGGATCACAAGGATCACCAACCCCGTTTATGACAGCGTCATCATTGTTTTCGGATAGCGCTTGCTGACTCGCTAACAATCCTTTCTCGACCAAACCATATGAGATTTGCCAACCTGCAAAACATAATTCGTTATTGTAAACACGACACAAAATAAAGGTAAATGACAGATGAGACAAAGCTTACGTGAAACAAAAAGATATAGTATGAACACCAACATCATGTTGAAAGAGGACTTCGCCATTTTTTAATTAACAGATTTGAATACAAAACCAAAACAAATAAGATTAATTCTTCAATTCTCTACCAAGATCACTTGTCTTACCTCAATATATATAGAGGTTCTGAAGAAATGTGGTATCAAAAAGCCTTCCAAATGCTCCTATTAATGCTCATAATTGTATATTTGTTATGATTTGGTTTGGATATTCCTTTAATCTAAATGAGAATGTATTAATTAATGCTCATAAATTCTCGTAATAATGTTCCAAAAGTACTCATATTACTCCCAGTATATTTTGTGTTTAGAAAATTACATTAATTAATGATTTAATGGCAACTCATTCTTACAGAATCATGGTGTTTAACTATATGTATTTAGAATATGGGTAATTTTCTTTTACGTATTTAAATACCATGTATGTGCCTTTCCAGGAAGAACAAAAGATTTTAGCATCTATTATGTTACTTTAAATTATATTTTTCAGTTTATTTATTTTGAGGACATCAATCTCGAATTTGGCTTTTCACAAATTAAACAATAAAAATGTTCTTCTTGTACGTCAAAATCATTAGTCATGCCTTGATGTATATGTAAAGACCAATGTTCATGAAATCGTGTCTTGAAGCTCATAAATTCGGTTATTAAGGCTCATAAATTTTGATACTTTTAATGTCTTTTAATACTTTTAACAACATTATTAAGAGAAAACTGTGAAAATAATCCATGTGGTTTGACTATATTACAGGTTTGGTCCCTAGATTTTAAAAATTACAAATATAGTTTAAATATTTGAAAATTTATCGCAAATTTAGTCCCCATTGTTAGTGTTTGTTAGTTTTTAACGATTTGAGGACTAAATCTGTAATATGATCAAACCATAGGGACCAATTGTGTAATTTTCTTAAAAAAATTAAAAAAATTAAAAATCAAATATGCTCAAACCTTTTATTTTTACTTTTATCTACTCTTTAAATTTGATTTTATTTTTTAACATTTATTTTGTTTTTAACGATTATTATATTTCTTAATAAACTGTTTTTGAAATTTTTAGTTTTATTTGAATTTTTAAATTTTTATTTTTTTTTAATTTTTAAAAAATTGTACAATTGGTCCCTATGGTTTGACCATATTACAGATTTAGTCCCCAAATCGTTAAAAACTAACGGATACTAACGGTGGGGACTAAATTTGCAACAAACTTCCAAATGTTTAGACTACATTTGCAATTTTTAAAATATAGGGAACAAACTTGCAATATGGTTAAACCATAGGGACTATTTTTGTAATTTTCTCTTTTTTTATTTGTAAGTGCCTTCACAACCCATGTCTTATAATTATGTGAGTGTGAGTCTTGAAATTATATAGGATAGTTTTGAGTGGTTGTGAGTGGAGGAGAGAAAAAATATTACTATTTATCTGTAAATTTAAGGATTTACTTTTCAACCCTTATAATTTTTTTATATTTGTGAAAATGATTGTGAGTAAAGGAAAGAAAAAAGGTAATGAAAAATGTATAAAAATATATTATTTAATTGAAATAAAAGAGAAAAATTAATAATTTTTAATGTAGTTATATAGATAAAGATAAGGCATAGATGAATACTCTAACTATTACTTAATCAACCTGCATTTAAAGGGATTCAAAGTCGCCCCAAATTTGCAGTTTCAATAACTAATTAATGTCAACGTAACGGACCACAAGACCATGAACAAATCCTTTTTTCATACCTTAACAAAAATGTTTAAAATCGAAATATCTAGGGTTCATCTCAATGAAGAACGCATTCCAAAAAAAGGTATTTCTTTTAAAGAGCTAATTATGTCTCGTGTTTAAATACGTTTTGTATTTGAGACAATATGTTGTCATATCACCTACCTTATGTGTTTATATGTACATATAAAGACACACACGCATACCCCATGTCAAGATCGAATCTATATATCCTTATAAAACACATCTGGTAAGACTAATTAAACCCACTAAAACTCGGTAGTCATCATCGCTCATGCTTTCTATAATATAAATCCATCATGTTTTGTCGTTAATGGAGAAACTATTCAGTATATACAGGACTTTTGGATTTGGGTTTAAAGATACGATAGGTACATGCACTAGACCTTACAACAACATTTAGATTGGATGTTTGTGGCTTGAATTAGTTGAAGACTTAATCATCTATCTAATCTTTAAGGATTATATAATGAGACAGATTAGCACAAGTAAACCTAATTCATCAACCCCTTTTGCTTTGTGCCATTGGTTAATTAGTCCAATCAATTAAAAGAAAGACGGTGGTTATCATTGTAAATTAGACTTTTAACAAGCGTGTTTATGATTATATGCATAAAGAAACATAGGATAAATTAAGAGGTATGTTATTGATACACTCAATTTATTTTATCCTCTTTATATCTTTCTATACATACATATAGATACATCGAGAGAAATAGAGACAACAGTGTGTTTTAATAACATAAATATCGAGAGAAATAGAGACAACAGTGTGTTTTAATAACATAAATGGGTGTTTGTATAACTCAACCCTAAATTAAATACGGGTTGGGTTATATAAACACCTATTTATGTTACTGAGACACCATATCGTCTCTATCTTTCTCCATGTATCTATATGTATGTATATGAAGATATTTTTTTTGAACAACCAACAAATAATTTTTAAGCCCAGTCACCAGGGTAAACCCATTGGCGAAAGGTCACCCACGTCCGCAAACACAAACAACGCTGGTGACCCGACTCGCCCATCATTCCAAGGAAAACTCGCCACCTAAAAGACCACTGTGGTAAAACCCTTGGCTCACTAAGAGTATATTGCACCTAATGAGATTCTAACCCATGACTTTCACTTTCAAAAGTCATAAGGTGTTTCTTACTAAACCAGTTGATCTAGGACTCATTAAATGTGTCAATAACATATCCTATACAGAGGATAAAATAAATTGGATGTATCACTAATATGCTCTATTAGATACTAAACCAATAAAAGTAATAAAAAAGTATAATTATTATCTACTTGCACTTTTATTGATTATTATAATTATTTACGGCTCATTTTTAACTCATAGTTTGGTCCCATTCCACATATAACCTTAAGCTTATATACAAATACACAATCAACTAATCAAGCACTACGATAACAATATAAATTCATTATCTTAGCAAACACGTAACAAAATTAGTTTAGAAAGACTTTTTAATTTTTTGTCTTGGTAAACTCTACCCACTTTATCTAAACAAAATAATATAGTAGTTCTTTTCCCCCAAAAGATAATTTTGATAAATGTAGTATTTGTGGATTTATAAGTTGGTGAAAGAATAAATTCAAGCTAGAAATCAACCGTTGGATTTGTAGTTGACTCCCAATGATATTTTTTACCAAACCTTAAGTTTGTTTTCTTGAAAAGTTCAAAGTAAACATAGCTAGAGTTCTACTGGTGCAAGATTGTTACTTCTAATGAACTAGAAAAAATACACTTAATCGGTGTTTGATTTAGTTCCCGCTTTGCTCAAGTGCTGGGGAGGGGTCAATCGTTTCGTGATCTAATGTATGCAATATTAACTTATATTTTATCCAAGAGGATATTTTTCTAGATTTTAAAGTTTAAACAAAGTCGCATAACAATTACCTTACTCATTACTCCAAGTCATGACTTCAAGTGAGCTAAAAGTGGTAGGTGTGTATATATAGTTAATAACACAAATGCATGTGACATCTTTGGCGATCTAATGTCCTTATTTTCTTTTCACATGAAATAAATTGAGTCAGAGAGAATGTACGACCTCAAATATTATAAAGTGTTCAGATACATTGGTTGGGTTTGTGAAGAGAGAACAAAAATATTTATTTGTATATTTATAATCTTGCCATCCATAAAAAAATAACAATAAAGAATAAAAATTATACTAGGAGAGAATAAATACTATATATACTTCTCTTTATGTCGTCTGTGAAGTCCCAAACATTTTTTCAATATATTTTTGGTTTTTTATTTGAAATTAAAGAAAAGTGAAAAATATAACATGTTTAGCGTATACTGAAAACATGATGTTGGCGCTTGTTGTATACATATTTAGGAAATCTTTTTTCATAGGTAATAAAAGAAAGAAAAAAAATCTAAAAAACGTATAGCGACAACACCGTCATTAAAAAGTTCAAATGAGCGCCCTCCGAACGGTTTTGATCAAAAACCCTATAAATTCAGTAGCAACGACTATATCCCTGCTTATAGGGACAACACATGTCGTCGCTAGATGTGTGGTGTGGTCAGTATTGAGTAAGGTACTTGTAGTGTAATTTGAGATACAATTTTAAATCATATTCTAACTTATTATACAAAGAACAAATTTTTGTAAGAGATAATAATCATCATGGTCAATGCCACTGCGTGTCATGAATCGACTGTGTGACCCTTACAAATTATAAAGCTCTCACTTATTATATTCTCATAAGTGATCTTTCACTCATATTTCTCATATATTTGAAATATCAAGAGATCAAGATCCAAAGGAAAAAAAAGAACATCTGATATTTTGATCAATACATTATGTATTTGTAAGTGGGGTGACAACAGAGTCAATTAGTGATAAGAGAAATTGTGATCTTTACCTATATTAGTGAAGGGAAAAGGTGAAAACTACTTATATTAGTAAATGGCAAAAGTTATCACGACCTAGATTAGTTAATTGAAGAAGTGTAAAAGCATCCTAGCTACCACTTAAGTAAAGTTAGAAAGAGGTCATCACAACCTTAAAAATGAGAAGTTTAGGGTGATTAATCAACAGGTGTTGCTATATATACTCGTTTTTATTTAATTTTTACTTGTCATACCCCTTACTTAAGTTCTTAAAGAAATACAATTCGACCATTTTGTTTTCATTTTATCCGTTTTGACTCTTAGTGTGATAATAACTAATAAACTTTCATACCATTTTTTGTTTGTTTTTTTTCTAATGACGTGTAATTCATCTTTTCAAAAATTCTAGACATGAGTTGTAACATTTTTCTAGCTATAAGACATCTTTGTTAATATAATGTTTTTAATCAATTTCGTTTTAAATGCGGATAGAATTTCAAGCCATGTCTGTAATTTAACTTTATATATTAAACAAGTGTTTCGATGTCTTCATTTTAATAAAAATTGACTTTATCAAACTACAATATTGTAAATTATTTTATAATTTGAATTTCATATAATTATTAAATTCAGTTTGATTGTTTTAAGGATTCAATTTCATTTATATCTACTAATTAAATAATAAAAAATAGAATTATATTATTAAACTTATCAATAAAGAAATTTGCAGATCCTCATTGTATCGACTAGCGAGCTAGAATAGGAAGCGATTGTAGAATTAAATATCTTCGGTGAAAACTAACCAAGTAAGAAGTATTTATTCAAGTTAGTCAATCAATCTCATACATTTGTATTAATAAACCTATTTTGATGTATTATTAGTTTAATATTATTATATAGAATGGAATGCTGAAATTATCAAAGAAAAAACAACAAATTAGATTTATTGTTTCAGAATTTAAAAATTAATTTAATTCAATTTCAATGTAATGATAAAATAGGTAATACGAAAGGTTTTTTTAAAATAATAATTGTACAAGGGGGGAATATGAAAACTTTATAACTATTTTTTATAAGAGGGGATATGACAAGTAAGAAAAAAGATATATATAATCCAACCTTTAATCAAATATTCTACTTGAAAGTTATGTTATGCCTTTTTACCTCATTCTGTCTCAGGAGCTTAGCCATGTGTGACCTGAAACGCATGTAGAATAAATACCCGGTAAAATAAGGGACTTTGATGAAAGACCCTTAAGGAAAGGAGCTTTCCTATTTTTTTTTCACTTTTTATTTTTTATTTTTTTATCTTTTTTTCAGGCGGGAAATCCTCATTGTGTACTACCTAGCCGACTCTCTTAGTCTATCACTGGAGTGCCTAATGAAGTTACGAGGGTTTGCTGGAATTAAAGGAAACCAGGCACTAAAAGAGAGATTTCAATGAAGACTTAGCAGTGGTTCCTGCAATGAGGAAGGTTTTGAATACTTTCCTTACGTTTTCCGAATAAGCATGATAGACCTCTTATCGAGATTTATTCTACAATGCTTCTATTTAAGCTAAAAAATAAGATTACATGGCGGTTGTCACATCCCAATCTTGACGGCGGAAACGTCGAGGAGTGAGAGTTAAGATCTTTCACAGCCACATAACGTTATTATTAAACCCAAATATATTATTCGTAAGTTTCAATTGCAACGTTACAAGCATAAGTCTCAAACAAAGATAACATTATGTAAAAAAAATTAAATATGACAAGTTCATCCATTTATTTCTCTAGGTCCAATTCTAGATGCGATAAGCTTCAAAGTAGTAATCATACTTGAGTATTTCCTGAAACATGTTAAAAATAAAAGGTCAACAGTAATGTTGGTAAGATTTCCATAGTTTTCAATACATAAGTATATAAAAGATGGCAATTCATGTTGTAAGTTAGCGAACAAAGTAAACTAGGGATGTAAGACAGAATGCACAATCAAACCTTGACAAAATTTTACAAGTCTCAAACTTTTACAAGCATATACGATTAGCTAAGTTGTCACACCCTCAAAATCCACTTGCAGAATTTTACCGCGAGGCGTGTGAACAAACCAGGATCACAGTCAATAGTTACTCAGAACGACTCTATATGCCATAATTTAAATAAAATCAACCAAAGTACAAACTTTAAACAGTGCGGAAGCGTTTTGAAAACAACCCAAAGAAATAAAAGTATAACCATGGCAAAACATGTGCCAACCCAAAAGAGTAATCAATAATCATTAAAATGATAAAATTGTCTTGAAGACCGAGTCTTAGAATGCAGTGAACCATGCAGTGCTCCTATGACAAGCAAGCTAATGACCTGAGAATAGCATACTAAAATGTCAACACAATGGTTGGTGAGTTCAAGAGATATTCAAACATAAACAGTTTAATATAGAGATATACAAGTAGCGCATTGTAACAGATAGCTAGTCCATTAACAATAAATATTATGTCATAGTGATTTCGCAATTGAAGCTGACTGTGTTACGTTGTTGCCTCCTACCACGACTTAACAAGTCGTGACAATGTTCATTAGGACAACTTGCACCCGGTTGACCTCGAGTCACACAAGTGGGGCTCGTCAGACCCAGTAGTACTACCCAAATTTCCCCGCTATTCAATATTAGCAATTCGAAAGTGTGAGGACTTTTCCATGATATCAACACCATATAATATTGTACACAACTTGAATTTATAAAGCGTTCGTGATTTACCAGTATGCTATCTCCCCCAAAAGAGAGTAAATAAAAAGTGGGGCATGAACTCACCTGATATGCGTATGTATTACTTAGAGTCTGACTTGTCAAACAGAATAGACAGACAACCTTCAGAGGTTACATAGATCATATAAGTACATGAGTACGTGAAATCAAAGAACATGTGAAACCCTAAGTACACTACAACCAAGGACTCAAGATTTCAAACAAAACAGACATGTTTGACCTAGTTGACCCGTTTGACCCGTTGGTGACTTTATGTGTTGTAAACCATTCAAGTAATCATACACATATATCATACATAGTTAACATTCAAACAGATCATATGTATGCTATATCATTCAGGTGTAACACTTAGATCATCATACAACCAAGTATCATACACGTCATGCGAATCTAGAACATTAACATATCCACTAGTTATAACACAACTAACATGTCACACAAAGATCAAACCACTCACCACATGCCATGTGAAGCCACTCATGACTTCACATCCTAAACCCTGCCAATCCTACTAAGTAGGGGCCTCAGATTCGCACGCGTGTATGATGATCATAACCATATTCATTAACCATATGCATTGCATTCAACAACATCACAACAATCAATTACCAGTCCTAAACATGATGTCCTACTACTAATCAACATCGAGATCATACATGATCATAAATATCCAAATATCATTCATGATTACCCCGGCATCACATACAACCAAATTACCATGTTCTATCACATTAGAATTTATTCATGATCATACTAACATGCTCCTAACATCCCAAACATGTTCAAGCTACCATTTTTCAGACTTTATGCAAATAAATTTTCCCTTTTGGGAAAGTACATCCCAACATCTATCAACCACCCAATATATTCATGAATTCATCATAATTATACCATCTCAAGCTCATAACAATATCTAGACATGATCAACAATACCTAATCACCATAATCTAACAATCTTCATGAACAAAAGTTTCTACCTTTGGCAAGCTATGAACAACAACATCCATTCAAAGATTTCTAGCATTCATAACAACAATCTAGCATCTAATCATCATCATGAACACATCCATAACATCAATCCATCACTAGATCATCATTACATGTAAAATAAAGTTACTATTATTAGTAACCTATGAACACCAACTTCAATTCACCAATTTCTTGAAAAATCAATGTAACCTAGCATTCATACAACCTACTAATCATCATACATTCATCAAACAATCATCAACTTCACATAATCATGCCATTTTCGAACTAGGGTTTGCTTCATAATCAAAGTTCATGATCAATCCACTAAAAACATAGAATTCATGCATAATCAACGTTAAACAACATGTAATCAATCCAACTAACATACTAACATCATCAAACAACATCAAATTCGACCCCATGAAGCCCCATTCATGCATTTAGGTACGGCCCTCAACAAGAATCCACAAAAACACGAAAAATCTAACCTTTGAACGTGCTATAGCTTGCAATTGATGATTCCTACGTGTTGTATGCCTTGTAATCGAACCAAATCGATGCTTTGATGCTTGTTCCAAGTTGAAATCGCAAGGGAGAGGGGAAGAGGGGTTGGATCGCGGCCGAAGGGTGGGGATTAGGGTTTGGGATTTGTTTTGTTTAATTTAATTTACATATTTACCCTTTTAACCCTTGTAATTTGTATTTTATAAAAACTAAGCTTTAAACTCTTTGTAAAGTGTTTTTAACTTAATAATATAAAGATATAAACTAATGAAAATCATTATATATCTTATCTTTATAAAAACACAAGACATACGAATAAATAGGCACGTTTCCGCGTTACGCAATTAATTTTCTAATTAACATTTTAAAAACATGCAAACACATAAACATAACACAATAATCACATAATCAATTAGATTCTCATTAATTTAACATTATCCATTATTATTAGGTCACCAACGTTAAATGACAACTAGTGTGTGTTTACGACACGTGTATGCAAGACTTAACGGGACTAACAGAGTTTGGTAACGGAAATTTACCGGATGTCAAATAAGTGTACTTAGATCAACCAAGAAGGCTTGTCAGGCCCATAGATCTATGACGTCGCCAGGCTAGCAATAGTTAATGATTGTACATATATTCGACATTATATGGTAGCTACAATGTTCAACTAACCACAACATACAAGTAAATTGCCATAATGTAAGGCCCCGTTCCCGGATCCCTCACAGTTAGTCAATCATAGCAGTTAAAACAGTAAACATTTCAATTAATAAACTTAAGCAGCGGAAATAATTTATCAAAAGCCATTCATTTCATTTCAACCACTGTTGTTGAGCAATACATCATCGTTTAATTGATTACAAAAGAATTGTTTTACTGCATTACAAAACAACAGCAACATAAAATACGAATGGATGTCAGACTTTTCCTGCCGAGTAGCTTCACCCTCGTGCCATCCTCAGCAATAACTACATGCCACTGAAAATGTATAAAAGTCAGCGTTGCTGAGTGAGCTCTAGTCTTATAAGTAATAAAATACTTTCTATATGTTATATACGAAAATACTATTTTCTATAAAGTACAACTCTGTACTGTATATGCGAGCACGCATCAACTATATGAAAAAATATTGTTCGTTCTCTTTACTGTATGCCTTGTCTGTTCTGTAAACTTTTATCTTTATGTTTCACTTTCTGTATGGACCAATGAGCAATACCCCAACTATATACGCGATGGAAAACGGGTGATGGGCCATCTATATCCCTCGAAAGGGTCAACTGTATCCCTCGAAAGGGTCAACTATATCCCTCGAAAGGGTCAACTGTATCCCTCGAAAGGGTCAACTGTATCCCTCGAAAGGGTCAACTGTATCCCTCGAAAGGGTCAAATGTATCCCTCGAAAGGGTTCTGTGTACTATGTACAAGGCCAACCCAATCACCCAGGACACGCTACAAAGGTCCTGTCAATCTCAACTGATTGACCCTGTGTGCATAATAGGGTAGCTAACCCGCAGCACAGTTGAGCTAACGACAACATGGTCGTGTACCTCCTGTAAGCTTGCAAGACTTGTTAACATTTTCATTAATGTTCCTCTTCTTTTCTTTATTGCTCTTTCATTTTATTATTACGATATACTTTACGTTACCATAATAACATACCATGTAAAGTCATATACTATAAGTAATAATAATAATAATAGCAATAACAATAAGAAGACTCAATCATAAACAATCATATCATGCATAAAACATCATCATTAATAAGCCCTTAGTCAACCTCGGTCAAAACCCTAAAGCACAGACTCTCAGAAAAATTCTGTAATATTTTCTAAGTGCTTAGGCGCATGGGAACTATTTGGGCGCATGAGCCCTGTTCGGGCGTTTCATCACTATGTAGGCGCATCAGCCAACACTTAAGTATTTTCACTTTAGGCGCATGAACTATTCAGGCGCATAGGCACTATTTGTGCGCATGAACTCTTTAGACGCATGAGCAATTCGGACGCATGGACACTTAGGCGCATGGGCCACTTAGGCGCATGGGCACTATTGGGGCGTACGGCCCTACACTTAGTCGTCCGGCTAACATTTCTAGGCGCAAGGGCCACTGTTCAGGCGCATAGGCTGTACTTAATCATCTCTAAGGTAATCTTAGGCGCATGGGCTACTGTTTAGGTGCATGGATTACACTTAATTATTTTTAAGGCATTTTCAGGCGCATGAGCCTTATCTAGGCGCATGGACCTTCTGTTCAACATGTTTCTGGTGTGTTTTCAACCCAATCATCAAATCCATCTGTTCTAAGCTTAATCTGGCTATTCTAAACATGATTAACCTATAAGCATTCAAGAATCACATTCATTCATGCATAATACATACGGGCATACATATTCAAACATTTGAAAATCATTTAAATACATTTTCAACCACAAAGATGTTTGAAAACAAGTAAAAACCAGGGTCTAGAACTCACCTAGTGCAACTTGGGTGTTCTTCCTTTTTACCCGCTTGCTATGAGTTCAAAACACCTAGAAACACATCCAAAACCACACACACCCGAGCACAAACACAAACATAAGCACATAAACACATAACCGGGATAAAACCCATCATAAACATATAAAAACCACGAATTCTTACCTTGAATTCGTTCACTTCTTCTTCTTCTTTCACTAGCTGAGAGTTTCTGCTCTCTTCTTGTCTTTCTCTCTCTAAAGCCGAAGAAGATGTTGATGTGAAGTGAGGGTGGGCAGCCATGCCCACCTTTACACCAACTTTTCAAAGATTTTTGCCTTTCTACACTTTTAGTCCCTCCACTTGGACTGAATTGACTTTCTTTCTTTTATTCTTTATTTCTTGTCTTTTAAAAATAACCGGGTGTTACAAGTCCACCCTCCTTATATAGGTTTCGTCCCCAAAACCTGTTATTTCTCAAACAGACTAGGATAATGCTGCCTCATCTCCTCCTCGATCTCCCATGTAGACTCGGATCCCTTCCTGTGCTTCCACTGTACACGCATAAGAGGAACCACTTTATTTCTCAGCCTCTTCTCTTTACGATCGATGATTGCCACTGGTTACTCCATATAATTGATTCTTTCATCAACTTCAATTTCCTCCAATGGAACAATCATGTCTTCATCAGCTAAGCACTTTCTCAAATGAGATACATGGAATATCGGGTGAATTCCACTTAACTCACCTGGCAACTCCAATCTATAGGCCACCTCTCCTACTCGAGCAATGATTCAGAAAGGGCTTATATATCTTGGGCCCAACTTGCCCCGCTTCCTGAATCTGATAATACCCTTCCAAGGTGAGACCTTCAACATAACCCGGTCACCCACCTGGAACTCAATTGGTCTACGTCGTTTATCGACATACGACTTCTGTCTATCTTTGACTGCCTTCAGGAAGGCTTTGATCATCTCAAGCTTCTCAGTCGTAGCCTCGATTACCTCGATGCTTCCTAATTCTTTCTGACCAATGTCACCCCAACAAACGGGTGTTCTGCATCTCCTACCGTATAGCATCTCATATGGTAGCATACCAATGCTGGCATGATAGCTGTTGTTATATGAGAATTCAGCTAATGGTAAGTGGTCGTCCCAACTTCCACCGAAATCGATTACACATGCCCGAAGCATGTCCTCCAACGTCTGAATGGTCCTTTCTGACTGACCATCAGTTTGGGGATGATAAGTTGTGCTAATATGTAACCTCGTCCCCATGGTGTCGTGGAATTTCTTCCAGAATTTAGACGTAATCCGGGTGTCACGATCAAACACAATGGACACCGGCACACCATGACGAGTTACAATCTCCTTGATGAACAAGTCAGCCAACCTCTCAGATGAATATGTCTCACGGATCGGTAGGAAGTGAGCACTCTTCGTCAAGCGGTCAATAATCACCCATATGGCATCGTACCCCTTCGGAGTATGTGGTAGCTTTGTAATGAAATCCATGGTGATGTGCTCCCACTTCCATTCCAGTATATCCAAAGGTTGGATCTTCCCATACGGCTTCTGATGTTCCGCCTTCACCTGTAGGCAAGTAAGGCACTTACTCACATACTCCACCATATCATGCTTCATACTCGGCCACCAATAATCTTTCTTCATATCTTGATACATCTTTGTGGCACCAGGATGAATGGAGTATCGAGTCTTGTGAGCTTTATCCATAATCGTCACACGTAGATCCCCAAAACGAGGAATCCACACCCCTCCAAATCGAGTTTTAACACCAACTGTGTTTTCACTCAATTCCCTAACCAGACCTCTCATTCTTTCAGAGTTTAGATGATCTTCTTTTAATGCCTCATCCCGAAACTCCTTGACTTGCTTCATTACATCAGAGGTCATGATCAGTTGGTATGCTTTCACCCGAATCGGCTCGGGCCTCTCCTTTCGGCTAAGAGCATCGACCACCACGTTGGCTTTGCCCGGATGGTAATGGATTCGCAATCATAATCCTTTATAAGCTCCAACCATCGCCTCTGCCTCATGTTCAGATCTTTTTGCTCGAAGAAGTACTTCAAGCTCTTGTGGTCCGTGAAAATGGTGCACTTTGTTCCATACAGATAGTGCCTCCAAATCTTTAGTGCAAAGACCACGGCTGCTAGCTCCAGGTCATGAGTAGGGTAGTTGATCTCATGAACTTTCAACTATCGGGATGCATAGGCTATAACCTTCCCTCTTTGCATTAATACACACCCCAACCCCGAGTACGAAGCATCTGAGTATACTACCAAATCCTTGCTTCCTTCGGGTAACGACAAGACAGGAGCTTGAGTCAACCTCACCTTTAACTCATCGAACGCCTGTTCTTGGGCTTGACCCCATATAAACTTTACATCCTTTCGGGTCAACTTGGTCAGGGGAGAAGCGATCTTGGAAAAGTCCTGAATGAACCTTCGATAATACTCTGCCAACCCCAAGAAACTACGAATCTTGGATGGCGTCTTTGGAGACTTCCATTGCATCACAGCCTCCACCTTAGCAGGGACTACCATAATCCCCTCTGGGTTTATCACATGACCCAAGAATTGAACTTCGCGTAACCAGAACGCGCATTTGGAGAATTTGGCATACAACTTCTCCCTTCTTAAGGTCTCTAACACCTCCTGAATGTGATCAGCATGCTTCTCCTTGCTCCTTGAATAAATCAGGATATCATCAAAAACACAATCACTGATTTATCTAACATTGGCCGACACACTCGATTCATCAAGTCCATAAAAGCAGCTGGCGCATTGGTCAGACCAAATGACATAACAAGGAATTCATAGTGACCGTAGCGCGTGCAAAAAGCTGTTTTAGGGATATCCTGCTCCTTTACCTTCAGCTGATGGTAACCAGATCGAAGATCTATCCTTGAAAACCAACTGGCACCTTGGATCTGATCAAACAGATCATCTATTCTTGGTAGGGGGTATCGGTTCTTCACCATTAACTTGTTCAGCTATCGGTAGTCAATACACATCCTCATACTACCATCTTCTTTTTCACAAACAGGACCGGAGCACCCCAAGGAGAGATACTCGATCTAATGGACCCCTTATCGAGCAGCTCTTGCAACTGTTCCATGAGTTCTTTCATTTCTGTGGAGCTAATCAATACGGTGCTTTGGCAACGGGTTGAGCACCGAGTATCAAGTCAATTTGGAACTCAATCTCGCGATCCGGTGGCACGCTGGGTAAGTCTTCGGGAATACGTCCGGAAAGTCACACACAACTTGTACATCAGATAGTTGTGTTGTTGGCGCGTCCACATCCTTTACGTAGGCCAAGTAGGCACTACATCCATGCCTCATGCACTTTCCCGCCACCGCCATCGAAATCACTTTCGGGATCGTCATGACGCGATCTCCATAAATCGTAACCGAACTCCCATCAGATGCAACTAATCGAATCATCTTCTTGCGGCACACAATATTGATTCATAGGTTGCTAGCCAGTCCATCCCTAGTATTACATCAAATCCACCTAGGGGTATCACGTGTAACCTAGCAGCAAACCTATGACCTTCTAGTTCTATGGCACAGTCCTCTATCACATCAGTAATTCTAGTGGACTTACCAATAGCAGTTTCTACATCGGACGTCGCACTGACCTTTCTACAGATAACAGGCAACTTAGCACACAAGGTAGTAGAAATAAAACTCCTACTAGCACTAGAATCAAACAATATAGAGGCACAAGTTTGGTTTACGAGAAACATACCTGACACAACATCGGGATCAGCTTTGGCTTCCTCCCGGGTCATGGCGTAAGCTCTAGCACCTGCCCTCTGCCCTCCTTCCTCCGGCTTCTTCTTCTCTGCCCCAGAGCTCTCTGCCCTCGGCTTCTTGCAGTCTCTAGCGATGTGGCCAGGCTGACCACACCTGAAGCATACGTTCATCCCCATTCTACACTCACCAGTATGCTCCCTTCCACATTTATCACACCTCCTCAGCCCTGATCCAGGAGTGACCACACGTCGATCACCCACCTTTGCCACCTTCCTATTTGGAGCG
This sequence comes from Flaveria trinervia, assembly GCA_025506515.1. NCBI lineage: Eukaryota > Viridiplantae > Streptophyta > Magnoliopsida > Asterales > Asteraceae > Flaveria > Flaveria trinervia. The sequence goes on from CM046453.1 coordinate 73,541,842, forward strand.
GTTCTACCACGTCCAAACTGTTTCCCATTCCAGTTCCGACTACCACCATCCTTCTTATCCACCTCAGCCACCACCACCTCGCGCTCATCGTATAATCTGCCAGCCAAGTCAATTGCCGACCTGAAAGTGCTAGGCCAGGCGGAAATCATATGCCTATAGATATCCGCCGGCAGCCCGTGGATGTATCTTTTAATCTTTCGTGACAATGGTGTCACTTGATCGGGCACCAACCGCGCCATTTCATTGAATTTGGTGGTGTACTGCTGGTGTGTCATCGTTTCCGCCTCCAGCTGCAGAAAGTCTCTTTCTACCTTGTCCATCTCTCTATGAGGATAGAATTCCTCGATCACTAGCTTCTTCAGTTCAGGCCATCTCATTCTTCCAATGGCCCTGCTACCCTCGGCTTGGACAATGTTGTCCCACCAGCACAAAGCCGAGTCCACAAAGGAGTGGGTAGCGAATTTCACCTTCTGATCCTCACAGAACTCACTAATATCGAGGACAACCTCCATCTCCCTTACCCACCGGTGAGCAGCTGTCGCAGTGCCGTTTCCATCGAAAGTAGGGGCTTGCATCTCATAAACGCCCCATAGTTACAGCCTTGGGTCTCCTCCGGCGCAGGCTCCTCTTCTTCCTCCTCCTCATCATCAGAGAGAACCGTTTCTGGCTCTGGTTGATCCCGTCCTCCCAAGGACTGGTTTCTTTCCTTTCTTTCCCCATCCCTTACTACCTTGATCACTTCGGTCACCACAGACGGTAGAATCGTCTGCATGACCTGGTGAACCTCTTCCACTACAGCCTCCTTTACTGAGGCTCTCAGATTGGCGATCTCGTCGCCACCCTCCAATGAGGGGTCTCTAGTTCTTCATGAACCACTTTCTTACTCTAGGTCTCCCTCTCTTAGGTCGCGGAGCAGCACCGTGACCTCCATCACGAGAGGCTTTTGAAGATCTACCGCCAACCATCCTCTATAAGATCACTATAAGATTCAAATACTAACACGGTCATTCAAGGTAATACTCAGTTTATGTCAAGTATAGTAAGTCTCTAATTACAGTGGCCAGTTGTGATTAGCCACTTACTTTACTCTTCATACCCCAAGCATCTCCAATCCTGACTTAATCAGTATCTAAATATACTAAGAGCACTTAATCAAATAGCATGCGCACATAATACCGATTAACATTAGGAAAAGACATACCTGATGGCACGTAGCTACTCGGGCTGACATCCCTCCATTTGTCCTATTTTTAGTTTAAGTTTAGGTTTTAAAAGTTTATTTTAACCCAATTCTCTTAAACTTTGGCTCTGATACCAACTTTTTAGGCCCCGTTCCTGGAAACCTCATAGTTGGTCAATCATAGCAGTTAAAACAGTAAACATTTCAATTAATAAACTTAAGCAGCGGAAATAATTTATCAAAATCCACTCATTTCATTTCAATCACTGTTGTTGAGTAATACATCATCGTTTAACTGATTACAAAAGAATTGTTTTACTGCATTACAAAACAACGGTAACATAAAATACGAATGGATGTCAGACTTTTCCTGCCGAGTAGCTTCACCATCGTGCCATCCTCAGCAATAATTACATGCCAACTGAAAATGTATAAAAGTCAGTGTTGCTGAGTGAGCTCTAGTCTTATAAGAATAAAATACTTTCTATATGTTGTATACGAAAATACTATTTTCTATAAAATACAACTCTGTACTGTATATGCGAGCACGCATCAACTATATGAACAAATATTGTTCGTTTTCTTTACTGTATGCCTTGTCTGTTCTGTAAACTTTTATCTTTATGTTTCACTTTCTGTATGGACCAATGAGCAATACCCCAACTATATACGCGATGGAAAACGGTGATGGGCCATCTATATCCCTCGAAAGGGTCAACTGTATCCCTCGAAAGGGTCAACTATATCCCTCGAAGGGTCAACTGTATCCCTCGAAAGGGTCAACTGTATCCCCCGAAAGGGTCAACTGTATCCCTCGAAAGGGTCAAATGTATCCCTCGAAAGGGTTCTGTGTACTATGTACAAGGCCAACCCAATCACCCAGGACACGCTACAAAGGTCCTGTCAATCTCAACTGATTGACCCTGTGTGCATAATAGGGTAGCTAACCCGCAGCACAGTTGAGCTAACGACAACATGGTCGTGTACCTCCTGTAAGCTTGCAAGACTTGTTAACATTTTCATTAATGTTCCTCTTCTTTTCTTTATTGCTTTTTCATTTTATTATTACGATATACTTTACGTTACGATAATAACATACCATGTAAGTCACATACTATAAGTAATAATAATAATAATAGCAATAACAATAAGAAGAAACAATCATAAACAATCATATCATGCATAAAACATCATCATTAATAAGCCCTTAGTCAACCTCGGTCAAAACCCTAAAGCACAGACTCTCAGAAAAATGCTGTAATATTTTCTAAGTGCTTAGGCGCATGGGAACTATTTGGGCGCATGAGCCCTGTTCGGGCGTTTCATCACTATATAGGCGCATCAGCCAACACTTAAGCATTTTCACTTTAGGCGCATGAACTATTCAGGCGCATAGGCACTATTTGTGCGCATGAACTCTTTAGACGCATGAGCAATTCGGACGCATGGACACTTAGGCGCATGGGCACTATTGGGGCGTATGGCCCTACACTTAGTCGTCCGGCTAACATTTCTAGGCGCATGGGCCACTGTTCAGGCGCATGGGCTGTACTTAATCATCTCTAAGGTAATCTTAGGCGCATGGGCTACTGTTTAGACGCATGGATTACACTTAATTCTTTCTAAGGCATTTTTAGGCGCATGAGCCTTATCTAGGCGCATGGACCTTCTGTTCAACATGTTTCCAGTGTGTTTTCATCCCAATCATCAAATCCATCTGTTCTAAGCTTAATGTGACTATTCTAAACATGAATAACCTATAAGCATTCAAGAATCACATTCATTCATGCACAATACATACGGGCATACATACTCAAACATTTGAAAATCATTTAAATACATTTTTAGCCCTAAAGATGTTTGAAAACAAGTAAAAACCAGGGTCTAGAACTCACCTGGTGCAACTTGGGTGTTCTTCCTTTTTACCCGCTTGCTATGAGTTCAAAACACCTAGAAACACATCCAAAAACACACACACCCGAGCACAAACACAACCCATAAGCACATAAACACATAACCGGGATAAAACCCGTCATAAACACATAAAAACCATGAATTCTTACCTTGAATTCGTTCACTTCTTCTTCTTCTTTCACTTGCCGAGAGTTTCTGCTCTCCTCTTGTCTTTCTCTCTCTAAAGCCGAAGAAGATGTTGATGTGAAGTGAGGGTGGGCGGCCATGCCCACCTTTACACCAACTTTTCAAAGATTTTTGTCCTTTTTACACTTTTAGTCCCTCCACTTGGACTGAATTGCCTTTCTTTCTTTTATTCTTTATTTCTTATCTTTTAAAAATAATCGGGTGTTACACATAAGTTTACAAGAATCAAACATTTACAAGTGCAATGTTTATAAAGTAACATGTTTCACCCCAAAGTGTGAAAATATGAAAAAAATATATAGAAATACTCACTTGGTCAATATATAATGTATGATTAATAGGAAATAATAACAAGCGTCGTTTCGACGTAGTCCTTCAAAATGCACCTAAAATAAATATATATTTACAAGATTAAAGTTTAATTGTAAATTTTAATGGATTAAAGAGAATTAGGGTTTTAAATTTGGATATTTGGGGCTTTGTCAAATAATTATGTTTAACAAATGGGACCAACTATTTTTCTTGAAATCAATGAAAAGAAAAATATTATATATTTTATATATAGATATGAAAAAGAAAACATTTATAATAATTTATAAGATTTATATATTAAGTTTAAATAAGGTTTTTATAACTAACATAAATGAACACGATTTAAATAATTTAAAGTCATCGTTTGAAATAATAATTTTTGTGAATTAACTATTATTTGAAGTTTAACTTTATAAAATTTAAACTAAGTGTAACACTTGTTTAAAGAAAATATTTTATAAGTATATTAGAGTGTTTAAAGAAATAAATTTATAGAAAATAATCAGTTGTCTTAAAAGAATAAATAAAACTTACAAACTGGATTTTTATAATTTTTTAGAAATTTTCTATTTTTTATAGGCTGAAAAGGCCTAAAAATATGTTGAGGGTGCCCGGGTTCGAACCCGGGACCTCAGAGTTGTGATATGCGCGTGTGACCAGTAGGCCAAGGGCCAAAGCCGTGTTAAGACTTGGTTTTAAAATTATAAGAACATAAACCCAATGAAATCCCCAAATTGCATAAACCCTAGAATGTTCTGGGATCAAATTGATCACCAATTCGATTCTGTTGATGAATGTAGTCATGGGGCTTTTGTTCCTCATGTTAAAAAGAATGTATTCATGCGTTTAATTACCTGGATTCGAGCAAATTCGATAGAGACGAGCACAAGAACAGGTCGCGATTGACTTTGGTCCAACCGATGAGCAATTGCACATAATAATCAAATTAAACTCTAGGGAAGCTTCGAACGATGATCCAGATGCGAAGCCCCTTGTCAATTTAAGATAAATTTGTCGGAGATTGGGTTTCGATAGAGTTGCAGAAACGCAATGAATGAGAGTTCGAATTCGATGTTGGAACTTGTTTCAGATAAAATTGAGAATTGTATTCGTTTAGGGATTGATAGATGATCGTTTAGGTTGGTTTAATTAGATTATTATTAGGTGTTAATGCTCAAACGGCTATATGGTTAAAGGATGTTTCGGTTTCGTGGCGTGAATGCTTATTACAACTCTTAAATCGAATTAAAGTGTGTTGATAGGTTCGATTCATGATCCTGAAATGATTGGGAACGATTTTTAGTTTCGAAACCGAGCAATTTTTGGTGTTTTGAAGCTCGCCGGAGTTGGTCGGAAGTTTGGCCGGAAAAACGAATGGTGGGGGAAAGATTTGAGTTCAACTTTTGAAAATTACACAAATGGCCCTTTGGTTTTGACTTTATCATTTCATGTGAGAAACTTATGTTTTAAGTACCTAAATTGGCAATAAAGCCCCCTAGACTTCTCTTTTTAAGTTTATTAAATTTTACAAGTTGTTATTATTGATATTATTTTCATTTTCCTTATTTATTATTAGTATTATTATTATTATTATTATTATTTATTATATAATAATAATCATTATATCTTTAAAGGATTAAAAGACAAATTAAAGCAATATGTATAAGCAACCCATAAGTTTCATGTGTAGCAATAAAGTCCCTTACAAGAATTAATGAAGCTAACTTTAAATTAACCTAAAATTACAAGATGTTACAGCGGTTGAAAGACCCACCTCTGAATAAAGCCTTTAGGTTGGGAGATCTCAAAGGGGAACCTCGCTTAGCTTATCAGTCCCTGTATTATTCAACTCATCTGTCCACTTATCTTGTCCAAAGCAGAAGGAATTTTTAAATCCTTTGTTTCGAAGGTAATCCGCCAGTCTCTAGACTGGAAAAGATTCAATCCACTTGTTGGCCTGCTTCTATGTCCTGTAGCTTCTAAGGCATTAGCTTCAAAGGGGCTTGTTGGCCCCCTTCTTAGCTCTTGATGTCTGCTTTCATTTAAGCTTCGTCGAATAAGGCCCGTAGCTTACAACATCTTATTAGATTTGAGATAGATGAATCAATGGAACTTTGATACTCGGTTCCTGTTTGGTCTAATGTTTGGGTGCGTATGGCGGTACACTGAGAGCACTTTTTAAGTCGGCTGAAAAATAAAGAAAAAAAAATAAAGGCTTTCGTCATCTTTTTCTCGCTTTCACCCTCGATTGTGAAGGGCTTTTTTCCCGGTTTTCAATTCCTCTCCGGCGAGGTTTGAACTTCGCGTGGTGGGAAGGCCTTCCCGATTCGCATCTTCCCGTCCAGCAAAGAAAGTGAAGGGGAGCGGACAGCGAGTTGGAGGACGCTGCAGAACCGCGTGATTGATCCATCTGCGCTATTCCCTAATTGAAGAAAGTTGTAAAGCCTTCAGAGTCTCAGTCCCTACCATTTCTTTATTTTTTAATAAAATGAAAGCCGACTAGCAATCACTCGTTTTTTTATTAGCATGGGATTGGATGTAATAATGAAATAAAAACATATATATATATATATATATATATATATATATATATATATATATATATATAGGGGATGGTTCAAATGAGAACCACCTTTTTTGTGAGAACTCTAGGAACCAATCTCAGCCACTCATTTTTTATCACATGCAAATCACATGCCATTTCCCTCTTTTTTTAAACGTTCGTAATTTTTTTTCACGACATCATTTTTTCAAAAAAAAAATCACCATAAAATTCAGTATTTTTTATCTTTCCAACGTCTACCATATTGATATATTTTTTTTAAAAAAAATGGTACATCCGTTGTTTGCATATGTATAAATTTAGTTATACACATGTGTAGTATTGGATTACACATGTGTAAATCCGATATTACACATGTGTAAAACGAATTTCGTTAAAAAAACGGGAATTTTTTTTATTTTTTATAAAAAAATTATATTTTCTTTATGAAAGAGGGAAAGTTGGGGAACATTTTTGTGTTTTTATTTTTTTTATTTTTATGTTATTTTTTGATTTATAAATTTTTTAAATATGTTTTTGTTAATTACATTTTTGTCATTGAGAACTAGTGGTTGAGATTGGTTCCTAGAGTTCTCACAAAAAAAACTAGTATCATTTGATCTCTCCCCTATATATATATATATTAGAAGAGAAGGCAATCCCCGTGAAATTCCTATCGATTTCTGACGGATAACAATCCATCTTTCTCGCTTTCGCTTTTTCTCCCAATGAGTCGCGAGGGTTCCGGCCATGAGAACGCAAGTGCCGGAATCAAACAAAAGGTTCGAACATCTGAGGCGAAAGATAAATGCTCCGCGGGGAAGTCGTTTCCATCTACGATAGCGTATTCGTGTCGGTTAGACGTTGGCCATGAAATCCGTCACTATACCGAGCAAATCATGGGCATTCACATCATAAGGGAAGAAGTTATGGTTATCTTTATACTCTTAGATAAAAGTTTGTATATGGTGATTTCTACCGGTTTATAGGATAAACTTGTGAGTAGAAAGATTTTGAGTGAATGTAATTGTGTGGTTATAGATAGGACTGGTATAACGAATCATACATAAACACAATAAGACACGAACACGATTAAGTGTTGGCATGTACGACATGATAAATAATCATCTTATTTTTTCAGACACAAACACGAACCTATTTAGAAACAAGTTACACGATAAAAATCATACATTTAGTGAAACAAAATTAACTAAAGTCCATTAAAGTCCTAAATAATACATAATCTTTAGCATGGTAACCCTTAACATATTTGAAACAAAAATCCATAAACAAGTCCATTTTAACCAATAATATAGTTTAAAGAGGTAACATGCGGAGTACAAGAAGGCTTGGACAGATGCAAGAGTGTGGATCAATGGTATCATGATAATCGTATTCGATTGAAGCGGTTGGGCAAAGGATAAGGTTTTTAAATGAGTAAATTACACAGATTGTCCTGGTGTTTGCTTAAATTTCACCTTTTGTTCCTGCGATTGAAAAATTACAGGTTTAGTCCAAGGTTTGAAACAAAAATCACGTTTCGTCCTGGGTCTAACGGCCATTAATTAACTCTGTTATACAAAATAACCATTTTACCATTCTTCTTCCTCATTCAACCCCATCTCAACCACCACCACCACCACCATACCAACCTCCAAAGTGATCGTCTTCCCCGTCAACATCGTCGCAAATATCTGCATCCCCCCTCTCAACCTCAGCAGAAGATGAAGTGTAGACTCCTTCTGAATGTTCCACACCAAGTGGAGGGTGGACTCCTTCTAAATGTTGTAGTTAGTTAGGGTTCTGCCATCCTCAAGTGGTGGTGGAGAGTGGTAGAGATGGTGGCGGCGGTGGTTGAGATAGGGTTGAATAAGAAAGAAAAAAGGCAAAATGGTCATTTTGCAACCACTTAACGGAATTAATTAATAGCCGTTAGACCCAGGGACGAAACGTGTTTTTTTATTCAAGCCTTCAGACTAAACTTTTTTTCAATCCCAGGGATGAAATGTGAAATTTGGGCAAACTTCAAGGACGTTTTGTGTAATTTACTCTTTTTAAATTGAACGTGAATGATAATGATATATATCATGAATACATATATTTTATTATATTAATAAACTAAAAATATAAACATGTTTAGATAGTTACGTTAACATGATAATAAGTGTTTGATCTGTTAAGACATAATTTTTACCATGTCTTTAACGTGTCGATATGTTGATGACACGAATATATTAACTTCATGTCGTGTCATGTTGTATTAACAAATTTGTGTTAGAATTTATCAGTCCCAACTATATAGGTGTGTAGTTAACAATTGCTCGTTATATTTTTCTTCGAACCATATTAATCTTATTTACATTTGGTAGTATCTTTCTAACCACAAACTCTTTACTTATGTTATGTTTTTCTTAACAAACAGAAGGTTTACAAGAAAAATCATAATATTAAAAATAACTTATTTTATTCTTTTAAGTTCTTAAATTAAGTTTACATTCGCTATTATTCAATATATATTATTACTTTGTCTCTATTTTTTGTGTCTTTTATTTTTATTATTTTTATTTGTGGTGGTTATAAAAAAAAGACAAAAACTAAAAAATAACCGAAAACCAAATCCATACCTATAACCATTAAAATCGAATAAAATTGTAAATTTGGTTTTCACTTCGGTTACTAGTTACATAAAATCTTGCTTATTTGATTCGGTTATCCATATAAATCAAATAATAAACGGTTTACCGGTTTAATTGGATAACCGAACCGAATAAATTAATTTAAACAATTTAATTGGTTGAATTAAGTTCGTTTAGTTCTATTCCCAATTCTAAAAGATATTTTCAAAAGTTTTCTTAAATTCAGAAATTGTCATATTAAATTTTTATAAGACTTTAATTTTTAAATATGCTTTTATATTGTTATATAAAAAGTGTTTTTGAAAATTATTTAAAAAGAAAAAAAGAAAAACTTTTTCCTGTACCTAAATTTATTTTGCCGGGGTAAAGTATAACAAGTTTTAAAGTTATTTTTTAAGCAAAGGATTATAACATGTAGTAGAGTAAGGTGTATATAACCTGATCCTTATTCAAATGTGTTTGCAACGACTTCTCCGTCATAAGAAATACTCAATTATCCATCAAACCTAAAATCATCTTATCAGACGTTCGTCACTTAAAATCATCTAACTGGCCAGTTTTAAAATAATCCTACTCCGTAATTTTTAGGTAAGTACAGGAAAATTAGCCACTGTGACCAATAATAGATTAATAAACGATCACTAATTATGTGTGGTGTCATCTAAACAGAAGTGCGTTTTGACTCATGAATATTATTTAATATGCTAAAACAAAGGATGCTGATTTTGACATCTAAGTGTTTATTTGTAGGACGTAAAAAATAAGATTCGTTTTCTTAGAATGATATAAGCTTTTGCTTTTATTAAATCAAGCAGAAAATAACCGGTGGCCGCCTAGGGTTTTTTCACCGGTGTTAGTATTTTTTATGCTTAATATATGTAAACTCGACAATTAAACTTTTTTCCCAAATCAAATAAAAGTATAAAACAATGATAACATATTTTTACAACTACAAAACTAATAACTACAGTCAGATTTTTGATATATTAAGAGCATTCACATCTCTCTCTCCATCACATTTTTATAATTACATTAAAATTTTCTATTTTTTAATTAAATAATATTTTTTAATACATTTATCATTACCTTTTGTTCATCTTTTACTCACAACCACTTTAAAAAAATATTAAAAAATTAGTAAAGATTAACAATGTGTTATCAAATATAGAGATGGACAATAATATATGTTTTTTATACTCCATTAACAACAACTTAAATCATTCTCTATAATATAGAGAACACACACACAAATATATAGAGGGTGGGATGTGAATGTTCTAAAATTACAAATAGTTAAATCACTATATAATAACTATCTAGAAAAATATAACTAAAACGCTTAACTGAATTTGATATTTGTTTCTCTTTGTTTTTACTTTATTTTTCAGATGCAACATGTATAGATTGATTTTTCCTAAGCAAGTTTCAAGGTCGATCAAAAATCATAATGTATGTTAAATACAAATAATAAAAATTTTATTAGACAATCAACCATGTATAGTAGGTACTCTAGAATTTTACTAGGGTTGAAGCTTCATCTAAAAATAAATACAAACCTTCATTATTTTTATATTATGTTAACTGTATTAGACAACTAAGTATAAAATTTAGAGCTTAAAGCTTTAGAATTTTTAACTGAACTTGCATCCTATATAAATGGACATGAACCTCATCAACTAATAGTATGTTAATGTTATTATACACCCAAAGTATAAGTCTATATGTTATCATAACACTTATAGAAAAGCTTTATTTGAATTAATTGAGACGAATGCGTTTAGTATTTTATTTTAATTTACACATGTTTATTGACTTTAGTCATAAAGGACATGAGGTTTTACGATGTCAAAAGGTAATAATATCAATTTAGATTTTCAAATGAATCTTAAATTCTTACATGTTACATCTTGCTATATTAAAGCGACTCATGAATTTTTTAAAATAAATTAAAAGATTTTGCTTTTATTAAATAAGACATAACATAACCAGTGGCTGCCTAGGTAATTTCACCGGTATCGGTATCTTTGATGCTTGAATATATGTTAACTCGACAATTAAACTTTTTGTTTGGATTGAATAAAGTTATATAAACAATGATAACTTGTTTTTACAACCACAAAACTAATATCTACAATCAAGTTTTTGATATACTAAGATTACGAAAAGTTAGATCACTATATAATAACTTTTAGAAAAAAAAAGCTAAAACATTTAAGTGAATTTGATATTCGTTTCTCTTTGTTTTTACTTTATTTTTCAGATACAACATGTATAGATTGATTTTTTCTGAGCAAGTTTAAAAATCGCAAGATTAATCGAAAATCATAATGTATGTTACATACAAAAAAACATGTATTAGACATTCAACCATGCATGTATAGTAGGTACTTTAAAATTTTTACCAGGGTCGAATCTTCGTATAAAAATGAATACCAACCTTCTTTATTATTATATTATGTTAATTGTATTAGACAATTAAGTAAAGGATAGAGCTTACAGCTTTAGTGCATGTTCTTATTTGAACTTGCATCATATATTATATAAACCTCATCAACTAATAGTATGTTAACGTTATTATATAACCAAAGTATAAGTCTATATGGTATAGTAACGCTTATAGAAAATCTTTATTTGAACTAATTAAGACGAATACGTTTATTGACTTTAGTCGTACAGTACATGAGGTTTTACAACGTCAAAAGGTAATATTATCATTTTAGCATTTTTCGAGTGAATGTTGAATTCTTACACACCACATGCTGCTATATTAAAACGATTTATGAAACCCTTTTAAGATAAATTAATGTTTGGAATATTTTAAAGGAAAATAATTATTGTTATTAAAATTTAATAAACAATATTAAACTTAACACTCAATTTTATATTTTCCTAAAAAATAAAATTCCGGTTTTCTAGCAGCGACATCGACTAACCAGTTATACATCTGAATTACCATTCTTTCATATTCCACTTGGTATTCCAAATTATAACACTTAACAATAATCAATCACTTAAACATAGTTACATATAATTTATTCAGTTTTTATTTGTCTATCTCTTCCACAACATTTGACGCTCAAAAGCAAGACGCTTCACGTCACTAACTTCATAAAGGGCGTACAACTCAAAACCATTACGTATATACTTTTGTGGTACAAATTTAACTTAAACTTCATGTAGCCTCTTTCTCAGCAAATAAAATATAATAAAATCTGTATCACTATAATAAATGACCATTAGTGACACGTATTCGGTAAGTAATTACCTTCAGAATCCACCAGAAAATATACTTTTTGGAATTTTAATAGGTTGAGTTGGTGATTCATCAGTAATTATCAACTAGCGGTAACATTTGATCAATAAATTAAAGTAGTTATTCTTTTGTCTAGGTTTTTTCAGAAAAGACACTCGCTCATATATTCCAGTACAAGAGTCTAAATGCAACACTGTAGACTTAGTCAGTTGTCTTTGCTAAATTTATCCATTAATAAGCCGGAGGTACTCCATCATACATTAAATTTCTGAATATTATATTTCCAACGGAAAATTATCACTGAGAGACTCAAGACAGACGGTTATCTGAAATAACCAACCATCGATCCTAAGTTGTTCTGTAGTGAAATAATATCAATCATTTAGAGTATTATTTCCCAAATTTATGCAATAATTGCTCTGGTGTTCACTTCTACCTTGTAGTTTTTGGGGCCTTTAACTATCTTATTTTCGAGCCGATTGTATATCTTAAACGCTCTCCAATTACATGATTGTAGTTATATAAACATGTGTCAAACGTGTATAATAGTTTTCCTGTCTATTAAAAGAATCGAAACTTATTATGTTTAATCAAAGAAAGTTTGAGCATTAACAATTTAACATGATTTTCATGCGAGATATATAAAAAAATATTTTTTTAACGTGCGGCTGAATTGATGTTATCCACTTTGATGAAATTTTTGTTGAATTGTGAAGAATGACGTGTTTCTAGGATGGTTCAACTTTGTTCTAGAATATGTTATCATGAAGGTATGGATTTATCTTGTCCGTACACTAAATATATAACTCTTAGAATAATCACTATTACCCACGGTATCCCCTATATCATGAGATCCTAAATACAATTAAGAATGGAAAAAATAATATTTGTTTACGATTCTATGATAACTAGCTTTTAAACCGTTTGTGTGTTACATTGGTGTCATACGCGATGTGATTTGCTATGGACTGCAACCTAATTTTTTAAAACTAAATTTACGTCTAAACGTATAATAAGCGGTTTCATTTATGCTATGCCCTGCATCGTGTTCGTCTGTGTTTATTGAGCTTTCAGCGCCATGCGTGAGAGTCGCACGTACGCTAAAGAGGGGGGTTCGCGTCTATAAGTGTAGTGTGGTGTTTGGGGTATTCCTTCCATGCCTATTATCTAGTGCTAGAAGCTTCGCCAAAAGCAAGTGCGCCCTTGCGAGCGATGAGCCAAGTTGTGTGATAAAGCATGTACTGCCAGAGCAGCCCAAGGGGTTAGGGAGATGCTCAAACCGGGGCTGGATCGAGGTTGTTTTACTCTCTTTCAAACAATAGACTTTTCCACCATTTTTGCTTGTGCTAGAGCCCCCATAAATTCTTGGATTTCTCGCAATATGAGATTGCCGCATACCCATTTTTCCCCCTCCTCCTTCCTCCGTTATTTTAGCTGCTACGCCGACAAGCGTATGAACAAGTGCCATTTGGAGGCAGACAGGTTCAAGGGAGGGTGATCGAGGGGACCCGGACTTTAGATCTCTTCTCTATGGCGCCGCACCACATTTTATAACCTTCGAAGCGAAAGCCCCAACTAGAGATGGAATTCCACTTCCCCCTGCAAGAGTCCAGGCCGTGTCTCAGTCCTAGTGTGGCTGATCATCCAAAAAGACCAGCTAAGCATCATTGGCTTGATAGGTCCAACAATCAAAGAGACAAGCAATCATAGCATGCACGAAGCACCAGAAAAGGGCCAATCACTAATGGATCTCTCAATGAGAGCCTCATTCTGTCTAGAGGAAATTTCTTAGGTTTAGGTAGATCCGGTTGATTATGTGATTCGATAGATGATTCGGAAAGCAGCAGCCTCAGATAAGAAGATGGCCAAAAAGAGAGACCTAACCTGGTGATGCAAATCCTTGATAACAAGAACACACGAGCACATAACTAAGAGGGCGAAGGCCTTAAACAGAGAAAATAAATCCGGTTTCGGATAGCTAGATTCCCCCCTCAATTGGATTCCTTTTTTTTCCCAGTTGACCTGCATCGGCTAGGATTGTTCTCTGCAACTCGAGAACATGAAGTTGGAATCGCTAGTAATCGTGGATCAGGTAGTGACGAATGCTCGAAAAGCACAGCCAATCACGAAGGCCAGAGTGAAGGAGCAGCCCCGTTGCGTAGGTCTAAGGTAATTCACAGTGCTAGCAGATCGGAAGTACGGAAGTGGAGACGAGCTAGGACACGAGAGTAGAGGCTATTAATATGATTTTCGTAACAAGTTGGTGCGTACGAATAAAAAGAAGGCAGGAGGAGTTAGCAAAGAAGAATCAGGTACAACATATATAAGCAAGTAAGCGGGTCACAAGGAAGTCGGATTCCAATCATAGTGAGTCAAGCCGCTTTCAGTCCTATCATTTAAGGCAACTTGAAGGGCTAGAGCTAAGAAGGCAACTAGCTGAGGGTGAAGGGCACACTGAACACGAACTGAATCAACTGAACAGCTTTGCCCAAGTTGTAATGACTGAGTTTGCTCCCTGTCGATGAAGAATCTTTCGAAAGCAGCCTAAAAGCGGTTAGCTTCGCTTTCCTAAGAGGAATGGTTTCCGATGAACTGGTCATAGCTGAAATTCGTTGAAGGAAAAGAAAAAAAATGATATATATAATAAAAATAAAATAAAAAATAAAATGGGAAAGAATTTGACGAGTAAGGAAACCAAAAAGAAAACACGCTTCGTCAAAAGCTACGAAGGGGGGCCTCGACCAGGGAAGGGGAGAGTGGCTGAGTGGCCACTCTCTGGCTACCTCTATGAGAGAAAGGAAAGTCCATTCATAGAGTTTGTTAACACACAATCTTCAAAGAGGATAGAAGCAAAGAAAGCAATCATCACTAGTTTCCCCTGAGGGCATGGTATGGCTTTGTTTTTGGTCTTGTTTAATAGATGTCTTCTCTTGCATACCACTTCTGGGATTGCTTAAGAACCTACTCCATGATCCGCACCTAGGTTCCAGACCCAGGAGTCAACTTTTCCGTATGAGCATTCGGTACATGTATCGGTCCATGGAAGAGAGAAATATACCAGCAAAGCTGCCAACCGAGCACACACAATGCGTCTAAGTGCGAAAAGACAGTGCAAGCTTTGTTATGCCGAAACCTAAATGTTAAGTCAGCAACACTTCCAAATGCCACTTCTTCCCGTCGCATCCAATTTATACATTCAAATGAAAACATAATATATTTTACACGACTTCAAACATAATTTACATCAAAACAGAGACCAGCTCAAATGCATATAAATATAAGCAGCGCACTGACGCTGTTAGAAAATTTTAATATATATAAACCGTACTAACTTTATAATTAAGTTTCTTATAACATTTATTAGGATGCAGACAAACTTTGTTTTGAATTATCTATGCTTTTATTATCACTAATTATAATAATTTTCGTTTAGTAAAAACATCTAAAGATATATTTTGCTAGCTGAAGCCTTGAATCACAAATTTAAATTAATTATGAAATGCAATTTTAAGTGATATAAAAAGTTAACATGTCTTTTATTATGAAATTTAGTTAATATAAAGAGAGGGAAAAATAGAGAAAAGCATCAATGCAAAAGATAGAGAGGAGGTGGGAGAATTAAACAAAATAAAACATAACATAGTGAATAAAATAAAGACTTAGAACCCATGTATAAAGAATCAATGACATGCATTTTCCTATGGCTCTATAAATGGGCCCTTTTTACAAGATTTTCGAGTAAAACATAGTTGGGATATGCCTCATGTATCACATAACGTGAGAATATGAAACCAACATTTCTCTATAATATAATGTAGTACGAAATATTTACTTGTAAGTTCATGAAATATATTGTAAAACAAAGATCATTATATGTCATGACAAGACCCATTGGGGCCAATTAGTGCATTGATTATTATACTGTGTCTTTAACATTAATATTACTTATATGACCTAATGTGCGTTTATGTAAAAAAACAACTCACTAACACAAGAGAACCAAATTAATGTACTAATCATCATGCATATGTATTCAATATTATTATGCCTATGTTAACTTTGCTTGACTTAAAACAACTCACCAATAAATAACAAAGCTGATAAAGCCTATTAGTGATTTCTTTTTTCAAACTTTTTTTATACTTTCATAGCCAACTTTGTTTAATAAAAAACCCTAAATAGCTTATAAATTGATTAGGTGTTATGTAATTTTTTAAGTGATTTCTATTTCATACAGAAATCAAAAAGAATTTTTTTGAAAAGAAGCCACAAATTTAGATGAATACAAAAGTATATTTAGATGTTCAAAAAACAAGATGCGTTTCATAACTAAGATCAATTTGGTTGATGTTTTAATTTATTAAATTCCTACATGAAAAGTTCCCTATCGAGATAGACACGGTTACATACATATTTTATACAAAATAGATAGTCACTATATCAATAGTGACACATGTTAGATTAAGAGTCATAACGTCATGGTTAATTATATATTTTTTTAGTCGTATGATTTCTCTTTCTTTTCCCTTTACTTAACAAATGACAAAATAATGAAAATGATATGTTTTTTTTCTATTTTGATGGTTCCTTGTCCTATAAAACCCCTCCATTCGCTATTACATCTTCAAAAAAAACGTATGTACACACACCTTCATCCAAATATATACATCACATCCCAGTTATTACATCTTCAAATATATTGTTTTAAGATTCAAAAAGAAATATGAAAGAAAATTACAACTTAGTTCCCGCATACGAAGAATTTCCCCCTGCGTTTTCTCCAAGCTTTAATTCTTATGAATCCAACATCTCTTCTGTCATTGACTTTAATTCAAACGTTATGTATGGTCACCTTGGCCCTCAAACACCCGTGGTTAATTTCTCTCCATCTATCACTTCTAACAACTCGAGTACTTCAGATGAAACTGATGAGAACCAGATGATCATAAATGAGAGAAAGCGTAGGAGGATGGTATCGAACCGGGAGTCAGCCAGGAGGTCAAGGGTGCGGAAGCAAAGGCAACTTGACGAGCTATGCACCCAAGTGATTCAGCTGAGGAACGAGAACCATGGGCTCATGGTTAAACTAAACCGGTTCTTGGAGTCACATGACAAAGTTGTTCAAGAAAATGATAAGTTGAAGAAAGAGTGTTTGGAGCTAAAGAAATTGATTAGTGAAGCTCAACTTCATAACACATATACTAGTTTGGGAGATTTAGGGTTTTTCAGAGATCTTCATCATGATGATGTTGATGATGATCATGATCATGATGTGGTCATCCGGTAGATATATATTATTAATGTTGGATCGATCTATGACTTTTGATTCTTCGTTCCCCTTTGCTTTAATTAACTCATCATAT
Source organism: Flaveria trinervia (assembly GCA_025506515.1). Classification (NCBI taxonomy): domain Eukaryota; kingdom Viridiplantae; phylum Streptophyta; class Magnoliopsida; order Asterales; family Asteraceae; genus Flaveria; species Flaveria trinervia. Next base: position 73,559,228 of record CM046453.1, read on the forward strand.
TGGTGTTGTGTTTGATAATTGTAAAAGAAATACTTTTTTTCAAAAGGTTACATCATGTTTTGTTACTTTTACTTGGTGGTGTATATGATAACTATTTTCAATGCATTTGTTGCAACTCACCAGCCAATACGAAAACGATACGTCTGAACTCAAGTACTATCTTGTTTATCTTAGACTATCTCCTCTCTCATGCATGCATGTGCTCACAAAATTAGTGGCTAATCATATATTTTAAAGAGAAAGTTAGCAAAATAATCACTTTGATAAACCCTTTTATCAAAATTAGCATTGAGTTTTAGCTAATTACTTTTATTTGAATTCAATCAATAGTAAGTACTAAATGCCCCAACATATTAAGTCGGATATTTTGTTAATTGACCTAATAATTAACTTCATCTCACATGAAACTAAATAGGGAGCGGTCATATGTTGTGGTTAAACGTGACGATCCTGGCTACTCTCTTGCTAGCCGACCCAATCTGGCTTGGACCCAGGTGAAATTAATGGAGAGCTTACACGTGTCATGACTAAACTCATCTAAGCCCGGCTAAATTGTACCAGATGATCGAACCGACTATACCTTGGTTTTTCAATTTATGAAATGCTCAATTTTCGAATAATTTCTTTTTTAAAAGATAATACAGTGCCTATTACTACCTCACAACCCATTTTTACGTTTTCTTTTTATAACCAAAATATTTTTAAGTAACTTCTTACTCCTTTTATATTGTATAAATACATGTAACAATTACTTATAATATCACATAACTAAATATTTAAAAAGATATTTAAAGATTTAAAAAGATATTAAATATTATATAATTGATAGAAACTTTATAAATCAAACGTTAAGAGAGGAATTTATTAGTTATATTTTAAAAAGTGATAAACATAAAATTATAAATGTGACAAAATTACGACCTTTTTGTTAAACGGGTTAAACTAACATACTTATAGCCTTGGGGTGAAGGGGTGGAAGTAGAACCTAAATAAACCAAAGTCACCCAAGTCACATACCATAATGCTTTTGTTGCGGCCAGGCTACACTAAAGGCGGAAGTAGATAAAGTTGTTAAAGACAAGAAAACTTGTTTTGTTAAACACGAGAAAACTTGTTTAGAAAATCAATGTGTGTTTATCTTTTTTGATCTTTGATATGTTTGAGTTTCTAGTCTCATAAACTATGGATCTTCTGAACATAGTGCATCAGGTGCATGCATAATAATTTGTTAGTCTTTAAATCTTTGTTTCTATTAGGACTGATTTTGCTATACAAAAGAAGGTGATGACGAAACTTGTTCTCCGTTTACCTGCCACTTTATTGTAGTCATTTGTTTCATCCATGATGATGACATAACTATGTTTTTCGACATCAAAAATTAACCTTTTATAATTATTAAAATGTAATGTTTCATAAATCTTAAATATAATTAATCAAAACTAAATCAAATCAATATTTGGTTATTGTTTATAACTTCGAATATATAGTGTTCTATAAAAAATCAAACATACTATTGCGATATGTTTAAAATCATCTACACTTTGATATGAACTTTACTAAAAATCAAATCGGTTAAAATCTTAGTTTTCTTTTTATAACTTTTGAGTATAAAGTGTTTGGTAAAATATTAATATACCATTACAAATACTTATTTTTTTCTTATATTTCGATATAAATTTTATTTAAAACCGAGATTAAGAGGTTTACCGTATTCTCGGCTCACTACACAAAAAAAGGAGTTCATTCATGGGTTGGGCCTTATCTTAATGAATGCTTTGAAACAAAAGGCGCCAAGAGCAACTTCCAAGAGATATTTTTCATTCTTCAGAGTATAATTTTACGTTATCTTCTTCACATTTCTTCAGAAACACTTCCAATTTAACCATGGTTTCTTCTCTATCTCTCACCCCTCCAATTTCTTTCAGAAATCCAAACGCCAATAGAAAACCACTGAACCCAATTACATCAATGGCTAAAGAAATCCACTTCAATCACGATGGTTCAACCACAACAAAGCTCTTGGTCAGTCAAAGTTTCACACTTTTGATCCCGCAATTTGGATCTTTATCGTTCTTTTTGATTTGGGTATAGAGGCGATTAGATTGTAACTTCTAATTGTTTGATGGGTTTTGGGTGTAGGCAGGGGTGAGCAAAGTGGCTGAGCTAATTGGGGTTACTTTAGGTCCAAAGGGTAGAAATGTGGTGTTGCAGAACAAGTATGGTCCTCCAAAGATTGTTAATGATGGTGAAACTGTTCTCAAAGAGGTTTGTGTGATGAAATTTTGCCCCAAAATGTGTCTTTTGATTGTGTAGTTATTGGGTTCTTCTTTTCTTGATTGAATTCTGTAAAATGTTTGTAATTTTGTATGAACAATGCATATGTTTCGTTAGTTGTTGATGCTCAAGGTTTCGTAACATGTTTTTATGAGGTGCCTTCCAAGTGTTTGTGGATATGCCTCTGTGAGATTCATTCCACTCTTCATAAACGACATTGGGTCGAATGCGAATGACTTTCTTGATTCTGTTTGGGGCCATTGTTTTGTGATTCGGCTTTGTATGAATGGAAACAGTATGTTAGTTCTTTTAACATGCTATGTCTTAGATTAATGGTTTCTTCAGATTCAACTTGAGGACCCTCTTGAGAATGTTGGTGTGAAACTAGTGAGACAGGCTGGTGCAAAAACAAACGATCTTGCTGGTGACGGTTCCACAACGTCTATCATGCTTGCACATGGCCTCATTGCTGAAGGTGTGAAGGTAAAAGAAGTCTGAAAGTTATCAACAGTTGGTAGAGGGAATGAAACTCAAACTAAACTTTTGAATTTATCAAGGTTATTGCAGCAGGCATTAATCCTATACAGGTGTCACGAGGGATTCAGAGAACTGCAGAAGCCCTAGTTTTAGAACTTAAGCTGATGTCTAGAGAGGTAATAACTGAATATCAAATATATCAAGTTTTAATACCTAACAAGAATTTTAATGCGAAAATGGGTAAAAATGGCAGCTAAACGTCAATTGTACCATGTAGGTTGAGGATCATGAGCTTTTGGATGTTGCTGCCATCAGTGCAGGTAATGATATTGAAGTGGGAAGCATGATTTTCGAAGCAATCCAAAGAGTAGGAAGGCACGGTGTTATCACTATTGAAAAAGGAAACTCTGCTGAGAACAAGCTAGAGATAGTAGAGGGGATGCAATTTGATCGTGGTTATCTGTCTAAATATTTTACTGATCGAAGAACCATGAAAGCAGAATTTCAAGATTGCAAGGTTAGATTTCTTGATTTTACTCCTCTGTTCTTAAAGGAGGTATGAATTACATTTGTGAGAAATTTTGAGTAAGCGGTATGTTTGACCTCATAACGCAAAGTTGTCTCTAAATTTGAATTTAGAGATGTGAACTTTTGTTGATTGCAGTTGCTTTTGGTTGACAAAATAATCACAAACCCGAAGGAGATATATAGAATATTGGACATTGTAGTTAAAGGGGGGTATCCAATCGTGATAATAGCAGAGGGCATTGAGAAAGAAGCTATGGCTCCGATAATTAGGAATAAACTCAAGGGGATACTGAAGGCAGCAGCTGTTAAGGCTCCAGCCTTTGGCGAACGCAAGAGCCACTACTTAGATGACATTGCTATTTTGACCGGAGGTAGTTAACCTTAGTGGTTTAATACGTTATTACAAAATGCTTTTCAACTACATATGTTGACTAATGTTGGATGGTGTCTGATATGGTTTTGTAGGGACGGTGGTCAGGGATGATGCAGGTTTGACTCTTGATAGGGTCAAGAGGATATGCTTGGAACTGCAATTAAGGTAGTTATTACCAAAGACTCCACATTAATAGTTACTGATGGGAGCACTCAAGCTGCTGTCAAGAAAAGGGTCACTCAAATCCAAAGGCTCGTTGAGGTGCACAATTTAGCTATGCAGATTATTTTCAAGTTTTAAGTTGACCTTAGAAGTCATTCTATGTTTTCTGACAACCAATGGAGTTTATATTATTTGCAATCTGTAATACTAAGAACTCTACGCCATCTGTTTTGCAGAACACCGAAGAAACTTTCCAAAAGAAAATTCTTAATGAACGTATAGCAAGGTTATCAGGAGGAATTGCTGTCATTAAGGTAAGCTTAAAACTCCCTAAATTAGATTTAATTTTCTTGGAATTTGATGGTTGGAACTTTATGAACTCGTGATTAGGTTGGAGCACAAACACAAGTTGAATTGAAGGATAAACAATTAAGGATGGAAGATGCTGTGAATGCAACCAAGGTAGGTTGACTAGTCAAGGTCAACTTGTTGACTTTCTGATGCTGATCTTAAAGCTTCTACATTTTCTTTTGGTCAAGGCTGCAATCGAGGAAGGAGTTGTAGTTGGTGGCGGCTGTTGTCTGCTGAGACTATCTTTGAAGATAAATGAAATAAAAAAACTGATGGATAACGAAGAACAGAAGGTAATCCCACAAACGTCTTTACATTTCGCATCCCCTTATCGTTATATAATTATCTTCTTTCATATGAAATTAAGATAGGAGCTGACATATTCAAAAGAGCGTTGGAATATCCAGCAAGGCAGATAGCCAAAAATGCAGGCGTCAATGGTAGTGTTGTTATAGAGAAGGTATGTCACACCTCTGTTATAACTAGTTGCGTGTGGAGACTAGAGTCACCATTAGTCCATTATGTATATAATCATTTTTTGCACTTTTATTGTATTTAGGTTTTATCTAACGATGATACGCGATATGGGTATAATGCTGCAAGAAACCAGTATGAAGATCTGATGGCTGCTGGTATTATAGACCCAACAAAGGTGGTAAGATGTTGTATAGAGCATGCAGCATCAGTTGCAAAGACATTTTTGACCTCTGATGCTGTTGTGATCGACATCGATGGACCAGTGCCCGAAGGAATGAGACCGCCAAAGCAAACACCTAAGCCTAAACCAATGCCAATGCCAATACCAACCTCTGGTAATCAACTCGTTTCTCACACCTACAAGTCGTGTGTTGTGTGTATTTCATTCATGTTAACCTTTATGTGTGTGTGATCACACAGGAACCGGCCTGATGGGTTTTTAAGATTTTGCTAGATTGTTTAGCCATTTTATAGAACTGTTCCCAACTGTGAACCATCAATCTAGAACTGTTCAAGTGAGACTGACAATGGGACTCGCACATGACGCCTTTTCTCTAGAATGCCAAGCGAAAAACAAGACTTAACGAATGCACCGAAGAAGCGTTTTTTTATCACTCAAGCCTCCGATATGATCCGGTTTCGTTGAGAATCCAAGTAGTTAAAGTTTCCAAAAAAGTGTAAGATTCATTTTTGAACGTGTAACATTTTGTGTATAGTAACACGACATGATTTTGTTGCATTCACACCCAAACTTTGAGTAGTGGAGTCATTGTATAACTATCAAGACTAAACAACACATATAGAGTCTCTCTAAAGTGGAACGATACTAACGTGTAACCTAAAATGTTTCGTAACCCAATTCCAATTCATGATAAATCCCCAACATTAAAACATCTACAACAAGCCTAGACTCTCTCTAAGTTAGAATACAATAATGGAGATTTCTATATCATTTCCAGTGAGCTTCTTTATGTGTAACAATGTCTTTAACAATGTTAGTAATATACAACCAGACATTACATTCTTAGCATATAGAGCTTAAATATTTACGCTTACGCTTTAAGAAAACATGTAATTTTATAAGTTTACAAGGGAGATATGCAATTGTCCTTTTGAAAATTTGAAGATGGTTTCAAGCTCAGAAACTCATTGTCAAATTCTAAAGTCTGTTCGATTCTAATTAGGAATATTCACTTTGAATTAATTAGCATGATTCGGATCGAATACAAGTTGTCGTGAGGCTGTTTGTTTCAGCATTTTAATGGTTCGGACTGTTTGTTTCAGCATTTTAATGGTTCGGACTGTTTGTTTCGTAAGCAAATGTGTGAGTGGTTCAGATATGTCTCTGAACAATATTAATGTTGAATGGTTAAAACATCTTAACTGAACTGGTCAGACATTTCTTTTTTAATAGTTAAGCGATATATTAGCTTTAAATGATTCAGACCTCTTATTGGTTTAACATTTAATCATTTGAAAATTACCAAACAGTCCTTTAGTTGGATTCGAATTCAACCAAAAAAATAATTATTTTATTATATTTTATTTTTAAACTATACAAACTTGAATAACACCAAAAATGCGATTTTCAAACTAGTAAAAACATATTTATATATACACAACAAAATGTATATATATAATTTTTTTTAATAAAAATAATACATTTACTTGAATTCGAATTTCAAATTAAACCTAAAATTAAAATTGGAATACACATCATTCTATTTGAAAACTCAAACCTTAAATTAAAAACAAAATTCGACATTGATTCAACTCAGATTCTAATTTTAACACCTGATAAATTTAAAAATTGAGTGATAAGCCTACAACAATTACCGAGGAATGTCAGGTCAAAGTTTGAGTGTATGCAAATATAAGACAAAGATAGTAGTTCAAACCATAGTTTTCGGCCTGGTTAAGATCCGTGAGTTTGTGAGCATCCGATTAATGAGTCGAGTAAACTCATTCTTCTTGTAAACCTTCATTCGGCACTAAATGCAAAACACACAAGTCTAGGGACTTATTTGAATCTATCTTTTACGACTTCGAATAAGTTCACACTTCACAATCACATATCTCCACTTGCAAATCCATCGGATCATATTCAATCTGTGTGCATTAACTCGCAACACAAATCAACTCCAACTGTAGATTTCGATATGGGTATCGTCGAGCATCTAAAATCGATTGACTTCGAACAAGAATCATTCCCAACATATGGAGATTTCGCAGCTCTTCCTGTGTTCGCTATCTTCTTCCCAACAATTCGATTCTTCCTCGACAGATTCCTATTTGAGGTGATTGTTCTGATTTTTTGTTCATATGGTTATTCGGTTTGCTTTTTCGATTGAAATTTCTTCTGGGTTTGAATCAATTAGCTTGCTTGATTCTATATGTTTTGTTCTTCAATTACTCTGTGATTGTATGTTTGAATGCCCTTAATCTCAAAAGGGTATGGATATGTATGATGAATATGTTTGAAGTTGATATCAAGTAATGTGATCAAGGCCAATCGTTGAATCAATAGTGCAAGTGGTTTCAGTTGCTAATTGTTTGCTAATAAGTAATTTTTAAGTTTGATGGTAGATTGTTTTGATGGCATTTTGCAGAAGTTCATCTGTGAGTATTAAAGATTGTTTGAAGTAGGTTATCCTGTGATAGTAATCAAGAAGATTGCACTAGTTTTTAGCAATCATAGGTAGTGTTTTGATGTAGATATGATCACAAAATATTTGCTTCATCTGTTCTTAGGACCTAAACTCGTGCACAATTAATGAAAATTAGCTTGTGGAAACACCAAAAATTGTGTCTCGGAAACAAGTACCATGATCGAATCTATGGAAGCATTGTTTAATTCATTCCTCCTAGTTTTCTATTAGTGTAGTTTGTTAGGATCAGATGAGTGCTTAGTTATTGTTGATTGTTTGTCATTAATCTTACAAATTTTGACTCTTAACAATGTGAATCCCATTAAGAAGTAATTAGATTATCTGTGATGCCCTTGAAAGTATTCTAAATAGAAATGCATACGGCATTTGAAAATCAATTCGAATATGTTTAACGGGTCAAGAACTTGGGCATGATTTGGTGCAAGATTGAAAGAGAAATATATGTGCTTTATTACTTTGAAAAATGAAGTCTTGTTTATAATGTGTCATATGTTGCAGCGTGTAGGTAGGTGGTTAATATTCGATAAGGTGCAACAGAAGCTGGAGGTTGAGACGGATGACAGAAATAAGAAGATAAGAAAATTCAAAGAATCAGCTTGGAAATGCATGTATTATCTTTCAGCAGAAATTTTAGCCCTGGCTGTAACTTATAACGAACCATGGTTCACTAATACAAACAATTTTTGGTTGGGTCCTGGTGACCAGAGATGGCCTGACCAGAAAATGAAGTAAGCTCTCGGTTATCTTGTACAGTTAATACTTCACATTACTAAGTAATTAGTATTATTAGTAATGATAATTTCTAATAATTAACAGGTTAAAATGAAAGGTCTATACATGTATACTGGTGGCTTCTACACATATTCCATCTTTGCTTTGATATTCTGGGAAACAAGAAGATCTGATTTTGGTGTGTCGATGGGCCATCATGCTGCAACCTCCATTCTCATTGCAATGTCTTATATATGCAGGTGTAATTTTGTCTTTTTTCTTTTTATAGAAACTTAGGATGAATATATTCATTTATTTTGTTTATTTTGTGTAGGTTTGCTCGTGCTGGTTCGATTATTTTAGCTCTTCATGATGCAAGTGATGTGTTTCTCGAAGTAGGCAAAATGTCTAAATACAGTGGTGCAGAAACACTTGCAAGCTTTTCATTTATTTTGTTTGTAATTTCATGGGTCGTACTTCGCCTTATTTATTACCCATTTTGGATATTATGGAGTACAAGGTTAGAAATGACAATCAACATCCTTTTAGAATCTGTTATATTCATTCTTATTGACACAATATGATAAGAATATAACATCTTTTGTTTCTTTGAAAATTTCAGTTACGAAGTAGTTATGACATTGGACAAGGAGAAGCATATTAAGGAGGGCCCACTCTACTACTACGTGTTCAACTCGCTTCTTTACTGCTTGCTTGTTCTTCACATATATTGGTGGGTGCTTATGTACCGCATGCTTGTTAAACAAATTCAAGATAGAGGCAAACTCTCTGATGATGTTCGTTCTGGTAAGTTCAATTAATCAAGAAACTAAATTTTAATGTTCCATGTTTTACCTACAACTTTACATATCATTACTTTTTAGGTATTTTAAAATATATTTGTTAGAAAAATCAGAGTTTGAATTCTTTTTCCTTTCTCATATTTGCAGATTCAGATAGTGATAAAGAGCATGAAGATTGATCAATTATTCCCATTTTGCTGGTAGGGAGGACCGGGAGGTTAGTACAAGGTATTGCAAATATTCATCTTTATATTATCAAGATTTTTGCAAGATTCTGCCTTTTTATATCGAGTTACAAGCTTGTGCTATAATTTTGAGATAATTTGCAGATGGGAAGAGTTCTTTTTTTGATCAACCTTAAACTTGATATCCAATTTGAGTTCTTGCATAGTCTTATACCACTTATCGACTTATATAGATAACGGGTCAAAATGGCTATACAAAGTCAACTTTCTTACATGCTGGTTCACAGACAATTGAAGATGTTCATTTGTTAATAGTTTTTTGTTCTTGTTTTCACCTGACTTGTAATCATCAAGAAACCTTGGTGGTTTTGGTGGGTCAACTTCATTAATGTAACATCAATTTTTCAGTTTAGTAGATGCTGTAATTGATTCATGTTCTTTCTGTTTATATATATGGTTCCCAGGGGTCTTCAGCCCATTCTATCAAAGTTTAACTTTTTTAGTTTTTTGTTTTGAGGTTGTATTGTTGGATCATCGGGTTGACCCGAAGCGACAAAATTATCTTATGCTCATTGGTGTAGCGGTAGGCAATGTAGGACAAATTTTCTTGATCCTAAAGGCATATACCCTAGAAGCATGTGACCCACCTTGAGTACCCTCCATTTTAGACAAGTATCTTAACATTTTGTAGTGAGCCTACAATTCAAAGCTAATGGATTAATGGGATATTGAGTTGAATGAGAATAAGTAAGATGAAGGTTTTTGAATAATAAGTATGATGAGAGATAGTTGAAAAGGTAGAAGTATCCGTAGTATTTTAAAAAATATGTTAAGAGTTGAACGATTGTGCTTGGAGTTAAGGGCATAATTGTTTAAAAATAAGTGGTCTAGAATACGGAATGATGTAATACGTTCATAACTTTTGATCTATTTGGAGTTAAGGTCTTGTAAGTCGTCGACAAAATGTAAATGGCCAAACGTTTTGAAAAATAGGCATAGGTGGTTTTAGACTCTCGAACCCAAGTTTTTTATTTGGAAGTTGATTCTTACTCTAACCCCTCCTCCCAATTTGTCATTTTGATTTAGTTCACTTCATTCATAAAAGTTAAAACACATCAATCATGAACGTCATTAATTCGCGTGCTTACTTAGTAATCTAATTCCAATTCTCGGCCGTCAGTTTAAATTTCTCAAAATCTAGTCACACCTCTCAAATTATAAATTTTCATCTCAAAATAAGACATGATGTGCTAGTAGATTCATTCCCTGATTGTTATTCTCTTTATATTCTAGTCTCTCACTCCATCCAGAAGGTCATACGTCATGACATTTTTAAAATTTCAAAATTAACATTGTCAATATAGAATAAACTTGATCATGAGAAGAAGATCACAAAATGAGTCTTTTAAAGTTTTTATCATACGCGTAGCGAGTAACGTATCTAAAAACAACTATCATCTCCCGTAAAAATGTATTCGTCCCTGCAAACCTATCGAAACATTACCGAATTTCAAAGAAGTACGAAATCAATATACCGAGGGGCATAAAATTAACTATTGTAAAGTTTCAGGGTACCCAATTGTATAGCGTGTATAGACTAGGGGCGTTTCATACCAACCCCAAATACATAAGGGAGCAAATCTACAACAATATCACCACATAAAAATGAACACATAAAAGAGACCAAAATCAAAGAACTGAAGAAATAATACAGATTTCAGTAGGCACATTGGATCTCCGGCCGACGCAAAGTTCCACTTCACCGGTGTAATTCTGATCAATCCCCACCCACAGGGTTGTAATCGGTATGTTTTCTTTCAGTTCTACTGATTTCACGCACAATTTCGTGTTTCTTTCTGCGCAAGAAATGTCGAAATCAAGGGTTTATGCAAGTGATTTAGGAAGCAGTTGTAGATGTAGCAAGTAGCTAAGGGATTAGGTTTCGGTGGTTTTGATTGAATATTAATCGGTCTGTTTTGGTTGTGTGTATCGTTTGTTTTGCTCATAACGTAGATTTTTACACCATTGGTATAACTAGAAGTCTAGATGATGTTTTGTGTTGTAAGAGAGCTGGATTAACTGTGCAGAATAAGAACAATATGATAATAGTGTATCTGAACGTGTGCTTCCAGTAAATGTTGTGTTTATCTCACCAAATTGGTGCATGTTCGAGTCTCACGGAGTGGAGTTTGTGAACAATAGGTAGATTTTAGGGTTTGTGTAGTGAAAGTTCTATGTTGTTCATTGTTAGGTATCATTATCTGAAGGTTAGGTTACAAAAGTTAAATGGATATCAATTTTGTTGTTAGTTTTCTGTGAACAGGATACTTGTAGTTCAGAATCAGATGAATAGTTGCATTTTTTATATCCAAAGTGAAATCATGAACCTTTTAACCTGTGTTTAGTTTTAATTTTGTTGAATGGTTTTATTGGTGTTTGTTTTCAGTAAGAGATTGTGTTTTTGGTTGAGAAGAACAGTGATTATGTACCAGAGAAAGATAAATTTGGGGAAGATAAATCTAGAGGATAGTGAAATTAATTATAAAAAAAAACGTGTGACATTTGGTTTCCTTTATGTCTCTGATATGCTAGAGCTATTGGGTGTACACGGTTCAGTTCGGCCACTTTGGACAAAGTTTTAGCCTTTTAGGCCTAACCAATCGGGTTGGTTGGGTCGACTAGTATTCGGTTTTGGTGTTTTGGCGGTTTGAATTTATTTTTGTTTTCTTTCAAAAGGATTGGTTTGTGTTAAAGCTGATTAAATGATACAGCAATTCCTGAACATAATACATATACATAATTACATGTCAAATAAATAATTAGTGTTAAATGACCGGTTCCAAGTTCCAAACACTCAGCTGGACCGTAAAAACTTTTAAACAGCCAAAACCAAACCATGAACCAAACCGTATACATTTCAACAGGTCAAACCAGGTTGGGCGGTTTTATCATTTTGACAATTTCAATGGTTTATGAACGCCCTAGAGCTACTATAAAATCTTTGGATCATGGGGCTACTACATGTGGATATGGCTGTCTATATACTACCGTTTGTAGTTTGTTTATGATATGTTTCAAAATTGCTACAATCAAACTGTGAACCAAAATGTATGCATTTAAACTGGTCAAACTGGCCGACTTGGTTCAGTTTTTGGGTCAGTTTAGCTTATTTTAAAATCTTTAGATGTAGCTATGGGCTATGGCTGTCGTGTCTATATACTACTGCTAGTTGTTTGTTTATCTTTCTGATACATTTCAAAAGTGCTATAAAACGAATGAGAAATATTGTGACTTTTCTCACCTTTCGTGTATGAATCTAAGGTAATAATCAAGACGACACATGGAAGACGTGCTAACAGAACTACCACCTCCTTCACGTTTCTTCTTGGAAGACCTCAATAACTTCACCCCACCCCCGCCACCCCTACCATCTCCCTTCATATTACTCTCCACTCCAAATTCCAAGACCCCGCTTCGTCCCTCTCTTTTCATAATTGCTATTTCCGCTCCATCTCTCTACTTACTCCACCACATTTCCCCCAAAACATTAATCGGGACCCTAATGCTCCCTGAAATGCCATCCTCAGGGAACTCGGTTGACCCATCTCTTAAGGACAAATCATGCAACTTGTACGCCATCAACCACGCTGGCAAATCCATTATTCTTGCCAACTTCCAGTACGCAGTTTCTTCAGAGAGAGCACACGCGATAGCTAAAACTCTCATTGGCCAACAAATCATTCCCGAACGGGTTCTGATCTTTGATTCTGTTCAAAGCCGTAACTTCCGTGGTAGGATTTCAACAGATGATACATTGGCAATGAAGCTGGAAACCTCGATAGAAAGAAAAGGGGTCCCACTATTGAAAAACTTGAACTATTTTCCATCAGGAAGTGTTGTAGAAGGGCTGGGTGCTGCGCTATTGGGTTGTTGCCAGATGAAGAATATCAAGGCGACTCTCTGTGTCTCCTGGCCCGAATCTGGTGGCTCTGTGACATCAATGGTTAAAAATTTGTTGCTTAAAGATGTGTTGTCTGACATGGAAGTTAGGATTGATGCTAATGATGAAGATGAAGGCTTGAGGTTTGGTCATACAAATCATTACCTAGATTCTGAACTATATACCTAATCTTGAGTCCAATTTTCGATACATTTTCGTATTGTAGAAATTGAGCAGACAATGCAATATGTTTTTGTTTTTGTATTTGTAATATCTGTACTGTCTAAAGGAGTTGGTGCTTTTTGTGACCACTTGGTGTTCAGAACTTCAGTTTACAAAAAAACCCGATTATTGACCCGAACAGATTCTACCCACCCAGATTTTCAGTTAGGTTAATCGGGTTTTGGGTCGGTTTGGGTGGGAAGTTGGATTTGAGTTGGTTTGTTTAAACTTGTGGTTCTTTGTTTGATGAGTTGTTAGATGCGTGAATTATACACTAGCTCCCTGTTTCTGGCTGCTTCTGTTTGTAACTTGTATCCAAATGTCTAAAAGATGAATATGAAATATCAACTCTATTTAAAACAATAATATTTTCTATTCATAATTGCATCATGCTAATTGCCTTATTCAAGGCCGCTAAACTTAAAAATCTCTAACTAAACTAACCTACCCTCTTAACCACATGTTGGACCCACGCTACACCAATCAGGAACTACATAACATACAAATGCTTTCATTTCGCGTCAAAAGAGGAGAAAGGAAATGATCTCATAATCAAAGTATGAGACTATAATTTGGTAACTTTGAATAGTCAAACATTCAGATTCTTGTTCACAGTAAAAAAAAACTCATGTCACATTTCCATTCCTTTGTGTTGCATATTTATAAAATCAAAATATAATGGCAAACATTACTATATATATTAAAGAAGTATGTAGTTTTTCGTAACGTTTAGTTTGCTGAAAAACCTGATTATTGACCCAAATAGAACCGTTCTAAATTTTGAGTTTGGTTTTATGGGGTTCAGGTCGGTTTTGAGTTAGAAGCTAAATTTGAGTTGGTTTGTGTAAACTTGTGGTTCTATGTTTAATGAGATGTTACATGCGTGAAGTATACACTAGCTCCTTGTTTCTGGCTTCTTCTATGGTAACTTGTGTAATGATGTGTAAAAGACGAATTCGAATTGTCAACTTTATATAAAATAGTTTTATACTTTTGATAATTTTAATTTCTAAAAACTTCATAATACCGATTATATTGTTTTTTAAGATTATAGAATGTATAAATATAGTCAATGTTGATGTAAATATTATACCTAGTCTCATATTGAATTCTTGTCCCGTTATTCATCCCAGATTTTTAGAGTTTATGTTTTATCAACCTTTCCTGAATTTTAGAGTTTTATAATCAAGGTTGGTAATCAATTCATTTAAACTAAACATATGATTCGATAGATGTTGATTGTTAATTACATGGGAAAATCACCATAATAATATTTTTAATTCAAAATTGCATCATGCTAATTGCCATAGTCAAGGCCGTTAAACTTAATAATTTGTAACCTAAACTAACCTGGCCTCTTAACCACATGTGGGACCCACACTACTTCAATCGGGAACTACATTTTTTTTACTACAAATCTTTCAAATTCCTACTCCAAAATTACTTCACACAGGTCTGTTTTATGCATGAGTTTGAACCTAAAACCTCATGTAAGAGGCAATAACATTTACAAGGTGAGCTAGTCCTACACTCGCGATCAGGAACTACATGCATACAAATGCTTCAATAAAGCATACTAACGCAACAAAAAACATTCGCGTACTAGTTCATTTCGCGCAAAAGAGGATAAAGGAAAAGATCTCATAAATCAACTAATTAGACTATATTTTGGTAACTTGTTGCTCAAGTCTCCTTCTCATGACACAACATGAAACTTTTGGTTAAAGAATGCCCACCAACTATATCAAGAGTAGTTACATCCTCTCTTGACTAAAAACACACTTTCACACAAAAAAGAAACATTAACACCAATATATAGCCTCAGTCCCAACCATTTCCATAAAGTACCACTTAAGAAACCATATCAAGATCAGACAAACATACACACAATGCAGAATATGTCAAGTATCTTGATCATTCTTTCATTTTTCACCATATGTTGCTTCAAGTTCTTGCATGCAACTGACCCACCATTAACTTTAGATTACTACAAATCTTCTTGCCCAAATGCAGAAGCCATTGTTAGGAAAGAAATGGAGTGTGCCGTGCAGTCTGATCTTAGAAATGCCGCTTTGATCCTGCGGTTGCATTTCCATGATTGTTTCGTTCAGGTGGGTTTGTCGGAAAAAGGTTCTTTATTTGAACCTTTTTCTTATGAAAATTGACTACTATTGACGAAACATTACCATTGGGCATTGGCTGATCGTCAGTACTTACCAACGGGTAGCAAAAATTTATTATAATAAAAAAAACAATTTAGATTTTTTTTAAAATCCTTTCGTCGATACGTTAATAATTACTGCTAGTAGAAAATTTCCACAAAATCCCTAAAAAATTTTTTTATAAATATCCGTCACTATTCCTTCAAGAATTACTGATAGTAGAACTTGTCGGTAATTCTTTACCCACACCAATACCCAACGTGTTATAACTAATGGGTTACTAACGTCTGCCACTTTCACCAAGGGACTTCTGGCGGATGTATCTAGTGTTGAAAACCCTATGTTTTGTCGCATTACTTTGTTAATTCAATCTTACATGATTTGATCTAGGGTTGTGACGGATCAGTGTTGCTAGACGATACCGTCACTTTACAAGGAGAAAAGAAAGCTCCCACAAATTTGAATGCTTTAAAAGGTTTTGAAATCATTGATAGGATAAAGAACAAGCTTGAATCTGAGTGCCCCAACACAGTTTCATGTGCTGATGTTCTTACATATGCTGCAAGAGATGCAACTGTGTTGGTAAGTTGATCATATGCTATTAATCTAGCAATATATATAGTTTATGGTTATCATATTGTTTATGTTATTTTGAGTATAGGTTGGTGGACCTTATTGGCATGTGCCGGCTGGGAGAAAAGACTCGAAAACGGCTAGCTTTTCGCAGGTCGAATCAAATCTTCCTGGTGCAAACGAGGGTCTTCTCTCGATCATTGCTAAGTTTATGTATCAAGGCCTCTCGGTCACTGACATGGTTGCACTTTCTGGTAAGAAAAGTTTTATGAATGTAAACCTAAGGGTGTCGGTTTGGACTGTGTTTTGAAATTGATTATCTGATTATTACAGTTTTACGTCGTTTTATAAGTAGTTACTAGTATTTGGGGTATAGGTAAACTGGTTCTGACGACTATTCAAGGTTGTCGGTCAAAAATCTTTCGTCGCCAACCCAAATTGCAACCACTTTTTGCGATCGAAATAGCTTGACCAAATATAATGTTCTTTCAATTTGCGATTGGTTTCTGACCGCTAGTTAAAATTCAATTTTATTCCAAAAAAATTCTTTGAAATGTGACAATCAAGTTGCTGCTATAATAAACACCCCTAACATCTTAAAATAAACGTTTAACAATACTGTGAGATAACAAATATATTGACACTGAACGCACAACAGTATTAGAGAAAGGTGCACAAAACTATTACGCAAGAAAGATTATACTTGCATGAATTTACAACGCAATGATGGAATTATATATAATGTAAGAATAAATATATGCGTTATAATTCAATCCATAAAGTTTCTAACTATTACGTACATTTCACATGGAAAAGTCATTTACTTTCATATAACTTGAATACGCATTCTTTGTAACATTATGAAATGATCTATTACACATGTGCAAGGTGCTCACACAATCGGGATGGCTCGATGCACGAACTATCGAGCCAGAATCTACGGAGACTATCAAACAACCGCAACGATGAGCCCAATCGTGAAGTCAAATCTCAAAACGTTAAAGTCAACGTGCCTGGCTGCAGGAGGAGGGGACAACAACGAAGCAGCGATGGATTATGTTACACCTAATTTTTTCGACAACTCCTATTACCACATACTTCTTAGAGGAGAAGGTCTTCTTAACTCCGATCAAGAGCTCTATTCGAGCCTTCTTGGAGTCGAAACGAGGAAGCTTGTTAGGAAATACGCAGAAGATTCAATAGCGTTTTTCGTGCAGTTTTCGGAGTCTATGGTGAAATTGGGGAATATTACAAATCCTGAGACTTATGTTGATGGTGAAGTTAGGAAGAATTGTAGGTTTGTGAACACATGAAGATGTGTAAGAAATGAGGGGCATATGATGGTGAAACACAAACTATTTATTTGGTCAAAAAAGACTTTATAAATCACGTATTTTAAATTGTAATATGAAGAAAATGTATTTTTTACAAGTTTTTATAATAATTAATCTTTTTGTTGCGTATGTTTACTAGGAAAAAATAAGTGTTATAAATAACTTTTATATTGCAAACATAATTACACACACATTGTATATTATTATTATTATTTCTCATATTTATTATTGAGTCAGTTTTATATGAGATTTCGGGTATACGTGATGGATGTAACGGTTGATATAGAAAAAAACGAGTCTATTGTTTATCTTTTATTTAACAAGTCGTTATCAACACGTAATGCTCATTATACATGTCAAATTCTTCTCTTGACTGAGTTTTTTTTCTCATTGGGTTTCTTAGCAACGTTTTACTGAGACAACACATTGGGGGTTTGTTTTTTAAGGTAGAAGTTTATGGAGATGAACACAAAAAAACATCTGACATTTTTAAAGTGGGTTAGGGTTGGGTTTTAATATTAAAAAAAGAAAATAATATATTTATACTAATAAAATATTTAGTGTTTCATATTAGTTTAAGTGTTGAGCATTTCAAGTCAACCTTATGCGCCTGAACAGTGTGTCGGAACAGTGCTCATGCGCATAAATTGTGCTCTGAACAGTGTTTATGTGCCTAAACAGTGCTAATGTGCCTGAACATTAAATTTAATTTTTAAAATTTATTTTTGAATTTTTACAATAAATTATTATTTATTAAATTTAAAGTTTAAATTTCAAATTTTAAAATTTTAAAATTTTCCTCTAAAATGTATTTAACTTTTATATTTTAAAACTTTAAAGTTTTAAAATTTCCATCCAACAAAAAACATATAAATATTTTATTTATAGTTTATATTAATATATAAAATTGATAGTAAAAAATACATGTAAAAGGTGATAATGATGTGACAATATTTTAAGTGTTTTTAAGTTTTACCATTGAAGAGGTTGTATGGATTTTTAAAAAATGAATGGTTTTGTGATGTGGTTATTGACTAGGCATGTTTTTTTATGTTTTTTATTTCATCATTGGTGATGGTCTTACTTCCTAAATACCATTTACACATTAAATTCACTCTAGAAGGATTTACGCTGTGTATTATAACCAAATCCCGATACACACACCATATATATGCACACATATATACAAAAAGAAAGAGATATACTTTGTTGTGGGGGTGTTCAAATTCGGATATCCGAAAATTTCGGATAGTAGATTTTACTATCCGAATCCGAATCCAAAATTTCAGATATCCGTTTGAATATCCGAATTAAAAAAAATTGTATTATTTAATAAATTTAATGAAAATCAATATAATATTTTTATTGAATTTTTTTTCATATACCCGAAGTTTTTATTAAAATATCCAAAATATTTAATTAATACTTAATATTTTTAATTTTTTATAAAATTATTTTTGATATTTCGAATATCCGAAAATTCTCAAAATCATTATCCCAATCCGAATCTGAAATTTCGGATATCCAAATTTTGAATTTTCAGATATTTAAGAATCGGATTCAGATATTTTTTAGCACTCCTACTTTGTTTTACTAAAAATTATCACCGGTGATGTTGAATATGTACTAGGGAATATAGTTTGATTAATAAGAATAAGGATGGTTCATTGACTCATTGTACATGATATTAAAAAAATTCTCAAAGATAACTTGTTAAACATGCTAAGGAATGAGACTTACGGGAGAACGTTTTCATGTGACGTTTAAGAAGAAAGTTTTATTTTTCTCTTTTTTTATTCAAGTTAAATGGACTAGAAGTTCAAGTTGTACAAAACTTCCTTCGTTTTGTTAGTCCTTTACTAGCTATATTTGGTAATCTAAATTTAATATTTGGAATAGAGAAAAAAACCACGTTCTTTGAATTTGTTTTCTTGCCATTTAGTTGAATTTCTCTTCCAAACCATGTGAGTCATTGAAAGTTAAGGAGAAAAAATTATCATGGTAAAAATTGGATCTTCTAATTGCAAGATCGTAGGTTTAAAATGTGTAGTAACACAAATTAATAGGACAAGACAAATAAACAATAACTAGCGGTATTTATTTCCACGCGTTGCACGAGTATTCATTGTATTTCGGTGGAATTCGAAACCACAACTAATTCTATTTACGTTAAAACTAGTGTAAGATATATAAAATAATATGAAACCACAGCTAATTCTGTCTATGTTAATATCAAAAGCTTCAAACTATCATGGTATAAGTATTCATTTTGAGACTTCAAATAACAAAATATAATGACTTTAATCATTTTCATTTTAGATGTTTTAGTTTGTAATCATGTCATGAACAATAGTCATATTTTGATAGTTTTTGTGTGTGAGAGAGATGAGGGGTAAGGAGGGGGGAGGGAGTAGTGCGTGAAACAAGGAGTGTGCTCGAATCGATTTCTTGGGCAAGATCTACTTTCTATGAGTAGACGAAGGAGAGTGGTTGTTCAAAGTAGTTTTTTAAAGAAGAGACGGTGTTGTGAGTGAGACAGACTGTAAAAATGTTTGAAAACAATTTTTATGTCTTTCTATCAAGAATACTCATAGCCACTCCATTAGAAGTTTGTGATCCATTATATGTAACCTTATAAATTTATTCCTCTAAATGATTACAACTAAAGGAAAAAAAACACCCAGCTCAAGAAATGAAATCGATATTAAAATCAATTAGAGAAAAACGATTTAAAACCAACGCTACTTATAGATGAAATCGGTTTGCAACCCCCTATGTTGAAACCAGTCAAACCCAATAAACCAGATAAAACTCGATTTCAAACCCGACCCAATTCCAAACCAATATTCCTTTTTAAAAACCGGTCCCAACCCGAGACCGCCCCTGACAAACAGGTTAGTCTAGGGCTTTTTCGGAATGGGCCAACTCAAAACCAAAACACCAAGAAAACGTTAACTACAAAAGAGTTACAACTGTTTCAGCAACAGATGCTTTCTTCCTCCGTCACCGTCACCGTCACCGTCACCGTCACTTCCCTCTCACAACCACCGGTGGATCATCACTATCAACCTTAGGTACCATTTTCCACCTTCTAATCTCTAAATCTTTCATCTTTCTTTCTTTCATTTCAATAAATCCCCCTTTTGATAATGCGTTATTTCTTCCTGTATAATCTTTTCCCCTTTTTCCAACAACTTTGATCATCGCTGCGGTTCGTTTAAAGGTTCGAAATTTGTTTGAATTAGATGAAAATAAATCGAATTCGATGGCACCCATGTTTGATTGTTGAATTTTGTGCGTTTCTTTTTTGTTTTGGGTTCTAGGATTCTCCGATAGGGTTGGGGATTTCTTGAATTGTATGATTTTTTGTTTTTGATTTTGTTGGTACATATGCGCATTGTTGAGTGATTTCCTGTGATGCCAATTGGTGTTCAAGAATCAATTTGATCACCAATTTTATTTATCTGAAGTGTTGATTTAACTTTTGAGGTTGTTCTAACCAAAATGATATCAATCTTAGGTACCAATTGTCACCCTTTGATCTGTAATCATTCATATTTCTTTCTTTCATTACATAAATCCCCTTTATTCCGTTATTTTCTTCCGTTATGATCTTCCCCTTTCTCCAACAAGTTTGATTATCACCATAATCCGTGAAGGTTTGCAAATTGTTTTGATTAGATGTTAATAAATCGAATTCAATTCAACTTCTGTTTGATTGTTAAATTCTGCGAGTTTCTATTTTGTTTCTAGTTTTATGGATCAATTTATCAATAGGGTTGGGGATTTCTTGAAATTGTATGAATTTGTTTTTTTGATTTTGCACAATGTTGAGTGATTTCTTGTCATGCCAATTGGTGTTCAAAAATCAATTTGATCATCAATTTTGTTTATCTGGTTTGATTTGATATAACATTATGAATGATTGATGAAATGTATTTCTTTGTGTTGTAGGGCATAAGGGGGAGAATGCATACAGAACATCCCCCCGGGGAAGATTATATAAGTGATCTCCCTCAAAGTATCATTGAAACGATACTCACGAAGTTGCCATTAAGAGATGCTGTAAGAACAAGTGTGTTATCTAATAGATGGAGGTATAAATGGGCTACTCTTACACAACTTGAGTTTGATAATAAATGTGTATCGTGCACACACGATAGAGCACTTGCAGAGGTTAATCTTGTGAATTTTGTCACTCGGTTTCTTTTTCTTCATGACGGTCCTATTCATAGATTTAGTTTGTGTACTGCTTATTTGCAAAGCTCCCCTGATGTAGATCAATGGCTGCTTTTTCTATCAAGAAAAGATGTTAAAGAATTGGTTCTTGAGTTAGGTGAAGGCGAATGGTTTAGAGCGCCTTCTTGTCTTTTCTCTTGTAAAAAGCTGGTTCGTTTGGAGCTTGTTAGATGTGAGTTAGACCCACCGTTGTCGTTCAAAGGGTTCTTGTATTTGAAGTATCTCAATCTTCAACAAGTACTTATTGCTCCTGATGCAGTGGAGAATCTTATCTCGTGTTGCCCGCTTCTTGAAAGCTTAACTTTGTCATACTTCGATAGTTTAGAACTCACCATCCGTGCCCCAAATCTTAAATATTGATATTAGAAGGTGAATTCAAAGATATATGTCTCGAGAATACTCCTATGTTAGTTGCTTTATCTGTTGCTATGTATATGACTGATGATATTGCTGAACATTTTGGGCAAAGTTCAAGTTGCAATTTTGACAAGTTTCTTGGTGGTGTACCGTCTCTTGAGAGGCTTATCGGCTGCATTTACTTTACAAAGGTTAGATTTTTAGTTATCTGAACACGGTTTGTTGATCTTCTAGACTGTCGTGTTGACTTTCGTTCATTTCTTAGTATATGAGTATAGGTAATGCCCTGGCAAAGACACAGATCACTTATCAACATCTAAAGGTTATTGAGTTATACCAAGTTATCTTTGAGGATATAAAAGAAATAATAGTGGTTCTTCGTTTGATTTTAAACGCTCCTAATCTTCAAGAACTTCAAATTTCTGTGAGTTTCATATACTACATTGTCATTAACATCAAGTACATTGTTCTGATTTATATTTTTCTTTTTGAATTTAGGGTTCATCGAATTCGTCATCAGCAACAGAAGCACCCGATTTGGATTTCTGGGAGAAAGAATGCCCGCGTGACTGCACATTTCAACGACTTAAGACAGTAAAGATGGCAGATTTGTCAGGTGTTCCACACGAGATGGGATTTATAGAGTTTTTACTTGGAAATTCACCTGTTCTTGAAATCATGAGCATCACCCCGAGTGTGTATGTAACTGATGGAAGATTAAACATGTTGATCGAGTTACTTAGGTTTAAGCGCGCATCAGCAGAAGCTGAAATCATATTTGTTCAAGATCAGGTGTAAAAATGTTTACTTTTATATGAAAATTCTTTCATCTCATTTCACCTTTGACATCTTATTACATAGGAAGTGTCGATATGTTTGTCATATTAAGTCTTATGAAGTTTCTTGCATCTCGTTCGGTTTCTGTACGATCAGAATCATGTAATGAGTTGTTACTTGTTCTTGGTGCATTTAAAAAGCCTTGCAGCCCGAAATCACACCAGAGCTTCACTATAGTCATCTACCACTATGTTTGCAGCCTTCACGCCTCTATGGACTATCTTCGGGTCACATTGCAGCAAGAAACGATCATATTCAGTTCTCCATGTGGCCCGATCAAGAGTCAGGGTTTGGATGCTGTTAATTAAATGTATTTAGTGTTAGCCCATTTTATAATATCTGTTATGGCCCATGGGCCTTAGATTAGGGTTCCCCCCTCTGTATATAGAGGAGTTTATTGTCATTGTAAAGGAATCAAGTTAAAAGTGAATATTCAGTTCAATTAACATGGTATCAGAGCTACAAGGCTCCTGGTACAAACCCTAGCCACCACCTGATTTCCAGATCTGCCCGGCTCTCAATCCCGTTATCGAGAAACACTTATATCTCACCGCCACCACCATCAGCTGCAGAGACCCCCGATTAAGAAACCTTGAAAAAATCACCGCCGTCCGCCACCGCACGCGCCCCCACGCGCCGCCTGAAAATCGCGGCTGTTCCCCACGCGCCTCCGCATACCGGCGCGTGAGCCCACCTCCGGCCGCCGTCGCTGCTCCAGAAGCTTCAGAATCTCTGTCCCGGTCGATACTTGTGATCTGTTTCCTGCTCCCACACGTTTCTCTGTTCTGCTCTTAGATCCAACCTCACGTTTTTCAGATCTCTTAACATTGGTAACATGGGTGATGAGAAGAAGACCAATTCAGCCACCCCAACTCAGATTGCTCCAGGTATCATTAATTACTCTGCTGTGTTACGTAATCCTATTAAACTTGACTCTAAATGTTGGAATTCGTGGAGTCTCTTTGTTGAAAGAGGACTTATAAGTGTTGGTAAAGAAGATCATTTAACCAAACCGCCTCCAGATCCGATAACAAAGAAATGGCGCCTTGATGATAGTGGTATTCAAATGGCGTTGTGGAATGCCATGGAGCCACCGACTCTTGCTATTGCTCAAAACTTCAGTACTGTGAAAGAAATGTGGGAACATCTGTCATTGTCCTTTTCTGCCAAAGAATCTCTGCCGCATGCTTTTTCGATGGACCAAGCATACAACAGAATTGAGCAAGGTGACTCCACCTTCACTGACTACTTTACCCGGTTCTCAAAACTTAGGGATGAATTACGTACTTTGTACCCACCGATCACTGATCTGAAAGCTCAGGAGGAGCGCAACAAGAAAATGGATATTATGGTGTTCATTGCAGGTCTATCACCCAAGTACTCTAGTGCTCGATCATTACTGTTGAGTAACTCTAGTGCTACCTCATCTGTGGCATCCACATATCACTTACTACGGGAAATGTATGGTCAGGATGCCACTACTCGGGACACTGACACTTCTGCTTTGCATACCAGTGCATCTGTTAGTAAAGGTATTGGCCGTGGTTCTAATTCAGCCCAACGAAAAGGCAATGGTCGCGGCAATGGAATCACATGTCACTATTGTCACCACGAAGGTCACACGAAGTATAATTGCTCAAATCGCCCTCCTGGATCTCTACCACCTCCCCGACCCAAGGCACGACTAGCTACTGCTGATGATTCTTCTGATCCGGTTGGTTCTGCGACACCGACATACTCACTAAGCCAGGAGGAGTATAACCAGTTTTGATAGTTGTTGAGCCTTCAGTCACACACTACCGGTCCACATGCCAATTCGGCTCGTTCAGGTACATTCGCTAGTCTTAACTCATCTTGGATTGTTGATACTGGGGCTACTCATCACATGACTGGGAATCAAGGTATATTGTCTAACCTACAAAATACCTCTCACCCTCATGTTCGAATTGTTGATGGATCCTCATGCCCAGTTCGTGGTATCGGGTCTATTAGCAACTCGAAAGACCTTACACTTTCATCTGTATTGTTAGTACCCAAATTTCCTGATAACCTTTGTTCTGTAAGCCAACTCACCAAACAAAATAACTGTTGTGCAAAATTTTATCCCACTCACTGTGTTTTTCAGGAACTAGGGACGAACCGACTGATTGGCACCGGTATTGAATCAGGAGGCCTCTACCGTCTGTCTTTAATGTCACAACCTACCGCTAACATATGTGATTCCAGCATCAGGGAGGCTCACTGCCGGCTAGGCCATCCCTCTACAGCGGTTCCGTGGCAAATGAGACCAGATTTATCTGTTTCTTTTGAATTTCATTGTGAGTCATGTCAACTTGGTAAGCACACCAGGCGTTCTTATCCCCCAAAAGTGTCTAGTTGAGTCTGTAACCCGTTTGAACTTTTGCATTCTGATATTTGGGGACCTTCCCCCGTTAAGACTCCACTGCGTTTTGAGTATTTTGTTACATTTGATGATTATTCACGTACCACTTGGGTTTATTTATTAAAATCTCGTAGTGAATTAAATTCAATATTTCAAGAATTCCATTGTTATGTTCAAAATCAGTTTAACAAATCAATCAAAACCATCCGCACTGATAATGCAAAAGAATACATGTCTTATGAGTTATCCACATATCTTAAAACTCATGGTATAATCCACGAGACCTCGTGCGCGTATACATCCCAGCAAAATGGCATTGCTGAACGCAAGAACCGCCATTTGTTGGAACTTACTCGCACAATCATGATTGACTCTCATGTTCCTAATCGTTTTTGGGGAGATGCAGTTCTCACTGCAGCTTACTTGATTAACCGCATGCCTTCATCGGTTCTTCATGGTAAGACCCTGTTTTCTATCCTCTTCCCCACAGACACTCCCTTTCCTCTCGCACCTAAAATTTTTGGGTGTGTAGCGTACGTTCATGATCATCGCCCGGGGACAACCAAACTTGACCCCCGGGCCATTTGTTGTGTTTTTCTTGGATACTCTCGCGTTCAGAAATGGTATCGTTGTTACTGCCCCTCCCTTCGTCGTTACTTCACCAGTGCTGATGTCACTTTTCACGAGTCATGTCCTTACTTCCTTGAGTCTTCTGATTCTCTTGATTATTTGTTTCCCGATTCTAATCTTGACCCTGTTACACCAGAGTCCGTTACTGTTCCTATTATTCCTGTCCCGGTCTCCGCTAGTCCATCGGAGCCCCTGGTCTCAGATTCCGTTCCTGCTTCATCTGGCCTACCGACAGAGAATCAACCATTGCAGTTGACATATGCCAGGCGACATAAACACATGACGACAACTCTTGATTCACAACCAGTCCATGACTCTGGTACGTCATCAGTTCCACATCCTAACAATACCACTGATACAATCTTACCTGATACTACCCCTTCTACACATGATCCACCTGCTTATGACCCACCTGGTGCCCCATATCCTGATACCCCCATCGCCTTCCGCAAAGAACCGAGACATCCCACCTGCTACCCTATTCAAAATTATGTTTCTTATACACATCTCTCACCTGAGTGTCATGCCTACACCCCCACCATTGATTCTTACCCAATTCCCAAGAATGTGATGACAGCCCTAGCTCATCCAGGATGGAGAAAGGCTATGGAAGAGGAGATTGGGGCCCTTCGTGCCAATCATGCGTGGGATCTTTAGCCGCTTCCACCTAGGAAGCATCTTGTTGGTTGTCGGTGGTTATTTACAGTTAAACCAAACCCTGATGGACTGGCACCTCGATTGAAGGCCCGTTTAGTTGCTAAGGGTTATTCTCAGGCATATGGCATTGATTATGATGAGACTTTCTCTCTGGTTGCCAAAATGCCATCCGTTCGCATTTCCATTGCTCTTGCTGCCATTAATCACTGGCCGCTCCATCAACTTGATGTCAAGAACGCCTTTCTTCATGGTGTTCTTGAGGAGGAGGTATATATGGAGCAGCCACCTGGGTATATTGTCAAGGAGGAGGCCTCAAAAGTATGCAGATTACGTCGTTCATTGTATGGTCTTAAGCAGTCTCCCAGAGCATGGTTTGGCCGGTTTTCTAATGTTATGGCTGAATTTGGGATGACTCGTAGTGCATATGACCATTCTGTATTTTTTAGACATCATCAGGGTCGGAGGATCATTCTGGTGGTTTATGTGGATGACATAATCATTACAGGAGATGACGAGGTTGGAATCACCAATCTTAAATAGTTTCTTCAGTCTCAGTTTCAGATTAAAGACCTCGGTCGTCTCAGATATTTTCTTGGCATTGAGGTATCACGTTCACCACAAGGAATCCTTCTATCTCAACGGAAGTATGTTCTTGAAATGTTGTCTGAAAGTGGATTACTGGGGTGTAAACCAACAGACAGTCCGATGCTTCCTACAGGAAAGCTTCTTCCAGAAGATGGAAGTCCGATGAAGGATCCAGAACAATACAGACGGTTAGTAGGAAAACTTAACTACTTGACAGTTACTCGTCCAGATATCTCCTTTGTTGTTAGTGTCTTAAGTCAGTTTATGGCCACCCCATATACCGGACACTGGGATGCAGCTCTTCGTGTTCTTCGATATCTTAAGAACGCACCAGGATTAGGGATCTTGTATTCTGATCAGGGTCACTGCCGGGTGGGTGCGTTTACTGAAGAAGGAGATGGACGAATATCCGGATTCTCAGATGCTGATTGGGCAGGCTGCCCTATTTCACGACGATATACAACTGGATATTGTGTATTTGTTGGAGGAAACCTGGTATCGTGGAAGAGTAAGAAGCAACACACTATATCTAGGTCAAGTGCTGAATCAGAATATAGAGCAATGGCAGATGTTACATCAGAGATGATTTGGGTTCGTCGTGTACTTAGAGAACTTGGGGTTGTTTCTAATGACTTGATGAGTTTATATTGTGATAGTCAATCGGCTATACACATAGCCAAGAATCAGGTATTTTATGAGAGGACTAAACACATTGAAGTTGATTGCCACCTTATCAGAGATCGTGTGACGGGCACTCAAGTTGATCCTCCATCCATTCAACCAATTCATGTCAAGACTGAATTTCAACTAGCAGACATCTTTACAAAACCTCTTCGGAAAACTCAAATTGACTTATATGTAACAAGTTGGGCATGATAAACATCTATGCTCCAACTTGAAAAGGAGTGTTAATTAAATGTATTTAGTGTTAGCCCATTTTATAATATTTGTTATGGCCCATGGGCCTTAGATAAGGGTTCCCCCCTCTATATATAGAGGAGTTTATTATCATTGTAAAGGAATCAAGTTAAAAGTGAATATTCAGTTCAATTAACAGATGCAATTGTTTATCATCTCAGATTAACATCGAGTGTTAACAAGTGCACATGTGAAACACTGACTTCTTTGGATGGAGGTTGAAAGATTTTGACATGATGTTATGAACTTATAAACAATGCATTAAGATCAGCACTGCATCAACCGGGTTTGAACCAATTTAAGCTCGATTCATTCGAGTTTAGGCAGGCAAGATGCTTAAGTAGTAAGACTCGAGCGATGAATACTTGATAATGAAAATGAATTGAACTACTGAAATCCGAAGTGTCGAAGAAAACAACTAGATTAAAAACTTCAAATATCATTCAAGTCAAATTAGGTTAATTATTCTTCTAAGAAATATAATTAAACTGAATTTGAATAATTAGGTTCAAATTCGATTTGAAAACTGAATTAAAAACGTACGATTTATCACCTGAGTCAAAAATTTAAAACTTGAGTTCAAGCTCATTATTCGAATTTACCTATATGTTTAAAAACAATTTGTGGGCATATGGCCTATGAAACTAAATGCTTCTGAATCTTTGTTTGGTTTGTATTAGTGATGGTGTTAGTATTTACTTGACTATGGACCATATTTCTATTATGTGGATTATTAGATGTTGTCATAGAAAACTAAGGTAACATTGCATTTGCATGAATGTGTGTTTTTTGGTGGATCAAACATGCTTATGTGAGGAATGCGTGATATGATTGAAAGTTGTAACTTGAAGTAATGTGGCATTTGTGCAAATATGTCTATTTTTGGTGGATTATACATGAATATGTGATTTGATTCAGAATGGTAAATTGGGTTTATCTTTCTGTGTGTGAAGTTACGGTTTTTTAGTGTGTTACATGTAATAAAGTTAACAAAAAAACTTGGCCTAAATATCTTTTTTATACTAAATGTTTATCATTTTACACATTTGTTCATGTACATATCACTTCTTTTGAGATTATGAAATAGGTGTTAGATTGTTCTGATTCTGAATGCATATGTTAGTTTCTCACTTTAAATTGCAGAAATTTGCTCGATCTAAGGATAAACTTTCCAAATTTGATACCATTAGGGAGAGAGTCGCAATGAGTTAGTTATTTATGCTAATGAAATTTGCATAGTACCGGTGGTTATGGGTTACAAAACTACAGGTCGAGTCGGGTTCTACGACGGGTCAACACAAACGATTTAAAAGCCATCAATTGTGTTCGGAATAAAAATGGGCTCGGTCTAATTCATTGTTTTCAGCGATGACGATAGAAAAATAGGTGTTTTGGTGCGGTAGACAAGTGTTTAAAATCACAAAGACCCACCAATTTTGAGGCTTGTAAGCTCGAAAAATATCATTGTGTTATGTTGGGATTTTAAACCCGCCGCGAAGCGCAAAAAGATATCAATGCGTTATGTTGGGATTTTAAACCCGCCGCGAAGCGCGGGTGGGTTACATCTAGTTCTATTTGAATACGAATTAAATTACATATTTATTCTTTGTAGTTTATCAAAATAGAGATTCATTTTAGAAAAAAAAATTGTTAAAAAACTTAATAGAAGAAGTTAGTGTTAGGTGTGACGAAGTGAAACCCGAGAGGAGGTGGTGAAAACCGAGTCTCATGTGGGAACAACACCCACCGATTCTAGTGACCAAATTTAACCCTCTGACCTGGGGAATATTCATTGATACTACTGGTTGAATTGATGCGTATGCAACTTGTACTGTATCATCACAATGTACATAGAAAACTGATGTGACGTTAATATGTCATAATAAAAAAAATTTGAAAAACGAGATGAATTCCCTTCCCTCCTAGAACTTAAAAATTCTTATGACAAAATCACAAAACTATAACATATAACAGTTTAAACTTAAACCTTATATGTGTAATTTTATCAAATCACTAAGAATTATTTTCGAAAGGAAAAAAGCGAACTTGAGTGCAAATAATTGTCTTTTTTTTCTACTTTGCTTTTTATAATTTTTTTACCTAAACTGTGTCAACAGCTTATATTTATTTAATTTTTTATTACTTCTAATTAGGCTTTGATTCGTTAATTACATTCTTCAACGTTGGCATTCTATAAGTTTAAATTATATAACTTTTCTTTTACAAAAATACATTAAATTTATCATAAAAAGGGTATAAAAACGAATTTATTTTCCAATACAAATCCTAGCGGATTTTGAGTCGGTTGTCTCACGTCTTATCTCACGACACGAGAATCGGTCCTAAATGCAAAAACTTTTAACATCTTTTCCAATTTTGTACTTTACTCCATACTCTTGACACTTGTTTTGTACATTCCACAAAGGCCAAGACTTTTCATTATCTATTGTTTATATCCTTAAAATAAATAAGGTTATAACAATAATTATATCAATTCAAATGAATTGTAAATTCATTTAGTTATTACATTAGTTACCATAACAGTATCATCGTAAACTCTCGATCAAACTTCTGTCTTTCATAATAATGATATCTAACCTGTAAGATAAGCGTTTACATAATCTGAGGATGACTTTATGTTTATATATTCTTACATCATACACTAAACATAATTACATAAAACACATTTAGTTTTGGTGGCTTGACATACAAGAAAGATATGTTTAACAATGTAAGAGTGGTTTTTTCTATCATTTTCTCATCATATTCTTAGAAAGTCTTAATTAAGTTCGGCGAACTCAACTAATTAAAAATGTTCCGTTTGACTTGTAAATTTGGGTTCCATTATATATTGACATTTGTAATTTGTAATTTGTTTAGTAAACCAAATTTGAGTTGACATGCCCAAATTTGAGTTGACATGCCTGGTTGTACATTCCAATTATTTATGTATGCATCAATTAATTTAATTATTTAATTATGCATCAATAATCTACATTTCTATGCTTCATTTTAAGTACTATAATAATGTTCAATATTTATTGATGAGATATTCTATTTGATGTAATGCCTTTTTTTCTTGATGGGTTATGAGGTTTTTTCAACATAGCATACGCAATAATAAATTTATCTAAAATCCCAAACAATCATATCATCGTAATTCACACTTTACCAACTGCTATTAACAATTTACAAACATTGTCACAAGTATGATTTCTCATAGAAAGTGGTCATATTCTTTTTAAGTACCATTTTTTTAATGTTTTCAAGTTTGATTTTCTATACTTGGAATTGTTTATTCCTAAAACACTCGTTAATTTGGTGCTATTAATGTCATCACAAAACCAACATCAACCATAAAACATCAGATGCCAAATTTACCTCCAAACAACATTTATGAAAACCATATAATCCAACATAACAGAAACAAAGAAGCCATAGCTATGGCTTTTATTCAACACATCAAATAACAAGAAAACAAGACATTAAAATAACCCTTCTTCAATACTTGCTACTAATACTCCTTTTCTTCATTCTCCTTCTCTTTCCAGTCATCACATTTCAGAACAGACCTAGGTGAACCACAGCAGCTACCATCTTTCTTCACAAACTTCTGGTACACAATCCAGCCTTCACACCCAAGATCTTCATAACTTTTTTCTTCCAAACTGTAACCCTCAACGACAACCGAACGAATCGTCTCCAAAGAGTTTGGAGCACCAACTGCAATCGAGAACTCACCCGGTTCAAAACAAGCTAGCACCCGTTGCACCAGCTGTTCCAGGCTCTCGTCTTTAAGATCATACCCAACCGCCTCAAAACTAGCATAGCTGAAACCATCTTCGGGGGTAACATGAATGGTGGAGATTGCACCTTGTTCAATTGCGTTCATAGAGTACCCACACGGGTCAAACTCAAAATCACAGATTTCGGATTTTGGAAGGATCATACGAATACCAGATTCGTTAGTCATTGTTGCAGCCGAGCTCATTTCTGTTTTGTAGAAAACTGAGGCTTTCTCTCTGTCTAAACTAGTCATGCACATCTCGAGTGTGTACACTTCATCACAAGCCGACACTGGTCCAGCTGAAGCAGAATAAACAAACCATTTCTGGGGTTTGTCGAACCCACCCATTACATAAGCCTTGCTGGTCAAACCAAGCTTTTTGAAATGACCATCTAGCACAGAAACTTCTTCGGTGAAGCTGCGATGAGGGTAGGATTGGGCAGAGGGAAAAATAAAGCAGCCTCGAGTGTATCTCACTGACCGGACAGTGAGGGAAATAGATTCTGCAAGCTTCAAAATGGCTGGGATCGAAAGAAGCAGTTTGGTTGTTCCACAGGTTTTGATAACAATTTTGTAAGGGAACACAAAGAGACTCGATTCGGATAGAACATAAGAGTCAACATCTTCATTAGACAGAGAAGAGACAATGGTGCATTCAGCAGGGTTTAAGATCTCATCCAGTTGGGCTTTGGTAAGAGCCCGGAGACCTTGACCATCAGGGTCAGCAAAGACGCTAGGCTCGAAGAACGTTACTTCGAGCCTCTTTTCGTAGCCTTCAAAACCAATTGCAGACATGGTTTTCAACAGAACAACTTAACACCAATAAGGGAGCAAACAAGAAAGGGGCTGAGAACAAAAGAAAAGGAGAAAGAAGGGGGCGATTATAACTACTAAACTAATTAAAAAGCGGTAAATAGATCACGTCAAGACGTGAAAAGAACACTGATTTGAAGAGTATCAGGATGGTTTGCGAGCGCACTGCATCAAGAATATGAAAAAACAACATCAGTATGAAGAATTGAACTATAAATTGATGCAATGCAATGCAAGAAAGAATGAAATTGATGATCAATGATAGAACACTTACGTTGGAGTAAGCAGCCGATCTGAACTTCTTGATTCCTCCGTTTGGTCGAACGTCTTCAATGCTGTAACCTAGGGGAGCTTCATAAAAGGATTTACTACTGCTGGACTTTTTCCCACCTTTGGTCTCCATCAGAACATTCAATTTTTCCTGTTTGCCAAAAACCACAACAAAAAGATCATGAACAAACTTATGGCGATTAAAAAGATAAAACCAATGATAATAAAAAAAATAAAGGCAAAAATTGTTAACTTTTCACTAGCATGAACAAATGATGACAATAATGAAAGCAAAACAGAAATCATCATTCAAATCCTTAAGCTACTTCTTCTATCAATCAAAGATTTAATCAATGATTCAAAAATAACAAAAGAAAATGTAACAAGGGTTCAAAACTCATATAAATAGTAGATCTGGTATACCGAAAATCCATGAAACTTAGGTCACAAATTTAGCAATTATAATTATACATCCCGTTTAACACACGAAATATGATTTCACACAGGTTATTGAAACGTTTAGAGAAAGAAAAACGCTATAAACCTTCATCAAATTCCAAAATAAGTCCTCAAAATCGAATAAAACCTAAGAAAATCAAATCAATCATAACAAACCCAAAAGCCCTAAATTCTAACGTGAAACTCAAACCCTAGCTTCACACATTCGAAAAAACACACATCGAATCAATCGATTACAACCTCAAAACGAATAAAACCACACTTACAATTCAAAATTTTTCGTAACGCCGCTTGAACGCGAAATCAAGTATCAGATCTGCAACAAAACCCTAAAATCACCACCAAAGAACACAAACAAATCGGAATTTGAATCTGTGACAATACGCTTACGATCGACGCAATCGTACGACAATGATTATGATCAAAGAAAATATGCAGATTATCTCTTTGCTTTCTAGGGTTATCGTGAACGATATGGTGAATATTGTTGAAGAAAATTGGGGATTATATATAGAGTGGGGTGTTGATATGAGCCACAAGTTTTTGAAAATATTACGTATTGTGCCATTGGGCTCGGATACCGATATGGTGATGTGTGTGGCGTCACAGCCACGCATTTGGAATATTATTGGATAGAGAATAAATTTATTTTATTTTTAATAGTTGTGGGATTTGATTTTAGTTATTATATTTGTGTAATCAAACAACCTGATCTTGTGGTTTTTTAGTTTAAAGTATGTGTGAATCATATTTTAAATGTATTCAATGAATATAATCCCGTTGATTTCAAAATAAATGTGTATTTTAATGTTGTAGTTTATCTTTTAAAAGTTATCTATACTACTATATAATACATCTTTTTGAATAGAGATGTAACTTTATAAAAAATACAAGTTTTAAAGTAACATGTACAAATGAATGCATCACATTTAAAAGGGTAAAATAGGGATTTGATTAAAATTTTAAGATACTTTAGGGATAATATGATAAATTTATATATTAAATTTTATAAAACTTAACATTTTTGCTCTTGTCTCTTTCATGTATTTAATAAACATGATTAATATATCATTTAACTAATAATATGATATTATTTAATTCACTTCATTAAATTTAATTTAATTTATAATACTATAAATTGACATTTAAATTTATATTTTCTAATTATATTTTTATAACTAAATAATATTTTAATTAAGTATACTATTTTATTTAAATATTTAAGTACATAACTTATATAAATCTCCATATTTATAATAACTATAATACTAATATTTTTCTAAAGGCATATTATTATAAGTTTAATAATTTTAATATTTATCTATATCTTTTATAATAAAAGTGAAAAGATGATAGAATAATAATTTTACATATTGAATTAAGACACTCATATGAAAAGTAATGCTTAAATTTAAAAAAATTAATTATTTTATTTTATTTATGCCCTTATAATAAAGTATAATATATGATTGCTTATAATACAATGCTAAAACATATACACGTGGTCAAACAAAATCGTCATTTACTTTCAATGTCGTTTATATATTGTGATTGAGCATTAATCCATCTTCTTCTTTTCTTTATCAGTTGTTAAAAACCCAATAACAATCAAAATGGTAATTTGTGGTGATAATTCCATTAATTTTCTTCGGTATATGCAAATCATCACCAAAAGCTGACTCCGATGATCATAAAACTCTAATCTACATTCATAAAATAAACCCTCGTAAAATTTAGGTAATAAGTGATTTCCGACTATAAATACCACCCATGCTTTTACTATTCTTGTTGAGATAATATAATTGTTTTAAAGACTTTTGTAATATACGTAATTGTTTTCTTTTATTGAATTTTTTCAATAATTATATTTTGATTTTTTAATTTACGTCATAACGCACCAAGCCGATACTGACTAAAATCAAATTCCCAAAAGATCATGTAACAATCGTACCGTCGCAACGCGCGAACATTTTCGACTAGTAATGTAAAATGAAAAACAGAGGTATGCTCCACCTATTTTGACAAATAATATATTTGGAAACTAAGCAAATAATAATAATAGTAATAATAAAAATAATAATAATGATAATAATAATACTAATAATAAATATTAATAGTAATAATAATAATAATAATAATAATAACAATTACAATAATAATGGGTTTGTCTTTTAACTTTAATTTTTCTTTAACAAGTTTAACTGTTAACATTAGTTCGTGTTAATTTTTCAGTTAGATTAAAAAATGTTAACATCCAAAGTTTTTAATTTTATTACAATTTTTGTTAACTTCGGCTGAAAATTGATAAGATAGTAAAAGTCTAGAATTAAATTTGTTGCTTTTTAGTGCCTAAGAGCATTCATAACAATCGATTATTTTAGTCTAATTGGTTAAGATAAAATACATATAAGTTTAAATCTTACTTTAAGCAAAATTTTTAGAGTTGGTCTCAACGGTTTTTCAAGTAATGAGTTTTCTCATGATGGGTGTTGGGGGTGGGGGGTGGAGGTGCGATTTTGGATGGAAAACAAGTAAGTGATCACGATTAAAGTAACAAATATCTTCCAAAACAAGATTTCCACATCCCTTATAAACAAAAAAATATATAATCCTTTAAAAAATTATTCGTTTAGTAAAAACATCTCACATTAGCTCCCCATACTTATACTTATTTCAATAAATAACATTTATTTTTTTATTTCACTCCCAAGCATTAATAAAATAAATACAAAATAATAGTTATGAAAAATGAATGACGACCCTCAAATACGAGAGATGATTATGATTTCCTTTAAAAATATAACGATGGAGAGAGAAAATTTAACATAGGATTAGAATTAACTATTTTTTAATGTTTTTTTGTATAATTTAAAGATAGTTAGAGATGAGGATGCTATGTAAATACGGAAGATGTATTTATGTTTCCTAAGCTAAAAGAACTAAACTATTCATGTAATTAGTTTTAATATATAATATCATGTTTATCTAATGAAAGAACCGTTTTTTTTAAAGTTCATGCTAATACATGTTTAGTTCTTATAAAATTAACAAATGTTTCAGATTGATAATTTAGTATTTAATTATAAAATATTTTTATGTAACTCTATTAGATGTTTTAGATTGACGTATTAGTTAGAGGGTTGATCTTGTAATTATTATTAACCATGTAACTATAAATATATGTGAATAATAGAGAGGAGGCAATTTTTGAGCCTATTCCAATATGGTATCAGAGCTACTCTGATCACCAAAACCATAAACCTAATTTTGCCTACCACCTTTTCTTCCACTCTTCCACTGTAAACCACCAAATACCATCCTATCACTGTTGTAACCATGGGTGACGCAAAAGAAACCGACACCATTGTTAATGACAAACTCCACCTGCTACCGTCACCAATATCAGAAACCATGTTAACCTCATCTTAGACATGGAAAATGGTATGTACATCTCTTGGGCAGAAGTTTTTCAACTCACATGCAGAGCTTTCGACGTGCTGGATCACATATTACCTGAAGAGGAATCCTCCTCTTCAAACCCGCCACCCAAAGATGCTACATGGAAGAAGTTGGATGCCATAGTACTAAACTGGATCTATGGCACCATCTCTAAGGATCTGTTCAAACCATATTTGCCAAAAACACCACCGCAGCCGTCGCGTGGAAAACCCTAGCTGAGATTTTTGAAGACAATAAAAACACTCGTGCCTTATACTTACAAAACAAGTTCACCAACACCAAGTTTGATTCTTTTTCTTCTATGTATGCCTATTGTCAAGCCTCAAGCTCATAGCCGATCAACTTGCAAACGCAGATGCACCAGTTACTGATAAACAACTTGTTCTTCAAATCATCTTAGGATTGAATGAGAGTTATGACTCTGTGGCAATGATTCTTCAACAAATGCAACCGTTTCCTTCTTTATATGAAGTCAGATCCAAGTTAATCATGGAAGAAACCCGCAAAGCGAATCAGGCTCCGAATACAGCACTTCTCACTGCTGCCTCATCACCCCAAACAACCGCCACTCAGCAGCAGCAGCAGCTGCCAGAGGCGGCCAAACAACCACCTCAGCATGCCGCGGTCAACAGCAGCAGTAACTGGCACAGTCATAACAGCCCCTCGGAGCAGTTCAGTAACAATCATGGCAATGGTCGGGGTTATTCAAATGAAAACTACAACCGTGGCAGGGGCCGCGGGGGCCGTGGAAGGGGCAGGGGCCAGTCCCGTGGTCGTGGAGGATATTCACCATGGCATAATCAATGGGGATGGCAACCACAAGGATGGGCTATGCCACCATGCCCATATCCTACTGCGCCATACCCATATCCTACTGCGCCATACCCATATCCACCACGTATGCAAACTCGTCCCTCTACTATGGCTCCATGTGGCTCTCACCCTTCACAAGCAATGGCAGAATACTACTACACTCCAACCAACATCGAGCAAGCCATGCACACAATGACTCTGAACCCCGACCCGACGTGGTATCTTGACACTAGTGCCACCAATCACATGTCTCACTCGTCAGGTACACTCTCATCTTGTAATAATAATGGCATACAAAACTATATTGTTGTGGGTAACGGGTATAAAATT
This sequence comes from Flaveria trinervia, assembly GCA_025506515.1. Lineage (NCBI taxonomy): Eukaryota > Viridiplantae > Streptophyta > Magnoliopsida > Asterales > Asteraceae > Flaveria > Flaveria trinervia. The sequence goes on from CM046453.1 coordinate 73,597,006, forward strand.
CCAATTACCGGAAAGGGCCAAACCATCCTTAAAGCCCCTTACCCACCCCTATATCTAAACAAGATCCTTATAGCCCCTAACCTCATTAAAAACCTGCTTTCGGTACGTCGTTTATGCAATGATAATGATATTACTATTGAATTTGACAAATTTGGCTTTCTTGTGAAGGACTACCTGACGCGGACTCCTATCCTCCGATATGTTAGCACCGGGGACCTTTATCCTCTCTCTTTACCTACTTTGTCAAGAATCACCTCTCCATCCACATTTGCTGCTATTTCTGAAGATGTTTGGCATAGGCGTTTGGGTCACCCTGGCGCTGATTCCTTACACGCTTTAAATAAAGACAATTTAATTTCTTTCAAACATTCTTCTGTTAAACGTTTGTGTCAAAGTTGTGTTTTTGGGAAGCATGTCAAACTTCTGTTTTATGATTCTACTTCTATTACAATTTTGCCATTTGATATCATACATAGTGATCTTTGGACCTCCCCAGTTCAAAGCTCGAGAGGTCACCATTATTATATATTATTTTTGCATGACTTCACTAACTATCTTTGGACATACCCTCTAACCAACAAATCAAGTGTTTTCACAATATTTCAGAACTTTTCTAATCTCATCCAAACATAATTTGAGCGTAAAATAAAAACGTTTCAATGTGACAATGGCACGGAGTACAATAATAAAGCTTTTCATCAATTTTGCTCCAACAATGGCATGTTGTTTCGTTTTTCATGTCCTCATACGTCCCCTCAAAACGGTAAAGCGGAATGGAAAATTCGTTCAATAAATAACATGATTCGTACCTTGCTTAACCAAGCTTCTTTATCACCAAAATTTTGGCACCATGCACTTCAAATGACAACATACTTACTCAACATTTTGCCAAGTAAACTCAAATACAACAAATCCCCGATGTCATTACTTTATCATAAAACTCCATCTTACAATGACCTTCAGGTGTTTGGATGTCTTTGTTATCCTCTTTTCCCGTCACCCACCATTAACAAACTCGAATCACGTTCCACTCCATGTGTATTCCTCGGTTACCCCTCCAATCATAGGGGGTACAAGTGCTATGATCTTTCGTCACATAAAATTCTTGTTTCGCGTCATGTAGTTTTTGACGAGACCATTTTTCCATTTTCAAAAGTAAATCAAGTGCATAACGATTATCATTTTTTACACACACCCATTGATACTTCTGAAGTCCACCCCTCATTTTGGTCAAATTTTAATTCCAACAAACCTACTGTTCCACCTCAACCAAATCCTACTACACCTACCACACCTCATATAAATCCCAAACTCCATATTCCCCACCCACAGACCTACAACCGCAAAAATAAAGTCCTACCCCATACCCCTACTGCTTCGGCCCAAACACAAACCAACAACTCAGCCCACATGTTGCGGCCCAACCTAATCACACACCGCCACCTGTCCAAAGCCCACCAACCTCACCCAGCTCACATCCCACACCAACGGCCCAGCCCACTGACCCACTATCACCTCTACAGCAGCCCCCGACACGTACCATGACTACCCGAAGAATGGCAGGTATTTCAAAACCCAAACAAATTTTTAACCTCCATCTTCAACCCTTGAACCCATACCGAAAAACCCACTCAACACACTCACAATTCCGGTTTGGAACTGTGCCATGACAGACGAGTTTAATGCCCTTATTACCAACAATACATGGGAGTTAGTACCTAGAACACGAGATATGAATATTATTAGGTGCATGTGGCTTTTTAAGCACAAAATAAAATCTGATGGCTCACTTGAGCGCTACAAAGCGCGTTTAGTTTGTGATGTCAGGTCTCAACAGGTTGGAGTGGATTGTCACCAGACTTTTAGTCCGGTTGTCAAACCGGCTACTATTCGCATGGTGCTTAGTATTGCTTTGCTACATAATTGGGATATTAGTCAACTTGATGTCCCTAATGCTTTTTTACATGGCCATCTGTCTAAAACGGTGTATATGCATCAACCGGTTGGATTTCGTCATCCACAGTATCCCAATCATGTTTGTCGTCTCAAGAAGTCATTGTATGGGTTGAAACAAGCTCCTAGGGCCTGGTACCAACGTTTCACTGACTATGTTACCACTATGGGCTTTTGTCACAGCATGTGTGATCACTCGTTGTTTATATATAAGCATGGTGGAGACACAACTTATCTATTATTGTATGTCGATGACATAATTCTGATCACATCTTCGCCTACTCTGAAACTTAAATTGATGACCAGGTTATTTTCAGAGTTTGTCATGAAAGATCTTGGTACACTGAGCTATTTTTTGGGTATTTCGGTTACTCGTACCACCCAGGGTTTGTTTCTTTCTCAGCATCAGTATGCCCTGGACATTTTATCTCGTGCCAACATGTCAAACTGCAACCCCGTTACCACTCCGTTGACACAGCCGGGAAACTCAGTGCCAATGATGGTGATTTAGTTGATGATTCTACACATTATCGGAGCCTTGCAGGTGCATTACAGTATTTGACTTTTACTCGTCCTGACATCTCGTATGCTGTTCAGCAGGTTTGTATGTATATGCATACCCCTCGGGTACCACATTTCAATGCTCTTAAGAGGATTTTGCGTTACATTAAAGGAACTCTACACATGGGTTTACATATGAAACGTGGTACTATCTCATCTTTGGTCGCATATACCGATGCTGACTGGGCAGGTTGTCCAGACACACGTCGGTCTACCTCCGGTTACTGCGTATTCTTGGGCGACAATCTGCTCTCTTGGTCCTCCAAGCGACAAATCACAGTCTCTCGTTCCAGTGTAGAGGCAGAATACAGAGGGGTCGCAAATGTCGTAGCCGAAATATGTTGGCTTCGCAACTTATTACTTGAATTGGGGTATCCACCGACCAAAACATCCCTTGTTTATTGTGATAATGTCAGTGCCATCTACATGTCAGGTAATCCTATACAACATCAACGAATCAAGCATATTGAGATTGACATACACTTTGTTCGTGATCAAGTACAACGGGATAATATTCGTGTGTTATATGTTCCTTCTCAGTTTCAGCTTGCAGACATCTTCACCAAAGGCTTGCCTCGAGTTCTTTTCAATGAGTTTCGTACCAGTCTAAGCATTCGAGATCCTCCTCCTTAGACTGAGGGGGTATATTAGATGTATTAGATTGAGTATTAGTTAGAGGGTTGATCTTGTAATTATTATTAACCATGTAACTATAAATATATATGAATAATAGAGAGGATGCAACTTTTGAGCCTATTCTAATAAACTCTTCAGAGAAAACAAAGATAATAATACTTTTAAGTAAGTTTTTGCACTTTTAATATACAATGTTTTTACTTCCTAATATATTGATAATTCAAAATAGTATACTCTTTTCTTTTAGGATAAATGGTTAACATAATAAGTTCAAGAAAATTGAAATATATAGAAAGAAGTCTAATTATAACTTGATTAAAAATGAATTATTTAGTAGACAGAGAACGAAATGAAAGCATATATTTTCTGTGAAAAATAATATATATTCTAGTTAAATAATATTAGAAATAAGTTATACTTAACAAGTTTTGAGAGTTGAATTGGCAATTTCATGTTGATTGTATCTTTTGTTTGGATGGAAAATTAATAATGTTAAAAAAATAAAAAAGAACTATATTGAATTATACAATGATAAGAATACAAATAAACATTATACAAAGTGAAAATATAATATTATATAAGTATATGATTTAATATAATATTAAGTAACATAATATAACAATAGTAATGTTAATAAATAATGATTATCAATAATTTAGTAATGTCAACACTAATCCGATTGTTATGAAGATTCCAGTAATCTTACAAAGCTTTATTCATTTTTCCATTGAAATGAAATCCAAAATTTATAAATTGTGCTCTTTTATCAACTAAACATCTCATAAAAAAATGAATTTTATATTTCTATACTCATATCATTATATTTTGTGAACCAAAAACGCTCTCAAATTAGATGCCGTGCATAAACTTTAATAATATATTAGGCATATTCTAAAAAATGTTCAGTAACATTAATTTTAAACACATATCACTAAAATCAACTTTTCTCATTAGATTTTGACCCTTTATAGTTCATAAAATCATGCAAGAGCAAGTTGCTTTTTGTGAAAATTCAGTGACAGTTTTGTCTTGATTAAACGTTAATAATGTCACAACTGAATAAATTTAATTAGTAATGAAAATTAATTGTAAATAAACATAATACATTACGAATTGATATTCTATTATAATATAATATGAGAATAAATAATATATAACAAAATAATAATAATAATAATAATAATAATATAATAATAGTAATGATGATAATAACAATATAAATAGTAATTTTAATTATTTAATATTGATGATTTAGTTAGATACAAATATAAGTCATTACTATCTCTAATAAGTAATCATGTATTTTGCATGTTTCAAACCATGTAGTTTTTCCCGTTAATAAAGCTATAGTTAAGCATTAAATGCAACCTAATCACGCTTTTTTTTAATTTTATTCTTTAGAAAACATAATCGCCGAAGGTATTAACCAACAAGCATTGTGTTCAAGTTGGATAAGAAACCGAGAGTAGATGTGTTGCGAATGCATGAATAATATATATTAGTGATTTTGATGACCTCAAGTCACTTTAATTAATCACATTTATTTTTAAGAAAAAAAAATGTTATATTATACAAACACTCATTTATGGTATTGAGACATTCTATTGTTTCTATTTTTCTCCATATATCTATATGTATGTATAGAAACATATAGAGATGATAGAATAAATTGGGAGTAACAATAACATATTCCATAAAAGAATCTGAATAAACATTGATATGACTTAAGATGTGTGAAGTCACTGGCGGAGCTTCATAGGGGCCGGGGAGCCGCCCCCCCCCCCTCTCTATTTTTCGTCTGTAGTGTTAAATTTTAGCCCGATAGTGTACATTTTTTTCCCGGTAGTGTAAATTTCTATATAAATATCAAGTTCGCCCCCATTAAAAAATTAATTCACCCCCGCCCTCGTACAAAATAGTTCAAGCTTTGCCACTGTGTGAAGGATAGTCTCAATCAAAACCATTCTAATTTCTAAGCACCAACTATATTATCAGCATCAACTTAAGATTTTTAGTTTAATGGAGTTTCTGCTAAATTTTGTATGTTAATGTAATTGAATAATAGCCGTCATCACAATGGTTCACCATCTATATAAGGAGTCTTTGATTTGATTTGGATACACATCTTCAACACATAATCTATTTTCCATTCTTGTTTTCTCTTTGAATATTCAATTAAATTTTCAAAAGTAGTATAAAAATATTTCAACTTAATGTTTAATCATTACACGATTTATTGAGATACGTAGAACCTTTACCAACGGTTTATATTAGTATTGTGTTTTACTGATTTTCAGATTGTTTGGTAGACTCAAGATGCTACCTTTTAATGATTCATAATCTTTTAATTGTTAATAGGTAACACTAATATTGTTTGACAACTTTTAAATAATTAAGTGTTGAACTAATAAGAGGTCTTAACCATTAAGTGGTGAACCATTAAGAGGTTTGAACCATTGAGAGCTAGTATATCGTTTAACTATTCAAATTCAAATGTCTGACCAATTCATATAAGAGATTTTAATCATTCAGCATTTGACCTCTTAACCATTCAATATTAATATAATACTTAACCATTCAGAGGCAAATGTCTGAATTATTCAAACATTTGCTCGCGAAACAAACAGTCTGAACCATAAAATGCTGAATCATTCAGACATCTGAACAATTAAGAATATGATTAAAAGAATATCAAACAGCCTCTTAACCATTTAGAACTGGGTAACATATTAACCATTTAGAGGTTATGAACCACTAAAAGATATCTTTTTAATGACCATTAAAAGAGACTACCAAACAACCCCTTATTAATTGTGTTATCTAAATGAAGATATAAAAAATACCAGAACAACTCTAGAAAAAACAAGATTTTCCCTCATATTTGGAGTTGGAAGGAATAAAGCAAGTTGGTAAGAATAATGCTTCTCCCACCTTCTCTTGATTTAAAGCAACTTCTAAAGGATTACAAAGCCTCTTGTGATAATAGAATACATTCCTTCGAAAGCTACATTTATATTATTTTTTACTCTTTTTAATCAATTTAATTTGTTGATATTATAAAGAGATAAATTAAGTTATCATAATAATCATTTAAAACAAGTTAATAAAAGTAAAGCATTCAAAAAGATGGTTTATGGTGGTATACAACTTTTGGAGGAAGAAAATTAGAATCATATGGTTGGAGATGAAAGAATTTGAGGGATACTTTCAAAAGGTGTTATTTTATAGTAATAAATTAGTAAAAATAAATTGTACGAAATCATTGGATGTATGTATTGTGAGGGTTAATATATAAAAATTTAAGAATAAATTTTTTTTGGATATTGATATATTATAAGTTTTAGAAAACATGTTTCTCTCTTCCCCTCTCTTCGTACATATATTAAGCTAGGTAACAAACGGTTGGTTAGGTCGAGGATCATGGCACACTGTTAAATTGGGTTTAGGTCAAATCAAGGTCCAATCAAAATGGTGGTGGTTTTCACTAGTATATAGTGATGAGCATGCACATGAGCTTGTTTGTGTAAGGATATGTTTTTTGTCGAAAATGGATTTAAGGGGGACCTAAAATTATGAAAAACGAAAATATAAGACTGGAAATATATATGATGGGTTAATTTTGGTCTTTTTAGGTTGGGTTGGAGGTGCATGGAACGACACTGTTTGAAGGTGGGTATGATTAAATCGTGGTTATGGTGGTTCGACGTTTAGGAAAGAGATCATGTAAGAGGTTGGTGATGTTGTTCTTTTCGTTTAAAAAGTTTGTTAAAACTATAAATAAAAATAAAACATACTTTTATCATTTTACTTTGGGTTGTATGATAAGTGCAAGTAAGAAAGAAAATTATATAATAATTTTAGCCAACGAAAATTATAATTTACTCATAAAATTAATTCTTTCCCTTACACAAGACTAGTGGTAGGTAACTTTTGAAGACGTGAAATAGTAATTAGAATATTATGGAAATGATCATCACCTTTACACTTGCACAAGAATTTTCTAAAATTCTTTTGCACCTACTTTTCAAAATGATCACAATCTTTTGCACCATAGAGTCCAACTCTTTGACCCTCTCCTACCACACTCTCCTAACTCTTTGTCTTCTTTCCACGACACCTCATAATTGCATAATGTCACTACCATAATCCTCAAACTCAACCACCCACTAGTTTTAGAATAATAGTTTATATAATAAAATTGTTTGAATTTTTTTTATATTTATTTGTATTAAGTATATTAATAAAATTGTTTGAATTGTTTTATATGAACAATTCCTACAAACTTAAAACAAATTTTAAAAAACACCGTTCATATATTAATCTGTGTTTTTTAAAAAGTTATTTTTTCTTTAAATTATTTTCATTTTCTTATTCACGAGTGATCTTTAAAGTTGGACTTATAATATCTCTTATTGAGTTTTATAGAATTCTGAAAGTAGTTTAATTTTTTTTCAAATAAGTTTGTGGTTATAACTGTTTTTGCTTTTTTATTCACGAGTGATCTTCAAAATTGGACTTAAAACATCTCTCGTTGAATTTTATAGAATTGTGAAAATAGTTTGAAACATTTTTCAATTTTGATAGTTATTTCAATTTGTTGAAAAATCGTTCTAACTTAAATTGTATCTGTAAAACAGCAAATAATATGTCTTCAAGTGTTATGAGTTCCTTTTTATCAACCCCTTTAGATACAACCACTGTTGGAGCGACCACTTTGGCAAAACACGCCGAGAAACCTGAAAAGTTCACGGGTGTTTATTTTAAGAGATGACGACAGAAGATGTTCTTCTACTTGACGACCTTGAACTTAGCACATTTCTTGGAGAAAACTGTTCACCTACCTAAAGAAGGGGATGATGCTCAAGCCTTGAGTGCCACTGATGCTTGGAAGCATTCGGAATTTTTTTGTCGCAACTACGTTTTGAATGGTCTTTTTGATTTATTGTATAACGTGTATTGCAACATCAAGACTGCCAAAGAACTATGAGAGTCTTTAGACAAGAAGTATAAAACCGAGGATGCCGGCAACAAAAAAATCATTGTGGCTCGTTTCTTGAATTTTAAAATGGTTGATGACAAGACTATGATTAGCCAAATTCAAGAGTTACAAGTTATACTTTATGAAATTCATGCTGAAGGGATGTCTCTCAATGACACCTTCCAAGTTGCAACCATGATTGACAGGTTGCCTCCAAGTTGGGTAGAGTTTAAGAATTATCTTAAGCTCAAACAAAAGGAGATGACTGTGGATGAACTTATTGTTCGTCTTCGAACTGAAGAAGACAACAAAATGGCTCAAAAAGGCACCCGTGTAGAACTGATGGCAAAGGAAAATATGGTTGAACATGGGCAATCGTCAAGGGGTTATAAAGGTAAAGGGAAAAAGTCAATTGGGAAACAAAAGGTGAATCTTAGACCAAAGAAAGGAGTCAATTGGGAAACAAAAGGTGAACCTTGGACCAAAGAAAGGAGTTATGAAAAAGAAACCTCCACCTCCTCCTTTTCATGGTATTTGCTACAATTCTAATGAGACGTGGCACCATGCTAATCAATGCAAGCAACCAAAGCGTGAGCGTGCGCATATGGTGGATGAAGATTGTGAACTGTTAGTGGCAATGATCACCGAGCTATCGGCAATGGTGGAAGAAGTCAACCTCATGGGAGACAATCCACATGGATGGTTCATTGATACGGGAGCTACCCATCATGTGTGTGGTGACAATACCTTCTTTAGCACCTTTAAATAGGTTAAGCGTGATGAAAAGCTTTATATGGGTAATAAAGCTACGGCCGGCATCAAAGGTGAAAGAAATGTGATTTTGAAGATGACTTCCGGGAAGGAACTCACCTTGAGCAACACCTTTTATGTCCCGGAAATTCGCAAGAATCTTGTTTCGGGATGGTTGCTTAATAAGTTTGGTTTTCGTTTAGTGTTTGAGTCGGACAAGCTTGTACTTACTAAACGTGAAATGTATGTAGGAAAGGGTTATGCCCTCAATGGTATGTTTAAGATGAATGTAACTGTTGTCAAAAGTGAAATGAATAAGACTACTACTTCTATTTATATGCTTGAGTTTTTAAATGTTTGACATGGTAGACTAGGACATATAAATTATAATTCTATTCATCGTTTAATAAATTTAAAATACATACCTACATTCCATATTGACACAAACCCTAAATGTGAAACATGCATTAAGGCATAACTTACAATATCATCATTTAAACCGGTTGAAAGAATAACCGAAACCCTTGTTTTAATTCAAACGATATATGTGATTTAGAAGCCACCCAACAAGAGGTGGCAACAAATATTTCATCACTTTTATTGACGATTGCACTAGATATTGCTATGTATTCTTACTTAAAAGTAATGATGAGGCATTCGACAAATTTATCTTATATAAAAATGAAGTTGAGAATCAACTAAACAAGAAAATTAAAATTATGCGAAGTGATAGAGGTGGTGAATATGTTGCACCGTTTTCTGATTTATGTGCAAAAAGTGGTATAATACATGAATGTACGGCACCTTACTCACCATAATAAAATGGCATTGCGGAATGGAAAAACCGTACTTTAAAAGAGATGATGGATGCCATGTTGATAAGCTTTGGGATGAGCCATGACATGTGGGGGGAAGCTATCCTCTCGGCCAATTATCTTTTAAAAAAAATACCACCAAAGAAAAAGGATGTAACCCCTTATGAATTATGAATGGGTAGAAAACCATCATATAATTATCTCAAAGTGTGGGGTGCCTAGCTAAGATGATTGTACCATCACCTAAAGCTCAAAAACTAGGACCTAAAACTATTGATTGCATATTCATTGGATATGCTCAAAACAGTAATGCACATCAATTTCTTGTACATGAGTCCAAGAATCCCGATATACAAAAAACACTATCATGAAGATAAGGCCGGGGAATGCTTTATATTTTGAAAATGTGTTTCCAATGCGAGGAAAAATACATACATTTTCATAATCGCGGTTTGATGATGGAGGTGCAAGTTCATCAACACAAATTGATGACATAGTTCATGATAGTCAACATGAACGATCTGAGATTGAAGAGGGAGAAATTAGATGAAGTAAAAGGGCAAGGGTTGAGAAATCCTTTGGTCCAGACTTTGTAAGTTATATGGTTGAGGGTGAGTCTAATACCTACCGTGAAGCAGTATCTTCTTCCAAAGGACCTCAATGGAAAGAGGCAATCAAGAATGAAATTGATTCAATTCTTCATAACCATACTTGGGAGCTAGTAGATCTTCCTCCTGGTTATAAACTGCTAGGATATGGTTGGATATTCAAAAAGAAGAAGAAAGCCGATGGAAGTATTGATAAATACAAAGCAAGGCTAGTAGTCAAAGGTTTTAGACAAAAGGAAGGTCTAGACTATTTTGATACTTACTCACCTGTGACTCGCATAACCTCCATACGAATGGTTCTTGCTATTGCGGCATTAATAAATTTAGAAGTACATCAAATGGATGTCAAAACCACATTTTTAAATGGCGATTTAGAAGAAGAGATTTACATGGAGCAACCTGAAGGTTTCTCTGCCCATGGTCAAGAGGGTAAAGTATGTAAATTGGTCAAGTCATTGTATGGCTTAAAGCAAGCTCCAAAACAGTGACACCAAAAGTTTGATCGTGTCATGATTGACAACGGTTTTAAAATAAATGAGTGTGAAAAATACGTATATGTGAAAGATGCACCGGGAGGTTATGTAATTTTGTGTCTTTATGTAGATAATATGCTAATCATTGATAGTAATGATAAAATAATAAAATCTACTAAGGACATGTTGAAAGGAAGATTTGACATAAACGATATGGGTTTAGCGGATGTAATTTTAGGAGTGAAAATTATTCGAACCCAAGATGGTCTTGTGTTAAGTCAAGCTCATTATGTGGACAAGATTCTTGAAAAATTCAACTTAGGAGACACGCGTGTAGCACATTCTCCTGTTGAAACCACCCAACATCTAAAGAAAAATAGAGGCGAGGGTGTTGCTCAGTTAGAGTATTCAAGGATCATTGGTAGTTAATGTATCTAATGATATGTACTAGACACGACTTAGCATACGCGGTGAGTAGGCTAAGCAGATATACTAGTAATCTAAGCTCAGAACATGGAAGAGTATAACGAGGGTGCTTAGATACATAAGATACATAAGAGACTATGGATTACATTATACCGTCATCCAGCTGTGATTTAAGCACCTTCGTTATATACAAATAGCCGAGAATAGGCTAAATGGCTACGTTAATTTGTGGAAGACATTCCAAGATGGCCAAAGCCATTATCGGCTATTTGTATATATTGTGATAGTGAGTCAGCAATTGGTAGAGCTAAAAGCTCAATGTACAATGGCAAATCAAGGCACATCAGGCGTAGACATAACACAATACGACAACTAATATCAACGGGTGTTATCACGATTGACCATGTCAAGTCAAAAGATAACATTGCAGACCCGTTAACAAAAAGCTTAAGCACATAAATAGTTTATAAGTTGTCAAGAGGAATGGGACTAAAGCCCACAAAAAAGGAGAATATGAGGAAAACCTAACCTAGCTGACGGGAGATCCCAAGATCTAGGTTTAATAGGACAACTTAATTATATGACCAACGGAGTCACTATAGGGGAGTACCCTAAAACTTAAAGGGAGTGGCGAACTTCCTAATCCATTCACTCTGGGGGAGTACCCCGAACAAGTGACCAAAGTGAGGTTAAGCATATTAAGATTAGATGATTCGTGGGAATCAATATAACTATGATGCTTTTAATGATTCATCGAATCACCTATGTTAGAGAGAAGTGGGGTTGCTTCGAATGGATTTGTGGGGAGGCGCAAATCCTAGAGCTCTCGCAGAACTAGGAAAGTGTTCCATGACCATTAACGGACATAATAATGAGGGGTTGATCAAACCAGGAAGAGCGTTGTGTGATTGTATATTGTTGTCTACATAAAACAAGGTCTGTTCAAAGACAACGTGTCTACACACCACTAGAAGACTAAGTATATATCACAAAGAAAGGTTCAAAGGGAAGACCTACCTATCCTTCAACACTTGACTATTGAATTTTTTAAGAAGTGATTTCCATTCATGTGGAGGATTGTTGAAAATTTATTGATAATATTAATATGGTTATTAATATTTAGTTAATAAATTAATGTGTTGAATGAAAATTAATATGGTTAATGACATTAGGAATTAATAGTGTGGGAAGTTGTCCCACATTGGAGGAAAGAAAGAATATAAAATGGTTTATATTCTATAACCTCTTGTCTATATTGTTTCCTAAGGTGTCACACTAAGTGAATTCGCGAAGGGTGCGAAGCAACCTTAACTCGCACTCGCACACATGCGCACGCGGCGTGGGCATATGGGCGCAATGTGGCGCTTTGATGGCGCACTTTGCATCACCTCGAGTCGCTTGAGAGCCGCCTTAGTATTTTTGAAGGTTGGTTCGAGGGTCTGGTCAGGTGCGACTGACCTTGGTGCGCGGTCAGAGCTATGACTCATAACAGTTTCCGTTACACGATTACTGAAACCGACGATTGTTAATGATGAATTAAATGAGCAGTTACGATTTCGGATTAATAACTGGGTGGCTGTTATGGTTCGAATTCCACTATAAATATTGAGTGTAGCTAAAACACACACCAACACAACTCGAAACATGTAGCAAAACAAGTTCTCTATCTCTCTGGATTCTCTTTTACAAACAAGTTCGGGTCTAGATCAATCTCGGCAGTACAAACTGCTTCGGCTGTTGTACCCTGGGAAATAAAACGAGTTCTCTTGGGAGGCTCGGAATCTGTTTTAAGGACCTCGTGTTGAACACGATCCTCAGCTTTTATATTTCTGTTTCTTCTATTTATATAAATTTACTATTGTAGAAAAGATTGATAATCATTTATTTATGTTTATTTGTATCGAATGTATTAATAAAATTAATTAAAATTTTATTTTATACGAACGTTTGTTACAGTAACAAACTTGGATATGAAAGATTATTCCACGTACATTGAATACAAGGCACTAGAAATCTAATAGTTGTTCAACCTTCTTTAATGTGGGACCCAATTTTAAACGAGCCATGAATCCATGATCAACCTTTGGTCCACATGACCCCAAACATATGGACAATAATTAAACAACTTTATGATTTGTAGATGATAGATGTAACATATGTCTTTCGTTAATTAGATGCAAGGTTAGTAGCTTAACTTTATGATTTATTAAGTAGATTTTACTAAGGACTCGAAAATCTTTTATTAAGGAAAAAATTAACAAAAATCACAAAAAATTACTAATATTTTAAATTTGTTGTTAAGATGTAAACCAAGATATAGATAGTGACATTAATAATGATTATCCTCCGAATTATGATTTGAGTTTAAATTCGTATCCGAAATATGATTTGAGTTTAAATTCGTATAACTGTAATGTTAGGTGGTATTTAAGTGTAAAAAAATTGTTGTTCAAAACAAATATTGCATAGAAGTTAATTCATCTCATTAAACTTTTTTATAGATAACAACTTATAAACCCTTCCGTTTTAAAAATTAAAACTACTATATGCAATCAGTTGGTTTTCAGTTCCTTTTGTCTACCGTTGTTGCTAGTCTTTATAATCGTGTTGGATGCTACACTCCAGACCCTGGTGCACCCTGTTTCCGGTTAAGATTGTAAGATTTCCTCATCTATTGAGTGAGAAAAATTGTAATATGCAAGTTCGGTTTCTTCTTAAAACTTTTGTTTTGTATCCATATAGTTCATTTAGTCAAAAGATACCATAGTTTAATCTCGAGAGGCCATCTTTATGTTCACTCACCCAATTATCTTAGCCAATATAGTAGGGGTTTGACGGTCTATCACCACTCTTTTATCTAATGTTTATAAAATAAATAAATATCAATGTATGAGTGCACAACTACACACTAACACACCTCTCTAGCACGTGTTAAATGTTTAATGATCACTATCTTTACACTTGTGTTAAAACATTTTTCTTTGTTTAATGACTACTCATGTATCTCATCCTTATAAGCCTCAACAATTTAAGAGTTGCAACCACTTTCATAATGAGTTCATAACATGAAAAAATATAATGTGACCGAGGGCATTAGGCCCTAGTAGACACGACAAACACTTTAAAAACAACCCTTATGGGTCACATTAAATATAAATATATTGTAAAGTTTGAAGTTTCATTTGATAGTATTAAATTAGCATTATGTTGATAATAAAATCTTTATACTACCATTATATAGAATAAAACATATACATAAAAAACAAACCCTGTGCACAAAAATCCTATACGTTCGGGGTTCGGAAGTGTCGCCCCAACTTGGGTTTAAACTCTGATATAAACATCGTCATCCTATATTTCTCCAAAAGATCATTTTCATGACATAAATCCGCTACTAGAGGTCACTAACAACAATTTTAACTTTACTAAAACAAAATTGAGAAAAATGGAAAAGTCTTTATATTTGCAAAATTTTAAATGTTTGAAAAGAAGAAAAGGGTTTTGAAAATCGTGCAAGTGATGTGATATTTCTTTCTTATTACTTAGTAGGTACCCTGCATTTGCGGAGAAATGAGATCAAAAGAGGAAAAATGAGATTCTTTTGAAATTGTTATATATGTGGCCCATTATTTAGTGCCTTATGATGATAGGAAAAGATACCCAATAAAAGAGACATGATGCCCTTCGGTTCTACTTTCTAGTCCTTTTCACTTTAAGATACATGTGAATAAAGATGCCAAAAAAGCGGTTTTCGAATCGAAATAGGGACCTTAACCTGAAACCATACTAGAAACCAGTTTAGAATCGATATAAACCATAGATTAAGGACCAGTTTATAATCCTTTTCAATTTTCATTGAACCCGGTTACATCCAGATCGCACAGATCAACAACATACTTTAACCTAATTCAGTTTGGAACTTAATCGATATATGTGGCCCATTATTTTGCTTTTATAAAGAAAAGGGTTGAGACATCTCTACATGTGATGTGAATATGGATTGTCTTGTCAAAGAATGCATGAATCGTCTATTATGTTTTCATAACTTTAAACGTGTCTGAAGTTGTAAATAATTTAAAATAGTGAATTGCTTTCTATTAATCTAATTGTGATTTATTGGCTAACAAAGATTTATACCGGGAATTTAATTAACAATACTTACAATTTTCACTTTTGTTGTCCAAGGCAATCTTACTTTTATTGGAGAATTAACTTCGTGTTTTGTTGATAGCATGAAATATGATATAATCAATTGGCATGGCACTTGATTTTTTTACAAATTAGATTTAATAATTCAAACTATAACTTATTGATTAATAATAATTAATATTTACAAGTTTGACCAATAACACCTCTAACTTTCACTTTCTTGTTAAGAGTGAATCCCATAATAACAGAAAAATAATTCTGTCTATTCACAACAACGTGACATTTGATGTCGCATCAATTCAAACTTTGAATTCTATATCCACACATTATTGTAAAAGTCAGTCATAGGCAGCGTTTAACGGGGATTAATCGGATATCGGTCACCAACCTTGATGATTTCACATAACTGGTGGGTTAATTTCTAATTGATCCTAGTCAGAAAAAGATCAGACCCAGTCGGACCTAATCCCGATTAATTGTTAGGCGGTACTCGACCGCCAGACTAGTGTTTAGTGATTTTTACAACCATGTATCCATACAAAATTTCATGAAGCTACAAGCCCTGGTTTGTATAAATTTGTAATGTTAACAAAATGTAAAGTTTTGATTAATAAAATATAGTCTAATGTAGTACTAAATCACAGAATGATATCTTAAAAGGAAGGAAGAAGTTGAAAATCTTGCCCAATAACCAATATGAATCACGTGTTCAACCAGTTCAACCCATAACCGATAGCTTCAAATGAACGCAATTCAAAGGTACTCATCTTGTTTTATTCGACTATAACCAACGAATTCAAACAAGGCGATTCTAAATTACTCAACCAGACTAATAATTTAGCATGTTTTCGGTCCGGTCTATGAAAACATTGATTATATATTTTGAGAAATACATAAACGCTTATACATATTTTCAATGAAGAATGTAAAAATGAAAAAACAAATTAATTACGTCTCTCTCTTCATCCTTGTTTGGCTTTATCCAACCTCTTAAATCTTTTTAAATTATATCACTATGCATCTATGTGTCATGTGTGTAGTGTATATATATACGTCTGTACGTGAAGAAGATGCTATCAACACCATATGATATTGAAATTCCTTTAATTCTCGTGTATCTATATAATAAACACGACAAGTGATAAAAACGATTCGCATAATCCTTAACGTATTATTGATGTTAAATGCATACAAATTAACAAAAAGAAAATTAAAACGATAACATCAACCAAACAATATTAGTGGGAAACATAAGTGGCATTGAATATTTTACTTTCAAAAGTTAATTGACGAAAATTGTAGTGCGAAATGATAAATGTTGTGTGTAGACGTGTAGCTTACCCTAAATGTTAATGCAAAAGTTATATTAAAAATCGTAAGACTTTTAAAAAGGGTAACTTTTGATTGAAAAATTAACACAAAATTAGAAGTGTGACTTCTGCCTTCATAAAACTCACGTAGAAAAAAGCATATAAGTATTTTAGGAATTGATTAAAGAATTTAAATAAATTCAGAAATCAAATTTTGCATGACTGTTGATGGAAATAAGAGGGGCAAAAGATGGGATCTTGTCAAGCTGGTTTAATTTTGTCAACAAAAGTCAAACCGATTTTTTATCAAACTAATTTGGGTTTGAAAACGGTTGTTGTGGGGTTCTTGACCATGTTTGACCGTTCGGAAGACCAAGTTTTAACCCAAATTTGGATTTGTCGGAGTTCAAACCAACTTCAACCTATTGTCCTTGGGCAGGGTCGACGTAAGAGAGAGACGGGAGGGACGAGTGTCCAGAGCTCAATCTTTTAAGGGACTCAATTCTTTTTAAAATATATATATATATATATATGTATATTTAAAATAATAATAATAAAAACTCTATAGTATTGATCCATCACACCCTTTAATTTAGCTGATTACACATTAAAAATTAGCTTATTTTACCCGAATATGATTTGGTTTAAATCCATCATTCTATTTAATTGGCCTATCACTCACAAACAATTTATAACCCATAAAAACAAAAGGTGTAAAAGAACCTTTTTTGTTAGGGCCCCATATTTCTAACTCGCCTTGAACCCTAAAACCTTAGCACTGGATGTCACACCCTCGCTTATAGCGGAAACACGAGGATGTAACGAACGGGACATCGTAACGCATTGTTAATTAATAGAGATGCAATAAATGATGAAAGTAACGTGTTATAACGTCACCCGACACAAATGGAGGCT
>CM046453.1:73617079-73737079 GCA_025506515.1 Flaveria trinervia
GAATCAAATCGAAGCAACCGAACCGATAATACGACTCAAACGAAACAAGACAAAACGAGGTTCACAATGATCGGTACCTGCGAAATGACTAAACGGCAAGACGACGGCAAACGACAACGGTAAACGGTGGCGCATGATGGTGCAACGGCGGAGGTTTCACGATGGTCGCACGGCGGGGTGGGGGTGGGGGCCTGGGCGGTCGCGGTTAACTTTGACCAAAGAAAAGTTTTATATATATAATAATGGAATTTACACTTAGGACCCTTTACTTTAGATTATTTATTTCTTAAGTTTAATTAAATTATACTTTAAATCCTGAACTTAATAATAATAATAATAACAACAACGATGATGATGATGATGCTAATAATAATTACTTTTATTAATTATTATTATATTATATTTGTCAAATTTGAAATTATTATAATATTAGGGTTGACAGGTAAGGATATACGAAGAGATTCGATTTGAAAAAGAATCAATTACGCAAAATAATAAATGCACGAGGAATAGGGCTGTTCACGAACCGAACGAACGCAGCTCCGCTCGAACTCAATTCGTTTCAAACCGAGCGGCTCGGTTCGGTTCGAATTTACAAATTCGAACACAAACTTCATGCTCGAACTCGGTTCGGTTTTAAACCAAGCGCTCGGTTTCGCTCGGTTTTGTTTGGTTTTGTGTTATAATTTAAAACAAAACTAATATCAATTCAAAAGTTTCAACTTTCAAGTTCCATCCGTAGTATTTTCACCAATGCTCGTGTAAATGTTCTTTAAGAACCAAATTATAAAAAAAATAATCTAACATCAAGATATCACATTTAGAAACAACTGAACAATGTCAGCCTTCAGACTTCGGAGGTTGATTGCCGAAGGCGGGATGCACGATTAGATTATCGCAGGTTGGATTGCCGAAGGTCGGGGTCACATGTCAGAGTGTTGGAGGTCGAGGGTTACATGTCTGACTGCCGGAGGTTAGCGCCTCAACAGTCGGTAGGGAGGTGGGGGATACGACTGATGGCTGGAAAATGGTGATGGGTGGAATGGTGAAAAGATTTTAAAATATGAAGTGATGATTTGATTAGATAATTAAAACATTACATTTAGGATTGTTGATATTTTAATTAAATAATTAAAATTGTGGTAGGTGGTAAATAAATTATCATATATATATAATATATTAAAAATAAATTAAAAAATAATTCGAGTGAAACCGAGCGAGCGTACCTTTGCTCGTGCTTGGTTCGTTTTCAAACCGAACCGAGCCGCTCGGTTCGTTTACAACCGAGCAAAAATTCGAACGAGCAAAAATCCAATTTTTTTTCGAGCGAGTTTCGAACACCAAACTATATGAACAACCCTAACGAGAAAAGTTAACGAGTTCGAGTCAAATAACGGACCTATAGTGACGAATGTCACACCGGCCCTGGCTGTATGTTTACAAAACGATTTCAACTCTATGATTCGGATTGATTCCTAACTGATTCTTGTCAAACAGGTTTTAAGGTAAGTTCAGGAAAATGGTTTTTTTTCACCTCTGCATGGAAGTTGGGCCGTTGGGTGTAAATTGTAAAACTTATAAGTGGGCTGAGAAGGTGGATCAAGTACACACATATCAACTCCCCTAATGGGCTGTTAATTTAAACAAGTAAATAGGCTAAAGTTAGTTAACTCTATTATGGGCCAAAGCCCATATATGGCAAGGAAGATTGTGATTGTGAGGCGTGTTTTTTATTTATTTCAATTGTTTTATTTCTTAGCTGTTAAAAAAAACCATCCTTTTCAATTTTTATCAACTTTAGGTATTAAAGTTCTTAATTATCTTTCATATGTATTATACTTCAAAACTTATAACTAGTATTTTATTAAATTATTTTATAACTAAATAAACACCCCAAGATTTTTACATTTTCGATGCAGTAGCTAATAAAAACTATATTATCATATATCACAATTCAAATGTATGTAGGTGGGTTTATTTAAAACTTATGTACTATGTAAGGAGGGCGAAACAATACAAGGTAGGTATGAGCGGTTGTCACTTAGGCATAGTGATAGTGGATTACTTTTTCCATCTTCTTAAAATTAATTACCACGTTAACAATAAAAGTCACATAAACGCCATTTGTATATTGTTATGTCATATATAAGCATTAAAAAGCTATGTTAATCGATTACAATTACCATCCAATAGCGAAAAAAAACAAAAAGAAAAAACAAAACCTTATGCTCTTGATAACACAACCTACTTACAAGAGTTTATGTTATTCATTAAGGTGTTATTTGTTTTTTCAGATTTGTGTTTTCAAAGGTAAATGTTTACATTCTTCAGAACACATCTGTAGACATCTGACGAAGAAGATGTGAATCAAACCTCTACAATCTGCAAAAAGAAGATTGTTTGGTTTTTAACTTCTGCAGACTAATTACCTGTCGGAAATGAATCGAGGCGACAATGGCGGCAGTGGTAGAGCAATGGTGGCAGTGGCAGAGCAATGATGAAAGAGGCGATGGGGGCGACAGATCTGCGGAAGGTGGTGGTCTACGACGGAGGTGAGGGCCGACATGCCTGCTAGAGGTGAGGGTGAGAGGTGGTAGCAGAAGGCGGGCGGCAGGAGGTGTGTAGAGGTGGAGTTGTGTTTATGGAGGAAGGGAGGTGGAGACGGAGTTGTGTTTAGATTTTGAGGGGTGAAAAAGAGGTAAGAAGATTTAAAAAATAGGAAGATAATGTATCCACTAATAAAAAGTTTGAAAGACCTTTTTAATGAAAGGTTTTTAAAAAAAAAACAAAACCTTGCAAACCTAAACGTCTGCTTGTGATCTGCATGACACGTATAAAAAAATCAGAAAAACTTTTTATGTAAAAACAAACACCATCAAAGTTTACTTATAAGTTAACATACTTCTTTAATGAGAAAGATCATTATTACTTACAATTTAAACACCAAAACTTACGTAATAGATTGATGCTATAATGATACGAATCAAATTAGATGCACTACTCATTACAACAAATATATGTAGTTGATTTATATGCAAGTGAAAAGATTGCTTGCAATAGAATAAATTGTTGTTTATAGGAATAATTAGATAATGATTGATGTCACATGCCTTTGGACCAAAAGGTTAGTCGCAACACCAACCAAATGAATACTTTTTTAAGTTTTAAAGCTTTCTCCTAACAATGATGACGACCACAACAATTATTAAGTAATCAATTATTTTATTATGAAAGAAAACCTTTTATGATTGATTTTATTAATTTCAATGGACCACCTTTATAAATCCAAATCAATAATTTTATAGAATTGAACCGCTTTTTGTATAAGTTATATATTTTATTTTATTAAAAAAAACAAATTAAGAATACAGAAAAGAAGACATGCCCAATTGAGAAGTGATGTTTTGTAAGAATATGACATTTTATAATGAAAATATTACTATAAAAAATCCGCCATATATTATGTTTAATATGTAAAAAGTCATCAAGTCGTGATTATATCTTGAAACAAATGTAGGAACATGATACATGAAACATAGTCAAAACTACAAACAATACAATCTAAATGTAACACGATACCTTTGCATTGTATGTAATAATCAAAGATACATATACTATTCAAATATATTTACAATACAAATGGTTGCACTAAAATTCTCTTTTGTTTTAACACACAAGGAGGATGAATATATGTGGGTTTATCACATACAAATATTCTAGACGTGACATAGTTGTATCTACTATTATATTATGTTCAAGGATGTTCGAGCAAATAACAAATGTAGCTATATGCTAAGCACATTTAAGATTAAAAATTGATATAGTTAAAGCAAATGCCTGTTTATAAAATACTAAATCATATTTTAACAACTACCATTTTTGAACACTCAAAAATCTATCTTGGATGCCTATGATAGGTCTGTTTATCTTTAGAGTGTGATGTCTTTATCTCCATTATAATAGATACTTTAAGGTTAGCTATGATAGTGAGTTTATGATTATGTATTTATACTTAAAGTACTCTCTCAAACTTTAACACAAAATCATGCCATTTTGAATTATTTATAAACAGTTGTACAAAAAGAAAACTTGAATGCAACACATCCTTCCACAAATACTTAAACATTTGCATATATACTTGAACATTTGCAAGTAAAGACACTTTAACATATACAAATGCGACTTTATAACTTATGTATAACGTGTAGATCGACCCGTAAGCATGTTATCTCGAACAATCTGTCTGTCTTACTTAGTCCATTTCCTTCTTGCATTATAACTAGTCATCTTACATGGTACTTTTTGAACATAAAATGATTCTATATACACTATACTAACTCACTGTGACAATTCATGAACAAATGCTATGATGGCATCAATGTTTTTAAGACCGGATCGGACTGGCCGGTCCGACCGGTTTGACCGCAGATCGGTCAGGTGGCCGGTCCGGCCTGCTATGATTCGGTTTTATCTGGTCGGACGGGGAACCGGAACGGTTCGAACCAGATTTTGATTTTTTTTATTTTAATGGTTAAAAACATGGTGTTAAACCATAAATTAATATGTTGGATGTACAAATATAATTACATTATATATATAACTATAAAATACATATATAAATTACTTATATTTAATTACATATATAATATAGTTAAATCATCTTCTAAAATTTAAACACTAGAATAAAAGTTAACTATTTAAAGATACATTAAATGCTAATGACTATTTATATACTCTTAAAATTATAAACAGATTTTTTGATAAGTTAAAATATACCTTTTTATTGAAAAACATTACTTTTTTAGAAACAAGATTCTATGAAATATGAAGTTTATACTAAAAACTTAAAAATGACATTGTTTAAAATAATTATTTAAACAAACACCAGAGTGTTTAAATAAAATTATTAAGTAAAAGTTTTATAAAGACGAAAGTTTGGAAAATGTTATTATTGTTTTATTACCTAAAACAGTTAAGTATATGTAATTTTAATAATATTTTATCTTAAAAATATTATATAATTTTTGTATATTAATAAATAACTACTAATTTATTATTTTTATTAAACTTATGCAACACACATGTTTCTATACTAGTTGATAATTGATAATATAACATATGTCAGTCTTCAATCATGTTATATAAAGATTCCTAAAATGGTTTGAAGGTTGATCTAATAGGAAATGGTTTTGTTTAACACTTCAATAATTCATTTCACATCAAATTGAAATCTTCTTATGCTTATTTGTATACGATACCAAAGTCCATTACAAAACATTTTACCAAGTTAATAAAAACTTGGGTGTTACAAAACGGTTTCCATGTAACCACTAATTAAGAGTCTAGCATATATAACTATCTAGGGTCGGCCCCGAGAACTCCCAAAAGATCTTGAGCCTGGGGCAAGAACAAAAACGGGCCTTGTAATACGACGTATAAAAAAAGAAAAACCAAATAACTTGTATAAAAAATTTATAATACGATAATAATTATTATAACAATAATCGAAACGAAAATATTGTATCAAAATAACCTAATTTACTTACTTAAAGAAATCGAGAACTTATCTTAGCATTTTGAAAACAAAATTGTCCGTCAAGTTAATATTAAATTGAGTAGATGATATTTGGCTAAATTAATTAAAAATATTAATGAGCTATAACTAAAAGTTTAATATGTTAAAATAATAAATTGTTATTGGTTTTTTAACGGGATGATTAATAGTTTATAGATTTAGAAAAACATATATATAATTTTCTTAAAGTTTCGGGCCCCGAGGAGATCAGGCCCTGGGCAGTCGCCCATCCTGCCTCCTCTCAGGGTCGACCATGTTAGTATCCTGCTAGTAAACGTATTTTCATTGAATATTTTGCTGCCGTTCTAAAAAAATTAAGGGTTTAGCATAAAAATAAATAAACAATTATAGAAAAATGATTACCACTAAATCGCAATAATCATAGATTAGATCACACAATTTATATACTAATTTCTAAACAATTGTACCTTTTAAAATTTTAATTCAAATATTATTAAAGCAAAACACTTTATTTATAAAAAAATCCATAAAAAATCATTGCAATTATGGTAGAAGGTGAGATGGCATACAACCCCCTTTCTTCCTCTGTATAAGTTGCATTACATCATTCATTCTCATTACATCTCCATTTTAGCTTCAAAATCAATAAAATCTCTTCATCCCACTTACAAATTCTCAAAATCAATCAAATATATAGAAATCCTTCATGCTACACTGAATCAATTGGTGAAAACAAAGCTTCAGATTCATACCCATGAAGGATAAAGGAAAATCTGTGAAATCAGAGCAAAATAACGCTGATTTCTTCTCAAACCACAACTATTTTGCATCATCATCAAACACTTGTTGCAAGAAACCCCAAAGAATCCATCATCAGTTGGAGTTTGTGCGTATTGTCTGAATGAGAAGCTGATTGATCTCGTTTGTTCTGATTGTGGGGAGCAGAGGATTTCTTCGTGTTCGTGCTCCGATTTGTGTTCGTATAGGAATTCATCGTGTACGATTGATGTCGGGAGTGTTGGAAGAGTTTCTTTTTTGATTGAGAATGAAAAGGGTGATGCAGAAGATGAACCGAGAACTCTGTTTACACACATGAAGTTGAAACAGAGTGAAACAGAGGATGTTGTTTTGCTCAAAAGGAGTAATAGTTGTGTTGTTGAGGTCAAGAAAACCAATGGGTTTTGGAAAATTGGGAAGCTTTTCAAGAAAAAGAGGGAGAAAGAAGGTTTTAATCAGAGAAACAGAGGTGGGTTTGATCAAAAAAGCGCATATTGCGCTATGGATGTATCGCGATCTAGGTCGCTTAGTAGCTTCATTGCTGGTGAATTTGATCACGAGGTTGGTAGTATTGCGGGTTCAAGTGCAAAAGCTTCGGATTTTAGTGAATACGAGTCGAGAAAGAGTGGATTCAAAGGTGGATTAATGGATTTCAAGAGTGAGTTTCGTGTTAAAGAGAGTGATTTCAGTAGAATTGGTGATGATGACGAGTTTATTGATTTAAAGATTGACGTATCTAATAAGTCAAAAACAGAGCACTCTGTTTTCAAGAAGAACGATCCACCTGAAGGTGGCGGAATTGGGTTGTCGTCGTATCGAGTTATGGTGAATGACAGAGGGATTAAGAAGGTGAAGAACAGCCATGTGAAGGCTTGGAGATGGAGTTTTAAACATAATTCTGAGCAGAATGATCTTGATCACATCTTAGAATCTTGATTTTTGACTCCAAGAAAGTCAAAATGTTGCATGTAATGTGAAAGAATGGAGGTTTTGTTCTTAGATTAAGTCATTTATGTTATGGAGTCCTTAGTAATATTACCTTTTCATTTCATGTGACCAATCTACTATGAATATATATTGAGTTTTTTAAAATACATATCTAACTAATCATCATTTTATGTAAATCTCTAAAATGTATCATCTATGTAATTATCATCACATATTTTTTGTCTTTCTTTTAAATATATCCATACACTATGGTTGATTTTTATATAGTGGTGTATAAAAACACTCGAGGACAATTGACAGCAATGTAAGGTTCAAGATTCGTCCCTTGATGTTTGTATAAATGCTAGATCGATCCCTTAGAGTCCTTGAAGACGTCACATCAGTTGTTAGCTCTTGCAACGTTGGTGGTTTAACAGCAAGTGATCGTTACAAGGTCCGAGAACGATATAGTTGTCATTGTATCAAAAGATTTAGAATGTGTAACATCATTGAAAAAGTTTCATGAAAGATTCAAAGGTGGTGTGAATTTGAAGTAAACAAGTTAAAGTGATGATTGGGCGGGGCTTTTAATAAATTCAAAATCTTCATGTTCTTTTGAGGTGGAATATAACAAAGTCGAGGCTGTAAAAACTTCTAGAAAAAAGATGTCACCCAAACAAAATCTAATGTACAATATATAGCCTAACCACTTGTTGAGTTATTCATTTATTTTGGTCCATCAACAGGCCCATGAACTTATTGGGCCATATGGCTCATATGGATATAGAAGCCTAGAAGGTGTATAATGGTCTCGGGTGTAGCTGTTAGTTGAGGTAGAGTTGTACAAACCGTCTTTTTGTCAAACCGGTTCGGTTTTTAAACCGGATCAGGTTTTTTTTTCTTTGCATATGTACAAACCATCTTTTTCAACCTGGTTTTATTCTAATCGATTCGGTTTCAAACCGATTTTTCAAGAATCTTCAAACTTGTCAAATCGGTTTCCACTGGTAAAAAAACCGGTATTTATCCCGGTTTAAGTGGTTTTATTAATTAAAAACTATTTACAAACCGATTTTGGGTGCCGCACTACGAAACCAATACACAAACCACCGGTTCGAGTCGGGCTCAAAACCGTTTTGTACACTTGTAGTTGAGGGTGGAATCCGGTGGATTTCTGGAGCAAGAAAATATTATAATATATATATTAGGCCCTTGGTTGTTCATGTTGTTCTCTAAAAGATAAATATTTAAAAGTCACAAGTTTAACCTTAGCTATTTAAAATTATATTCACGTTCTAAAAGACAGATAATCATGTTAGACACATGAATTTAAACGGTATCTATGTACTTGGATATTGAACAAACATGACTTGTTGATTTTAAAAGTTTATATTTGTCTCCAAGTTTATAAACTTACAATAGAAAAAACAAAAGTGTGAAATATGCTTAAATTACAAAATACATACTTTTCTTTTTTCTTTTAGCTTTTTAAGAATTTATAAGTTATGATGGCGGGAAGACAATCTGATAGTTTTTGTTATCATTTTTCTTCATTTATGGAGTTAGGGGCCCTAAGCTTTAAAGATCAATTCAGGTCATGTAATCAATAGCCAAAAATGAAATCTCATGTAATTTTGAAGGTGACATTGCGTAAAGACTAAAGAGACAATAAATATGAGAGAGATGAAGATAAAGGGAGGTGAGATGAGAAAGAGTATAGAGAGATGACGAATATTAGAGGGATTAAGAGTTTTTCTTTTATGGTTTTTTGGTTGAAGATACAAAAAATTCATAAAGAAAATAAGTTTAACGTGATTTTAAATGTAAAGGATGATACATGATTACATGTATTTCTTGTATACATAAAGAAACTTTTTGTTATATAATTTTATCTTTATAAAAACAAAAGGGTTAAAATTATTACATGTATTACATTCCCTTTGACGACCTAACATGTTTTTTTTTTTCATTCACGCTCAATTGTTTATTACATTCCGCTTATCATTCGTTGAAACGCTACTTAAGCGTTAAAACCAGTTTAAAACTCACGAAAATAGATTTGATCCAGTTTCAAACCGAACATGATTCAATCCAATTTGGTTTTAACTAGTGTTAACTCGAACCGAACTACTTTTTTAAATCGTTCCGGTCCGGTCAAAATCGGTTGGAGGATATAATCTTAATATGTTTATAATTGAATGTTTAATTTGAACAAAGTAAAAAAGGTCAACGAGTAAAACCAAAAATTTGATTTAAATAATTAGAAATTATCTAGTTTTTTAAAATAGATAATTATTAGTTTATCTAGTTGATTATTTAAATAGTATTTAAGTTGGATTAGAGTTACTTTATGTCTAGTGTCTACTATAAATATAACATTTTGTATCCGGTTTTATGAGTCGAGTTCAATAATAAAACAAAAAAACAATTAAAGTATGTTACTTTAATTTCACATGTTTACATATATTTTCGGGTTGATTCAATTTGTTAGTGTGATAGTTTTGCGTATTACGGAATCCACCAACTCAAGCAACAAACTCACGTAGTCAAACATATTTAAATTTAAAATTCAAATGTATAATACTCACGTGCTACTATATGTACTTGTAGATGCATTTTACACTCCTTCTAAATAGCTAGAGTAGTTAATTTACTCGGGTACTCAAGTGTCTATATATTGTATCATATGGTGAATTAATAAATTATCTTCTCAAGTTCCAATATACTTTATACCATTATATGGTATCAAAGCACCTTATGCTCCAATGATCCATTCACTACCAATCATCTTTCTCAAAACCCCAACTCATTCACAAAGTCACCATGTAACTTCATTCAAGTCACCACCAACACTCATTTTCCTACCAAACTACATGCAAATAACTTCCCTACCTGGATAAAACAATTCAAACCACTCGTGTTGGCTTCGCTTTCTATGGCTACCTCACCGGTGAAACACCCACATCTGTAAAATTCACCGATCCTCAAAACAAAAATCCTAACCCTACGTATACCTCTGGGTCCGACAAGACCAAATCATTCTCAACACCTTTCTGGGTAGTTGCTCCAACCCCATTCAGCCCCTCATCACTTCGACAAACACCTGTAAAGAAGTTATGAACGACTCCTCACTAGCTATGCAAACTCTTTAAGATCTAGAATCATCTCTCTAAAGTACAGACTTGCTAAGAACCCAAAAGCTCTCGCTCCGTTGCCGAATTTCTTCAAGACATGAAGTCCATCGCAGATGAACTTGCGTTGGTTCAAAGTCCAGTAGCCGACGAAGACCTTCTCATCTACATTCCCTCACAAATTGGCGATGAATTTGCCACATCGCAGCAGCCATCAAAGTTCGTGAATCTCCAATAAACTATCCAGAATTGTTTGAAAAAATAGTTGATTATGAAAGACTTCTTAAGAAAATACACCCACCCCACCACCTACTATAGCCACTGTCAACTACACCCAAAAACAAGGCGACCCCATAACTTCCAATCGGGATCGGATTCTGCTTACCAGCGTCGCGCTCACTCTATGGGCTCGTTTCAAAAACAAAAACCGAACCACGTCAGGCAATACAACAGTGGTAACCGTATGACTCGTAACACCTCACGTTTTTGTCACTTTTGCAACATTGTAGGTCATGAAACCAAGGATTGTAGGAAATTAGTCCGGTTTCTCAAGGAGAATAATGTCACCATTGGCACTCAACACCCGGCAGCACCAATTGCTAACGTCACCACTGCTTCCCCTACCTTCATGTTTGACACTGGTGCCTCCCATCACATCGCCAAGGACACCACTTCACTCCATGCACTCTCCAAATATGGAGGCCCCGATGAAATTCTTTTTGGCGATGATAAAACTCTATCCATTTCCCACACCGGTCACATTACTTTCTACACTCCCACACAATCGCTCTCCCTTGACGATGTTTTGTGTGTTCCAAAGATACGCAAATATCTTATTTTAGTTGTTAAACTATGCAAAACTAACTATGTTTCGGTGGAATTTTTTCCCTCTCATTTCCTGTCAAGGATTTTCATACAGGGGCACAAATAATACGGGGCAACAACCATGATGATGTCTACTATGCAAGCCTCAAATCCTGGCGTCAACTCAGTTCATCCCTACCTCAAATAAACTCAACATCCATGGCTTCAACTCATGCGTGGCACCATAAACTTGGCTACCCATTCATACGTGTGTTCAAGATTCTAGCAAAATGTTTAGGTGTTCATCTTGATTTTACACACTTTCATTGTAATTCATGCTCAATAAATAAAAGTCACAAAGTTCCTTTTGGTTTGAACTCTTTCAGTACATCAAAACCCTTACAACTCATTTATTTAGATGTATGGGGACCCGTTGCCAAATCCATTAATGGTTTTACCTACTATGTACTATTTGTTGATTACCACACCAAATACATATGGTTGTACCCAATAAAAAAGAAATCTGATGTCTTCATTCTATTTCCTCAATTTAAAACACTTATTGAAAAATATTTTCAAACACCCTTAATATCTTTATTCACGAACAATGGCGGCGAATACATTAGACTCGTACCGTATCTCCAATCTCAAGGCATCTCTCACTTCACCCCCCTGTACACCCCCGAACAGAATGGTGTCGCAGAGCATCGCCATCGGCACATTGTTGAAACTGGCTTAACTCTACTTCACTATGCCAACCTCCCACTTTCGTTTTGGTCACATGCGCTCCAAACTGTTGTCTACCTCATTAACAGACTTCTAACACCAATCTTAAACTCCAACAACCCATACAACCTACTACGCCATAAGAAACCAACCTACTCCAAGTTCAAATCCTTTGGTTCCTTATGCTACCCATGGCCACGACCTTACACAACCTCTAAACTACAACCTCGGTCAGCCCCATGTGTATTTTTAAGCTATTCATCCTCCAAATCTGCCTATAAATGCTATGACTTCACCTCTCACAAACTTTTTCACTCCTATCATGTTGAGTTTGTGGAACACACCTTCCTATATAAACAACCTACATCCACCAAATCCACCCTACCCATTATTGACCAACTTTTCCCATCATCTCTTTCACCTACTACACCAAACACTGATTCCCTATCCCCTACCTCATCTTCTCCTATCTCACTTATAATGTCACCAACACCTACAACCCCTCAACCCACTCACAATCCACCTACCAAACCACCCTTACCATCAAAGCCAATAAATCCCAATCCCACATCCACCCAATCCTCAAACGCCACCATCACAACACCATTGTCACCTCCACACCCATCCATCCCATCTCACACTCCTTCAGTAGCAAACACATCACCCTTGTCCCAGGCATCATCCCCGTCTCCCCCTTTACCACCACGTCCACGCAAACATAACCCCAAGTACTTTAACTCTGCCTTTGTTAATCTCACCACAACCCACCCCGTTACCCCCTTCAATTGCCCCAAGAACTCACTTCCAAGCCCTCAAAGACACCAAATGGCGATATGCAATGGACACCGAGTTCAACGCCTTACTAAAAAATGCGACGTGGGAACTTGTTCCTCCTACAACCCACAAACGGATTGGTTGCAAATGGCTTTTTCACATCAAGCGAAATTCCGATGGCTCCATTGACAAATATAAGGCACGCCTTGTGGCCAAAGGCTACCTCTAAGAGTATGGTAAAAACTACGCGGAAGCATTCAGCCCCGTCACCAAACCTGTTACCATTCGCACCATCTTGTCCATTGCCATGTCTAAGAATTGGCAACTTCGACAACTTGATGTTAATAATGCATTTCTCCATGGCACCATAAAAGAAGACATATACATGACTCAACCACCTGGTTATGAGAATCCCGATCTCCCGCACCACATTTGCAAACTTCTCGCAAATCCTTATAGGGGTTAAAACAAGCCCCGTGAGTTTGGTACATGGCACTTGCCAACTTCCTCCTAGACCTTAGCTTTAAGAAATATCAAGCAGATCCTTCTCTATTCATCTACAATCATGGTGGTTCAGTGTGTTATTTTTTAGTCTATGTTGATGACATCGTTTTGACAGGCAACAACACCATCTTTGTGCAAAAAGTGATCGATGCTTTAGCATCCCGGTTCTCCATCAAAGATCTAGGTATGCTACATCACTTTCTTGGTATAGAGGTAATTCCTACAACCAACGAGCTTTTCTTATCTCAACATGCCCACATTTCAAAGCTCTTCACCACCTTCAAAATGGATGGTGCCAAATCCATTACCCCTCCACTTAACTCATTGGATCATTGGCAAGCCCTTAAACGCATGTTGAGATACCTTAAAGGCACTCTTTATCATGGCTTATTCATAAACCGTGGTGGTACACTTGACCTTCGTGTGTTCACCGATTCCGACTTGGGTGGTATCTCAAATGCTGGCCGATCCACGACGGCTTACATAACCTATCTTGGCCCAAAATGTTCTCTCCTGGCGTTCCTCCCTTCAAGAATCAGTCTCTCGATCCTCCACGGAAGCATAATACAAGGCTTTAGCAAACGGTGCAGCTAAGATTGCCTGGATACAAAATCTCCTTGTGGAACTCGGATTCCCTATATCCTCACCACTAACTTTATTTTGTAACAATGCTGGTGCAACATATGTATGTGCCAACCCTGTTTATCACTCTAGGATGAAACATGTTGCTTTAGACTATCATTTTGTTTATGAAAAGATCAGTGATAGCACGCTTCGGGTCCTTCACATTCACTCAGTTGATCAACTAGCAGACATCCTTACAAAACCTCTTAGCCGGACTTCATTCCTTCGGCTTAGATCCAAGATTGGAGTATCTGATGGATCCTCCGTCTTGCAAGGGTATTATGGAATCCACCAACTCAAGCAACAAACCCACATAGTCAAACATATTTAAATTTAAAATTCAAAATACTGTACTTGTAGATGCATTTTACATTCCTTCTAGATAAGTAAAATAGTTAATTTACTCGAATACTCAAATACCTATATATTGTATCATATAATGAATTAATAAATTATCTTCTCAAGTTTCAATATACTTTCTAGCATTATATTGGGCACCTTTGTGAAATTAAAGGAATGATTTTGCGAATCAAGTTTCTATTTTTTCAATTGTCGAAGAACCCTAAAGCTGGCCCACAAACAAGAAATAAAACAAGATCAACCCCAAAATCACGATAATAAAAGCCAAAACTTTCGATTTCATCTCCCACCTTCTTCTTCACCTTTGCCACAACAACACAAGGCATATTCATCATCGTATTCCATTAAAACCCACCTTCAAGATTCATCAATGGCAGCATCTAAACCCTCTTCTTCATCTTCTCCTCATACCCTTTACCGTTGTCTCACAAACCCTCATCGCCTTCATCGTCCTTGTTTGCTGAAATTGCCCTTTAACTCCCATTATCGTAAATTGCGATCTGTTCGTTGTCAAACCCCTGAATTTGAGCCCAAAAGATCTGCTGTTAGTTCTGATGCTGCAGAACCCACATCTTCTTCTTCCACCTGCATCGATTTCCTCACGTTGTGTCATAGCCTTAAGGTACATGTTCAATTCAATTGCATTAACATCTTTGTGAATTGATTATTGATGGTGTACTTGAACGATTGATTTTCTTTTGGTTTAATTTACAATTAGCTGTTAAAATTTAGCTACCCTTTGCATGAATCGGTTTTATGATGATTAATTTGTTTATGACCAGCCATTTGTGACTGTAATTTGGGGGTTATGATCGAGGGTGAGTTTTACATGCTTTTATCTGTTATATATGCCAAAGAGTATGCTAGAATTAAGCAACTTTAAATGGTTTAAAATATTTTTATCGAAAGTGTCAAGGTTCAAGAACCATGAAACTTAAAGCGGTGGTGCAGCGGTAAGCACCTGATTCTCCTCTAACGTTGGTCTTAGGTTCGAATATGTGCCAAGTCCAAGCTGCGATTTACCTAATACCGTTGTCGCAGGGTGTTAGCAAGTTTGTGAGTTTATTGGCCTCTCATGGACACAAAGAAAAATTGATTCAATAACCATGAGTTGTGGGAATGTTAAGATGTTTCTTTATTTAACTTGCAGTTGTACTGTTAAGTTTTGTTTTTTATTTTATTTTGTATGCTACTTACAAAGTTTGTGACTTATATGGTGCTCATATTAATCTTTTTCTCTAATGTAGACCACCAAAAGGAAGGGATGGGTCAATCATCGTATTAAGGATCCTGAGTCTATTGCTGACCATATGTATCGAATGGCGTTAATGGCTTTAATTGTTGGTGATCTTCCTGGTATTAACAGAGAAAGGTTCGATTTAATGGCCCTCTTCTAGCTTCTTTTACTATTAATCGTTATAAAGTAAACGTTAACTTTGAGGCTTGAGCCATAAGCTTAACTTACTTGAAAACAGGTGTATGAAGATTGCAATTGTGCATGATATTGCAGAAGGTACATGATTAATCCTCCATTTTCGGTTCCTTTTATGATGCATTGCTTTTGTGAAATCAAAGCTTAAGGTATAATCTGATTGTTATAGCTATTGTGGGAGATATAACACCATCTGATGGTGTACCTAAAGTAGAGAAGACTAGACTTGAACAAGCGGCTTTAAATGAAATGTGCAAAGTTCTTGGTGGTGGAATGAGGGGTACTTTTGATTTGTTATCTATATTTTATTTATGTTTCTTTTTTCTTCAATGGAGTTGAGCCATTAATGTATTTTGTAACCAACAGCTGAAGAAATCCAAGAACTATGGAGAGAATATGAGGATAACGCTTCCCTTGAGGCTAATCTCGTGAAAGATTTTGATAAAGTATGTTTATGTATAATCTTTTAGTCGATTTATAGTAAAAATGTTATCTTCTTTAAAACAGCTATTTTTTATCTAAACTTTTAGGATTTTATTATACAGGTAGAGATGATTTTGCAAGCACTTGAATATGAAACTGGTAAACAACTAGAAATTGTAATTACCATTTGCAGCGTGTGTGCGTGTGTATGTTCTCGTCTGTTTGATAACAATACCATTCCCATCAAGTACAAAGCTTCCGTGAGAGAACATGTGCACACGAGTAATGCTAATTATTTAGCCCCAAAGGAGATTAATCTTGACTTATAAATGTCAAATCTCATCCTTTTGAAACACAAACATTATGTGGATTCTTGCAAAATGCAACATCAACTTTAGTCTATTAAAGGTGGCAAGATGGGCGGGCTGTGTAAGTTGACCTCAAACAAAAACACGTCCAACATAAAGGCCATCTGTCCAGCATAAGTTGTGTTTTACCTGATCCCATTAGCACTGTATTGATGGGTTATGACGTTGTGTGAGTTTACGTGTAGCAGGTTGTGGGGATATTAATTTTCCGTAATAATATGTTCTGTTTTATTGCAGAGCATGACAGAGTTTTGGATGAGTTTTTCCTGTCAACAGCTGGTAAGTTGAATCTTTTTGTTACAAACCATCATTCACAAATAGTGTTTATCACATTGTGCAGCCTCTATGTATTATTATTAGCTATAACATGTGCTTGACTGCTTGTAACCTTTGCATTGATGTTTGTACTACTGCAGGGAAGTTTCAAACAGAAATTGGCAAGAGTTGGGCAGCAGAGATCATTGCTAGGAGAAATTCAAGATTGCAAAGAAGCTAAACTAATGAGACTTATCCCCTTTTGGTCAACAAAATAAATCATTTCTTTATTTTATTTAATTTTTATGCACTTTAGCATTATATAAATGGTAACACATTAAAGCCAAGGGATTTGGTCCTAGTTTGGCAATAATATTTTGACGTTTTGACATTTTTTGTGTTTTTATATTATTTTGTCTTGTTATGTTATTGGCAATTTAGCAACAGCTCTTTTTAACCTTAGAGCATGCATTCTAACGGCGAAACGGTATTCTCTTAAGTAGTTAAGTGGTGAGGGTTCAGGTTTTTACGATGGTTAATTGGTGTAGGTTTATGAGTAGATTAGTGGGTGTGTGAGTTTGCGGTTTAATAAAAGAGCAAACGTATTTTTGCCTATGGAGATTTTATTCCAACAACCCCGTGGGAAGTGAAACATGCTTGTTTTTGAGCTGGGATGCGTATGTATTGAATATGAGGGTTTAGCGTTTATGAAGGATTCATGATCATTATTATTAATCAATGTTTAAGGTTTAATCTCTGATATTATTTTAATCATTAGGAAGTTGGATATGTCTAGGAAGAGTAAAGTTAAAAAATAAAATAAATAAAAAAGTAATTGTTTATTTCAATCTAGTTTTACTAATTTTCCAAATCTTAAACTAACAATTGTGTTACTTTCTAAAAACTAATAAGAAAATGAAGATTGAGAAATATTTATAACTGAAGTATATTATTACTTTTTTATTTTAATGTTGTTTTTAAGCGTTTTGTACTATTGATTACAATGATGTTTCAAACTTGTAACAAAGATATGTTCAACTATTATAAAAAAAAATCTAATATTTTATTGTCCGTTGTGTGACTATGCGATGACTATGATGTATTAAAAACTACTTGTGATTAATGGATATAACTTTCACTACCATTATTGTCCGTCGATGATACTTGTTCATATAGTTGCGTCTCCGATTGTAAAACATGAAAACAACGAATTTTTCTGAACACATTAATCTACTCCTTATTGTATGGTCCAAATCATTATAGCTATGTAACAACGTTTTTGTTACGGGAAATTGATCACATTCAATGATAAATAATTTGATAACATGCATCGAATGAGTTTTTTACCAAAATAGTGTCGGTGGAAATTTTATTTACCAAAATGATGTAATTTGAAAAGTATTTACCAAAATAGTGTTTTTTTTTTTTAAAAAATTGGTTCTCTCTTGTATTCTCATTGGATATTTTCAAAAAACAATTTTAATGATTTTTTAAATTTCTAGGAATGTTCTTTAATATAGCTTTTATTTAGTAGTGTAGATTTTTTTAATTTCTCACTGTATCTATTATAATTAATTTATAGTTAATGTATAAATTATCTTATTTATTTTTCCTCTTTATTTATTAATTTCTTAATACTAACGTTAATTTACATTTTTGAAAAAATATATTTGCTTACTTATTGTCATACTGAAAATCTCATTTTTTATTTAATGCAATATACTTTGATATATCAAAGATATAATTGACATTAGGTTCAATATATTAGAGTTTACACTAACAGATAATAATATAATATATAAAAATGTAAACTAACAAAATTTTAATAAAATTTTGTAACATCTTTATGCACCCTTAAGTAATTCGAATATTACATTGACATAAACATTTATTATTAATAAAAATTGTTGGTTTTTAGTTAAGTTTATAAAATCCTTTAAAATACTTCTCAGTTATTTAAAATACACAAGTGCACCTAGATATTTTTCTTATTGTTCTTTTATAAAATAATTCTTTCATTAGTTTTTATAATTTCTAACGAGATCTTCCATTAAACAATACGAATAGCATAGTTTGAAATTAAAACAAGAACCACAAATATAATTTGTTTTGTAAAATGAGGGGTAACTGAAAGATTAAGGTTAAATATTTAAAAGCAGTTAAAGAATTAAAAAAATTATGTTTTTTAAAACCACAATTAAAGAAATCAAAAATTTTTTAGTCTAAGACCAGAATTAGTTTATTTAATAAACCGTTTAAATTATATATATTGAATGAAACTTTTTTTTTCAGAAAGCTAAAATCGTTTTAATTAAAAAACATTTAAAAAGTATTTTACAAAATATCCAATGACAATGGGAGAGAGAAACAAAAAAATTAAAAAAAATACTATTTTGGTAAATATTTTTCTAACTACACCAATTTTGTAAATAAAATTTCAACTTACACCTTTATGGGAAAAAACTCTGCATCGAATACATAGCTAATTTCGTAAAACTAGTGTGTACACGGCTACTCGCTTTTCCCATTTTAGTGATTAAAATTTGGTTTAAATCACATCAATTTACTTCCATACGGTTTAACGAAGATGAGAAGTAGTAATCAAAAAAATATTTAGTCGAATCGTCTTTCATAGGTGGTTTGGTCCGAGTGAAAAAAAATGAAAAAAATGTACCGATAATCTTTTTTGAATAAAATCCATTTTCCTAGAGAATTACAAGTAATAAATTGAGATTGATTTCACATGAAGGGAGAAAACAGAATTTCAAACAATACAAAATTTTAAAAATCAGCTGTATTCAACAAATGAAACTTTCCTCGTATGAAAAAATATATTTTATTTTGGCTCAACTGTCTTGTTAAAAACTGATGATATATGTTTAGAAAGACTATTTTAGACGGATTTCTTGTGGAAAGTAATATCTATTGCTTTGAGTTATCCGTTTCATTATTCAATTCTTAAATTTTTACACGGGTACTCAACTAGTTTAGAATCATTTAATGTCGAATCAGATTAAAATAAAAGGACCGAAAACACCTATGCTTCCTTTGCTGATATGAGGACAAATGGTTTTACAAGATCTATCATCTTTAACAAAATAAATTGATTAAACTCTAAATTTTATTTAAAGTTATAATAGATCTAATAGGTTAAACTGGTAAAATATAAAAGTACTCTATAATACATTCAAACAATCAAATCTTTTTTATTTTGTAACATCCCAACCTAACTACTTAAAAAAATAATATTAACAAACATTAGTTGTAGTTTTAATTTAGATATTTTATTCAAAAATTTCAAAGAGACTAATCAATAAACAAAAAAACCATTTTTTATTAGTCATAAAACAAAAAAAAAAAATATGCCAAGAACCTAAATTGCTTCCATGATCCTGCCAAAGTCAGACCATATAT
Organism: Flaveria trinervia; assembly: GCA_025506515.1. Classification (NCBI taxonomy): domain Eukaryota; kingdom Viridiplantae; phylum Streptophyta; class Magnoliopsida; order Asterales; family Asteraceae; genus Flaveria; species Flaveria trinervia. The sequence goes on from CM046453.1 coordinate 73,637,135, forward strand.
TTGGCTTCTAAAGTAACCAACAATGTAACCAATTAAGAAAGCAAACCATTAATGAGACAACTTATAACTTATTATATTATAGTTTCTTGGGGTACACTACTCCACATGCATTAGGTGGAGTGCATTGCAAGTCATTAAGCATCACCATATGATTCCTTTTACCTTTGTAGCATTAACTATCTCATTGCTTCACACCTTCCCATTTTTCACACCTTTAAACACAATAACCACCTAACTTCTCCATCACAAGCACATGATCATCGCGCCATGGATCGACATGATTGGGGCATGATCGGTGCAGACTGTCTCGTGTTATCGTGTTGCTGCCAATGCTTGATCTTACAAATCCTCGTTTTCGTGTTGCTCAAACTTCCTATCAAAGTTTGTAGAAAAATAAAGCAATGCATTAAAAGGAAGTTTGGAAGAACAAGAAAGGTGGCTCTTGAGCATTGTGTGGCGGCGGTTATGGGCGGGCAGAGGCGGAGGCCGCCATGTGGGATGGCGGCCGAGGGTTCCCCGCTGGGGGAACCGAGTGGTTGCATGGAGGAAGTTGAGAAGGTGTTAGAGGGAATGAGTACAAAGGGTGAGTTTGGGTTTGGAAGCTTTTGGAGGGGAGATGATGATAATGATCATAGTTGTTTGGAGGATGATTTTAGAATATGTTTTGTAAACCAACAACTTGGATATCATGATCATGATGGAAAGTTTCATTTTATTCAAGTATTTGGTCCTCTTATAATGCAGTTAATTTAAATTTGGACATTTATTTACAATTTTTTTAAAATTTTATTTAGGTAAATTGTTAAATTTCATACATTTCAAGAATCACTGGTTGAATATAATTCGTACTAGTTTGATTTATAACACTTCTGACTTTCATTATATTTGTCATAAGAAATCCCAGCAATTTTAATTATTGTAGATTTACGTTTGATCTATACTAGATTAAGCTTATGGCTTTTTCTCATTCAATTACATCAATCATTGTGAGCGAAATTAAGGGTAAGTTTACATCTACAATAATCATATGTTGGGATTTGGTGATTTACATTGGCAGCGTAAGTGAAAGTTATAAAGTGCTGTTAATGAAACTCTGGATATGAACTATTATAAGCAAAACGTAATAGATCGAATTGTTATAATCCAACTTACTTGTTATATATAACACTATTTATCTTTTTATAAGCAGTATATAACTTGATAGTCAACGTTAAGTGACATGTAAAAGTCCAATAAAATGAGTAAATAAGAATACATAAGTCATATTAAATGACTAAATAAACGCGATTGTTTACGGTTATAATCAAACAAATAAGAAGTTGTAGATTCTTCTTTTTTTCTTTTTATTCTTTTGTTTTAAACCCAATACTTTTAAATATTTTATAAGTTAACGTTTATAATTTTTTTACTTTTAACTTTTGTCTTCAATACTTTCATATTTTATAAAATTTTCGATTTACATTTTAAATTTTAAGAGTTAACACGTCGTAACGTGCAAATGTGGTTCAATTTTGTTACGTATATTTTTTTCTCATTTAACATACCCGTTGTAACGTGCAAGTCCTAGATCAAATTAATTATTGTTTTTAATGTTTTACGTTTCATATGTGTGGTTCAATGTTTTTATGTCTACTTTCCGTTTAGTTTAATTTTTTGTTTTTATTTTTTTAATACAAGCTTTTTCGGCATTGATGGTCGCTGATGGGGTGTGACATTAGTGCTATTTCACATAGTTTTATGCCCTCATCGAAACGTAAAAGCTTAATACTAGTTATATCCACAAATGAACCCAAAAAAGAAGCAGAATTCTAAGATCAGAAAACATAAATTACTCTCAAATCTGTACACAATTTCCCCAATTTACAACAAAACTTCACAGCCTATAACTCAATAACTTGATAGACGATTATTGACACGAAAACAACTGACAAAATCTCCTATGAGTTTTGTACAAACAACAAATCCTACAACTTTTCACTGTATGCAAAAATGTAGGGTAAAAATGCGTACACAAGACACAAGTTAGCTCGACCCATAGACCACACTCATGTATGCATAGGGTTTACCCTTCAATTTATATAACACCTACGTGATCAGCCGATCATCATTTAGGCGCATGTCGTTCCAAGTTCAAGTGATATAAAGTGTTGTCCCTTGCTATCGACCTAGCCGTGAACCCGACCGTGGTAGTCCTAATGGACCGCTGGCGCACCATGTTAACATACTCCGGATCATCACAGTTACCTTCATATCTGATCCATTGAATCATCCCATGGTACGGAGGGAAGAACCGCATCTGAACCGCCTTGTAACAGTAGTAAGGTGTCAATGCAGCCACACCCACGATCAGGGTTACGAACCAGTACACCGCGGCTGGTGCAAGCGTTTCCGCAAACACGTGGTACGCAGTCGTTGAAACAGTGGCGGGCATTGCACCGTAGCCCAAGAGAAAGATGTACCACAGGATGATACCACCCCAAATGAAGATGTGTTGGAGTAAGGTGAAGTAGCTGACCGCGAGTGCCATCTGGCAGTTGACGACCCATATGACACACGTGTACATTGTGGATCCCACGACTTCCATTCCCGCGGTCTTTCCGTTGTTTATGTATGATTCGGGGCCTAAGGCTCTGGTGCAGAGGTAGAAGATGATTATGCTGCTGGCTAGCCCGTTTAGCATCCACCCGAAGATCCGTCGCCATCTGAAGAGGGTGTTCTGTACACCTTCTTGATATAGCAATGGAAACTGCCATGAAAACAAGCCGGAAAAGTAACTGTCACACGAGTTTATCATCTATTATAGTTATTATTATTGTTATCGTTATTTTTTTCATCTGTCTTAAAGTTTGTTTTTATTTCTTCGATTGGATGATGATTTTGAATATATGACTTGAAGGGTGTTTCGGGATACCTTGAGACAAAATCTTGCGGACACGTCTTGATCGAAGACGCCCAGCGCAATGGCGGGAAGTGATGTGAAGAAGACGTTGTAAAGAGACAGATACCAGTCGTTGTAGGCAGGCTGAGCCGAGAATGATGCATAAGCTTCGTATAAGAACACAGTGGTTCCGAAAACGATGTTCTTGTAGAAAAAGTAGCATATCTGCAAGTATAGGTTGAAAGTTTTAGTTTGATTATGATAACAAGCGATTGCACATGGTCAAACAAAGCCAAACTGAAACGGTTCTTACCATCGAAGAAATCCTTCGGTAACACCAATGCCCGTGCACCAAAAGCAGGCGCTCAAGAAACCGAAACTGAGCAATGGCAATATCACTCGACATAACTGCCTGTTTACCAGATCAAAATGGTTAGATAACATTCGTTAAAAGTTAAAGTGTAAAGTGAAATTATGTATAACTGCATAAGTACCTGCATTCCCTCGACGCCACTAATCCCGACACCAATGTCAGCTTCTTGAAGCATTCCTACATCATTCGCCCCGTCACCAACGGCTAAAGTAGTTTTTCCAGTTCCCTCTTTAACAAGTCTAGTAACCTGTGTTACATTTATGTTAAACACTTTCTAGAAGCTTCCGTTGCACCATACTAGGAGGTTGGTGGTGCAACGGGAGCTTCTGTGAAGAATACTTTCTAGAAGCTTCCGTTACTCCCCATATTCATGGATATTATTATGAAAATTATGTGAAAGATGAACTAAACTAAGTAACTAACCAGTGCTTTCTGTTTTGGAGAAGAACGACAGCATATAACGGATGCACAACGAACAGCAAGCTCGAGAAATGTGTTTTTAATGTCATCATGTAACGCGTATGCTAGAGATTTTCCATCAATGATGAGTGCAAATGGATCAGATGTTGAAGCTGTAAGCTGAGCCTTTCCTGCTAATATCTGCTTCTTAACACTTTCTTTCGAAACCTGCAAGGGCACAATCGTCATTTCCAGTAAAAACGTGAGAACGAAACAACAACAGAAAGTTCGAATCTAAAAAAACAAACACGCGCTCACTTTGGAAATTACGTTTTTGTCCCCGGCCTTTTCTGCTTCTATGATTTCTGGAGACTCCAAGACTACTATAATCTGTTTCATTCCTTCTCTAAGCAAACTGCATGAGAACCTGCAAAATGTTTTTTTTTATTTTTTGAATGTTAGATACAACAAGAAAACATAAAAACTGTTAATTGAGTGTTTGGGCATAACTTTTGATCTGTCTGGAGTTACGGGACCCATAAGCTATGAACAGAAACGCCTAAACACATTGGGCCATAGGGGGTTTACCACGACTTTCTGACCCAAATAGACAACTTACCCGATATTGATTGCGGTTTCCATTTTATCACCCGTAAGAACCCAAATCTTGATTCCTGCTTGAGCAAGTTTGTCAATGCATTCGGGTACCTGCAAAACCGAAAGAAAAAAAAAACACAAAGACCGCATTAAAAACCATTTATTAAATCAAAAAAGATTCAAAATATGAATTTCTTGAACTGAAAATCTCACCCCCTTTTGGAGTTTGTCCTCAACAGCAGTGGCACCAAGAAGTATCAAATCTTTTTCAATTCCCTCGGTTGCTTCATCAATCAAATCATCTCGATCTGCACTCACTGAATTCTTGGCTTCTGTGAATTTTTCATTAAACTCTTTGTACTCTTCCTCGGTGAGTTCACGATAAGCGAGAATTAAGGTCCTTAAACCTGCATCAGCATACTGATTCACATGTTTCTTTGTATTTGCTTCGAATTCCCTACCATTTTTGGCAAGTCTGTCAAACATAACACTAAACAGAATCCAAAAGAAAAACATTAGAATATGAAGACCAATGAATATTAGTCGAAAATAAGGCGGACTTTTCGTGCATTTTGCTTACCTGTCAGCACCTTACATAGTAAAAGTAGCTTCTTGTCCTCGTCCCTGACAATAACAGACATTCTCTTTCGTGCACTGTTAAACTCTAAAACATTCAAAAGCTCGTATGTCCTGCAAACATACAACAAAAAAGATTATTTCTTATGAAGAAAATTCAGATTTGATACTAAAAGTTACCTGAAACAAGAAAAACTTGAAAAAGTTGCTACCTTTCGACTATTTTCTTGGAATCAAAAGATTAACTGAACAAAAATAAAGTTCAGATTTGATGGTAGAAGCTGACCGAACCAAGAAAACATGAAAAAGCTGTTCCTTTTCGTTTTTATTTCTAGAAAATAAGACGATTAATGTTAACAGAAACTAAGCCTAGTATAGCAGGGCGGGTCGGCTAATGGGTTAAACTGGGTTTGGTTCATAATCAGTCATTTTATAGAAGTTGGTGGTTGCATGGCAGCGGCGGTGGAGGTGAGACTGTAAGTTACCCGAAACAAGAAAAACATGAAAAAGTTGTTACCTTTCGACTTTTTTCTTGGAAACGGGATCTAACTCTAAAAAAGAAATGGTTGTTTGTGTTCTTTTGTAAAACTCGAACCCAAGTTCTCTTGCTGCTATAACAAATGCAGCCTCATCAGGCGATTCAGCTTCATATGTAACTTTTCCAGTTTCTTCATCCAAATCAGGTATAGCTGTGTGACAGATTGCCAATAACCGAAAAAACTTCTGAATCACATCTGAACGCGGTTCATGAATCCAGTAGCCATTTGTGATTCTTTCATCTTCAAAATTATACCCTTTAACAGATAAAGCATCTTTATGTTCATCAAAGTAGTGATCTTTACCATTAACAATCAATGGAGATCCCATTCGTTTAGCCATAGCTCGCTCAACTTCTGTAACACCACGCCCATAAGCGGTCCCAGCCACTGAGCACTTGATGAACTCCATTGTGTTACAAGTCAAAGTCCCGGTTTTGTCTGATAAAATGGTGTCGATTTGACCAAGTTCTTCTGTCAAATTCGAGGTTCGAGCATGAGCTGGTTTATCAGTTTCTTCATGGTACATATGAATATCATTGTTGATGAAAATAGTCTGCAGTACTTTCACAACTTCTATTGAAACATACAAAGAAATTGGTATCAAGTAACTATAAAGTAATAAAGCTGTGAGGAAATGAAAAATTGCTGCAGTTGGAGCTCGATTCGGGTCAAAGTAGACATCTGATCTATCCGGGCCTAAATACCATCTTTTCTGTCTGTCACCATCTAAATCTTTCTTTGTTACAATCCCAAAGTAGACTGACCCGAGAAATGCCATCAGAAACATGATGAAGAACATGAAATAGATGATACTATCCATTCTTCTTTCGATTCCACTTCGTTTTGAAGGTGCTTTTGTAGAATTTTGAATCACTTTCGTATCATGACCAGTGAAAATCACAGCGCCATAGATGTAATCTGTGTTTCTAAGCTTTGAATCGCGTAAAAGAAGCTGTTGAGGAGAAAGTGCATACTGTTGTCCTCGAAACTCCATTGTCCCAACAAATGTGTACAAACTTGCATTCGGATCTTCACATTTAACAGCCGCTTTAAAGTTGTTGAAACCTGAATCATCACTGATTGTTGAAGTTACATCTAATGATTGTTTTAGCTTCAAATTCGTTTCACCATCTAAATTCATCGTTTCAACATAACAAACAGCATCTTCATAACTTGATGAAAGCAAAAGAAGATCAGCTGGGAAAAACTCATCTTTTTCTACCTTTACTACATCTCCTACCCTTAGTTTCTTCCATTCTCTAGATTCGAAAACACCTCTACCTCGATGGACTTTGACTTTTCGGTTGTTGACCTCATGATCCTGTAATAACATATGATTCAAAAACAGAGTTCAAAAACAGCTTTTAGGCTGGTGAATCTAGAATAAATATGTGGGAAGAATATAAGTTCTTTATCATGATTCTTAAATCAAACTACTGACTTGTAAGCATAGTTGTCAATAGCGAATAGCGGTAAATAACGACAAGTCACCTATATGCTATGTAGCGAATAGCGATAAATAGCGCCCGCTATTTCGTGTTTCGCGATAAGGTAGTAGAAGCTTTAAGAAATGTTTTACATTCAATAAATAAGCATGTTTAGCTATAAAGTAGTAGAATATATAAGCAAACACCAAAAAATTAGCTAAAATACTCTGTCAATTTTATAGTAATAAAGAACAAAAAAATTAAATAAAAAATAAAAAATGCTGCAGATCCTCGCTATATACCATATAGCGGCCCTTGACCTAGACGCGACATAGCGCGCGATCGCGACCGGTCGCTATTGACAACAGGGCTTGTAAGATCTACCATGATTCTTAAAACTACTAAAGATTAATGAAATCCAACCAATACCAAAAGATTCAAACTTATAACTCCAATCACACATTCTTAAAACTACAAAAGATTAATGAAATCCAACTAAGAACTAAAGATTCAAACTTTATAAAATGGATCTAACAAGAGTATGAATATTTTTTTCATACCTGTTGTTGTCTTTGCCAATCTTCAATGCCTTCTTTGACCATAGAAGCACTAATGACAACAATCAAAGGAAGAACAGCACTAACAGCAGAGTAAGGAGATAGGTCTGTAAAAGATAGGATAGCAGTCACAAGAAAAAAGAAATTTGCAACTCTTCTAAACTGTTCAAACAATGATTTTGGCAAGAAAGTCAATGGTGTATATTTGGTTGACCTCACATAATTATCTGCATAATTTTGACTTCCAACCTCTGATACACCACTTTCATTGCAGTAAACAACTCTTGAAAACCCTGGACCCCCAATTTGAGAATGATCATCATCATCAAATCTTCTTCTTCCACATTTGAATGAGTAGATCTTGCTGAAATGCAGCTTTCTTTTGCTCCCTCCACCCATTGTTCTTGATCTGTTCTATTCAATTTCTAAAGAATTGCTAAAAAGAAATTCTTTAAACTTTAAAGTTCCAAGATTTATAATATTTGCAGACACCCAGATGAGAATCCCTCAAAAAACACCAAAAGATTGGTGTTTTGCACACAGCCCAAGTGAATAAATTAATATAAAGCATATATAAATAATGGCCATTACAAGAAATTAAAGGAAAATGCAGGATAAAAAGTGGTTCTATGATTAGATTTTCTTTGAGCTCAAAGGATTTGAACCAATACTCAATTGAGGGATCGCTTTCTGTGATACTTTTACTATTTTACTTTAATAAGGCGACATATGCTGATAAATTTATAGTATTTTTAAGTTCCAAGAATAACTCATGCATATTCAAATCAACTGTAAAACAAAAGGAAGCTTACAAAGAACGGATCTAAGAGATTTCTCACTGACTTCTTCGTTCTCATCTCATATTTATATTTAAATCATAAAATTTTTATTCTCTATTTCAATAAATAATACCATTTTATATTTTTATTATTAGACAAACACTCACGTCAATATATGATACTTATTATGAATGCTCTAAAAGAATTTAAAAGAGCTCTGAATAATTTTATCTATCAAAGTATGTATTCTATGTTTAATTTAACTTTCGTTTTAGACAGGTTCAAGTTAATATATAAAGCTCCACCTATATTTTATGTAGTATACGGTTTCTTATGAACCATGATCAAATAGTAGCAATTTATCAATTACTCTATAGCCCACGTTTAATCATTTTATATTTTTATCAACATATTTCAACAATTCTCACATTCACAGATATATAAACTTAATAATTAAAACTTAATTTGATCATTTCGGTTGGGAATTTATACCTATGGAGTGAGAACCGTCTCTTGTCTCCCTACTAAAAGAATCCTTAAATAAGAAAAGGCAAATGTTTTTTAAAAAATATTATTAAATTTTAATAATCTCAACTTTTATTTATTAGTCGAGATTAATCCCAACACAGAAAATGTTTACAGTCACTTTTAACTTGGAACTTATTTTCCTCCAATGATCTTTTAATAACTGAGAGAATCATCGTTAGCTTTTTTTTATAAAATTGGACAAACTTTGAGCTATTTTTCAACTTTAACACCACCTAGTTTCAATTAGGTCCGTTTTCAATTGTCTAGCCTTCATCATCATCTGAAACTTACCTCCACCGAGTTTGGTAGTTCAAATCAGAGGATGGAGACTGACGAATTTTTGAGTATGGAAGTTTCAAATCGACGGAACTGATGATAGATTTCAACTTTCTGTATAGTGTTTTGGCTACAAAAACAATATGCGTCATCAAAAAACTAACGTGGTTAACTCTCAGTTATTAAGAGATCGATGGACGAAAATAAACTCAAAGTATGAAGTATCTGTAAATATTTACCGAGTTAGAATTAACCTCAGTCAATAAATAAAATTTAGGATTATTAAAATCCAATAACCTTTTTCAAACTGAAATTATTGAATTTTGTTGTGTGTACTTTGTGCATTAAAATATGTAAGATATTAAGTTCCTTTAGTTTTGTATAATTTTAAAAGACCATATCACTTTGTGAGAAATTTAACGGGTGGATGTACAAAAGTAATAAAATTTTCATGGTTAGTTAAATGATTTTTGTGATGTATAAGCTTTTCTCCAACAAAAATAAATAATAATAATAATAATAATAATAACATAGATAAATAATTAATTAATAAAGACCATGTGCGCTATAAACATTAAAAAACGAGTCTTGTTTCGAAATTCACAGGTTGTAAAAAGACGTGACTGGCATCTAGCATAGTATCTTTCTATTAATTTAAAACACTTTCTATTAATTTAAAACCAACACGTTATTATAATATAGCATGTGGATTATTTTCATCATTTTTGACCGTAAGATGATAAAAGATTAAATTGAATATTATTGATAAATTTGATTACAATTTATAGATAATATAATTCAAACTTTAAAACATAACTGCGTTCATTGACTCATACTAATAGCCTTAATAATATTATCTAATACTTTCCCGCTGTCATAGCGGAAGTAACCTGACATTTTAGCCGGGAAACAAAAAAAATGAAACAATTATAATAAGATAAGCATTCTTTGATCGACTATACTATCCAAACATCTGCCAACAAATAATATTATGCTTGATGTTGTCATTCATATTGTGCTTGATGTTGTCATCTATATTTTGGTTGATTCTGATATCCATAGTTGGCTTGACTGTCCATTGGTTTTTGAATTTCGAAATGATAAGTCAATAATTGACGACCATAATCGGTCATGATGTGTCGAAGCTAGTAGTTGATGCCCCTAGTATGCATAGATCAAGAGGTAAGGTTCGTAGACCTAAAAAAGAAAAACAAAAAAAAAGAGAAAGGTCGGTGATTGTGATCAGGACGGTCTCTTCAATCCTTAGGTCAAGAGATAAGATTCGTAAGATCTATAAAAAGAAAAGAAAAAATCAATCAAACCATAATATGAGATTGATGGCCATGGATCGTGATCCTTGGTACGGCTAAAACACCGAAAATAAGAAGAAAAAAGAAGTGACTGTTGCATTTTGTGAGACGTAATTTATGAATAAACCAAGAGAATGATTGTAAACTAACCAAGAGAATGGATATCATGTTTGAATATTCAATAGATAACAAAGCATTATTTAATAGGAACTTGAAAATAAAGAAAAACAAAACAGAAAACAAAGGTGGGATAGGGCGGCGGTGGCGGCATACCGCCCTATCTAGGGTCTGAACTCGATAGCGACGGCTAAGGTTTGTATGTTTTTGTAGTGGCGCAACAAAAAAGAAGGCGACCAGAACTCTAAAACTCCGATACCATGTAAAATGATAAAAGATTATATTGAATATTATTTATAGGTTCAAAATATAAATAATATAATTCAAACCCTAAAAATTTAACTAGATTAATGGATTGATAGTAATAACCCTAATAATATTATCTAATATTAAGAAATAGCATCATGCCTTGAGATTTTTTGTTTTAATATTACAAGACATGACGCAGTTAAAAACGAGGATGCCATTCGTTACTTATGGTTCATTTTAATCTCGTTATAATAATTTATTGAATTATTAGAAGCATGATTGTGCGGAAAAAGCCGTCTTCATTGATTTTTTCTCAATATTTTCATCTTAAAAGAAATAAAATTCCTATATTTTATTAGTTTGAGTTTATATTTAATGCAAGAGTGATAAAAATGATATGTGGTTGAAAGAACAGTGTCACAATGATTTATGATGCTAGATCTTGTCTTTTGCCATTTGGATTATTGTCGATTTAAATTCTAAGGAATATTATTTGACACTTTTGATCCACTTCTTATAAAGTAACAGATTTTTAAGTCTTTATCATTAAACTTACGTGTAGTAAATTATTTAGATGATCAATAATGTTTATTCAAATTTCACATTTTGTTTATAACCATCATCAACCACCTCTTTGATCACCATCACTTCACTTGTTCTCGGTCATGAACAACCCTCAGCATTACTCAACCTTGAACATTCGACGGCCACACCCCACATCCATCATCTTTTTCTTCACGCCTCCCTTGTACTCTCAGGCAACACAACATAGATCCACCATCCACACAATGCAAGTTTTGATTGGACAAAAGATCGAGGGACTAAGCTCAAGGGAGTGGAGGTTTAATGTACGAATAATATGAAGGTGTTGGGAAGTGGTTTTAAGGCGGTGGCGGTGGTGGAAGTTTAAAGGTGATGGTGATTGTAACATCTCGTATTTTTGTTAACTAAAAGTTAACTTCGTTTACTCTTACAAGGGTCATTATTGTCAATTTTGAAACTCATATGTTATTTGTGCTTGTTCATTATTGTCATTGAGTTTTTATGTATGAAAGTTAAAAATATAAATATTAATAAAAGTAACAATAACAATAAGTAATAATAATGAATAATAATATTAGTGATAATATGATTACTTATAATAAGGTTACTTATAATTTATAAGGGTTATTAAACTTAACCATGTTTAAAACATAAACTTAAATTAAGTTTGGGGGTTTTATTTGTCAATTTGGAAACTTAAAATAGAACTTTTAAACGTAAAATGATAACTATTAAACTAAAAGGGGCGAATGTGTAAAGTTTCAAAGTTTCAACCCAAACCCCCGCCCACTCCCGTAATTCCGGCCGGGACTCCGGCCACACTCCGGCGAGTCTAAAACACCAAAAACCGTTCGTTTCGTAACCCAAAATTGATCCGAATCGTTTCGTATACGTAATTCAAACTTGAATGCACCTAATAATTGAGTTTATACATCGGTTACCAGGTCTATTCGTTCGTATAACTGAAACTCTTTTAACTCATGGTCGTTCCGTCATTAAAACACAACAATAATCGAATTAACTTAACACAAACAATCATTTATCTGTATCTAATCGATTACACACTTCAATTTCACTTGAATCAAACTCAAACAACGAAATAAACATCATCTTCAACGCGACCTGCACACGAGTCGAACATCACCCTCTGGAGTTCAGGAATCAGAATTGGTAGAGGGCTTTTAGTCCTGATCATCATTCAAAGCTATCTGCAAGTTTAATTGGATTATCATTGAGGATTGCTCATCCATTGGGTACCCACGGTCGCGACTTGTTCTTCGATTAGGGGCATCTTCAATTCAAACATTATACGGGTAGTTAATCACACTCACATACTCGGTTTTACTTGGGGATTAAAAGCCCCAAGGTTAATTTCATTACCGTAATCGAATTGGGGTTCGATTTGGAATCACCCGATTCTAGGGCTCATATGGAATTTGGGGATTTTTTTTAGTTTATGTTTTTAAACCTTCAAAACCCACTTATTTCGCGGCCGAGGCCTTTGGTTCAACGGTTAAGATGTGTGGCTTTAAACATGAGGTCCCGGGTTCGAACCCAGGGACCCTCATGTATTTTTTTAAGGCTTTTAGCCTAAAATATTATTTTGGAAAAATTCTTAAAAATATAGAAAATGTCTTTATAAACTCTAAATAATTTTGTGGCCACCGAATAAATTTATGAAATTATTTAATTAATTATCATCTATTTAAGTATTTATTTAAGTTTAAAAAATGTAAATAATTAGCTAAATTTTAGTAGAGTAATTCTTTAAAAATAAAGGTTATTTTTGGGTTAATATTATGGAATTCAAATAATATATATATAGATAAACTTAACATATTGTTTTAAACTTATCAAATTAATTATTCAAAATGATATATTTAAATTATTTTCCTATATAAAGAAAAGAGACTTTAAATGTTGATGTAGTTCACTAAATCCTTATTTACTTAAATAATAAACATATAACGTTGTGTGAAATGAGGTTTATTTCAAACGTTATTTTTAAATTATTGTTTTTATACGTGCTTATCTTATTTAGCTATGAAACTTTATTTTTATATTAATCTTACGAAATTTTATAAATATTATTCTTATTCCATATTTTATACAAAATATAATAAAATCATTTCTACAAAAATATATTTTGTTGACAAAACCCCAAATACCCAATCCTTATTGAAACCCTAGCTCGTGTTTAATCGTTAAACCTTATTCTAATCTAAATCTTATAATGTATATATATATATATATATATATATGTATGTATGTATTTAGGTACCTTGTGGCGATTTATCTTGGAACAATGTTTATTATCAATTTTATTAATCTTCATTCTTATACTTATTACCATGTGAGTTTTCCTTGTCCCTTTTTACCTTTTTACACTAATTTGGGGTGAAACATGATTACTTATACTTAACACACTTGTAAACGTTTAGACTTGTAAATCACTTGCAATTCATATTTTTGTCATGGTTATTTATGCATTGTAAGTGTTTATATGAGATACATATTTTTGTTTACAATCATTAACTATTGCTAGCCTGGCGACGTCTTAGATCTTTGGGCCTGACAAGCCTATTTGGTGTTAAAGCCGAGGTATTGCCGGCTCCTGATGACGTATGCTTGTTCATCATGGGAGCCAAATACACTTAGCCAATCTTATATACTTGTAATCTAGTCGAGGTTTGGTTGTAACGATATGTGTTCTATAACCTTACTAACTTATGACCTATGACATGAATTGTTACTTGTAACTTTATCATATTATGTATGAAAACCTTGGAAACTCACCAACTATTTATAGTTGACCTTTTATTTTTATCATGTTTCAGGAAATCCCCAAGTTTAAAGTGGACTTTTAAAGCTTGCAATAAAACCAGGACTTGAACCTAGATTAATAAATAAAATGTTATGTTATGTTTTGATTTATGTTTGAACTTATTTCATGTTTGAGACTTATGTTTGTATTTCGTTTTAAAACTTATAATTTTAATATTTACATTTAATTATAGCGTTATGTGGTTGTGAACAATCTTAACCCTCACACCTCGACGTTTCCACCGTCAAGGTTGGGGTGTGACAGTGATTGTTGGCGAGTAGTTGTAAGGTGGATAGTTGGCTTGGGTTGTTGACGTGAAGTTGAGGAGGTGTTTCGACTATAGAACAGAGACGGTGAAGGTTTGGGCGGTGGTGGTGGTTGAACGATGGGTGTAAGGTGGTGGTGAGGTTATGTGCATTAGTTTTTTTAATGTGGGAACCAATATGTTACGTTTGTTCAAACCTTTAAACTAGACTTGTAATTTTTCATTTCTGATGACAAAATGTGATATCTAAGTAAATGTTAAAGACCATCTATATAAATTACTTTAATTTTTTAAATTGTTATATGATGGTTGATAATAAGAACTTTTCTATTTAAAAATATTAAAATAGATAACTAACACATTGTTTTTAATCCTACTCTTTGATTCACACTTGTATCAATTCTCAAACATTTGGGGAGGGACGCTTTGTTATATTTAGATGACTAGGCCACAATCCCTTTGGTAACCACATTACTTAGTTATAATCACTTCTAATGATTAGCGTTTCATAATAATCATATAATGTCTTTTTAACCAATGTTATGACCATGTAAGTAAAGTCGTATTTGTTACCTTTCGAGACACAAATCCTTGTTAGAGTGATGACTTGATGCTCTAGTGATCATGTCACAATGCTCTAGCATTGCTTTTTATATTTCCTCGTAATTTCTGTGAATTCTTGTAACTACAGTAGGATAAAGGATAATGTTATAATGTATTGTTACAGAGACAAAGTAGTTATGTGCACTTTAAGTTCATGTATATACTGGATGATACTCAACAAATGAAAGCATACATCTACATTTGACTAAGTACAAGGTCTCTTAGTGCTCATCGTTAACGGGACATCTTTTAAGTTAACAATCTATTTTCAAAGCAAGATACTCTTGGTGACATTTGATTCTTATTAATCCAACGGAAACAGTGATACAATAAATAGACTAGCAAAAAAGATTAGGCAACGAGTTCAAGTTAGAATGAAAGACTTTTAAAGAAAATTTCAATTTGATTTGGGTCTAGAAAACTATTGACTAAAATTTGATTTGAGTTAAAACATGTCATTTACAAAAACTATCAAAATAGGTTCAATCACTATACTCATTTTAATGATAGCCAGTCATAGCAGCGGTGACAATGGGATTGTGGTAGTCACGAGAACAGAAATAGGGGTAATGGATGTAGTGGCGTTTGTTTAGATGTATTATTATTATTTTTTTGTAGTTATGAGACGGATATATATATATTAGGTGATAACATGACTATTACAATGAAACATACATACTAGTTTACCCGAATCACAACCGTAAACTTTTTAATTTTTTTTATTTGTTTGTCCTTGGGTAATAGAATAATCTATTAATCCACTAATTTTAGTTTTTATATTTTAAAAACTGTATAAAAAATAAAATAGTAAATAATATATTTAACACTCCAAAAGGGTAAAATATAAAAAATTAACGGGTATACTCAATGATAGATGTATGACATATATCGGAGTTGATACAAAATATCGTTTTATAATCGGGTATTGGACACTGAAATTATCAACATCCCAGTCTTTTTTTTTCATTCCACTTTTTTAGATAATTTTACCAAGTATTAACGAATCTTGTAAATAAAAACTGACAAGCTAGAATTAAATTAGATTACTATATAAACGCTTAAATTTATGAAATTCATAATAATTGTTTTTAAGGATCAGGGTTCTATATTAGGAATTTATCACAACGTCTGATCTGTTACAGTTTTTTCATTTATATTTTACAAGTCTCGTAACTCTAGACGGTATGAATCGATACTCATTTTAAGTCATACATTTCTTGCTCTGCTTGCTCTTATCCAATTGTTCCAAACAAAAACCCTATCAATTTTTAGACAACAAAATAACTAACTTAATTACAAGTTGCAAATAATATGTGATCTCTGATTTCAACAAGCGGTAATAAGATTGAAAGTATGTTAATATTTGTTGCATACACGTTTATAAGTTTGAATTTGATCATCATAATACTATGTAGAACTGATCAAATGTATATTTAAATTTCAATCCTGATAAAAATACGAAGCAATTTACATTTTCAGAATTTTCATTTATCTAACTATATCTAATCCAAAAAGAAAACTTGAAGTGCACTTACCTGGGTGTTGTTTGTTTTTCTATGGTAAAATGTTTGCAGTATGCGAACCACATCTGCAGACATCTGCAGGAGAAGAGGTGGATTAAACGTCTACAGTCTGCAAGAAAACTGTTTGTTTTTTAACATCTGCAGACTGTTAAAATATTCAGTAACTAAAATAAACTTATTTTTTAAACTTTAATAAGTACTTTAACATTTAAGTTTAAATAAAAATCATACAACACATCAATAATATTCATAAAACCATAAAAATATATTTTATTTAAATAATTTATTCCATATTTTTAGTAGCTATAAAACCATAAAAATACATTTTATTCTATGCGAACGGTGGGTGGAGGGGGGTGGTGGTGGTGGACATGGGTGGTGGTGGATGATGGTTTTTAATCATCTGCAAACTTTAAAAGGCTTTAGAAGTAGTTGTATCAAGTTTTCGTCATGCAGACCTCACACAAACCTTTTTTAATGAAAAATCTTCCGATATACAAAAACTCTCTAGATTTTAACATCTGCGTGACGCAAGCAAAAAAGACCAAAAAGAGCTTTTCGGAAAAAACAAACAACCCCCTAGTTACCTCGTACTTTTTTATCTTCATGGAATAGAGCGTTTAGAGTCCCATCATCACTTAACAATCCTATAATAATAACTTGGGAGTTAAGTATGATTAAATGATTAATACACTTGGCCTACATCTATTTTACTTAGAGTAAATTACACGAATGGTTATAGGCGGAAATTTCAAGACATTATGTTTCTTTAGAACATTCATAGCCCATGCCTTAAAAATGTGTGAGTGTGAGTTCTTAAATTATAAGGGATGATATTGAGTGGTTGTAAGTGAAGGAGGGAAAAAATGTTACTGTTCATATGTAAATTTAAGGTTTTACTGTTCAACCCTTATAATTATTTTAATATTTTTGAAAATGGTTGTGAGTGGAAGAGAGAGAAAAGATAATGAAAAATGTATAAAAATATATTATTTAATTGAAAGGAGAGAGAAAAAGTAGTAATTTTTAGTGTAATTATATGGATAAAGATAAAGAATGGGTTCTGAATGCTTAGGTGAAAAAACCAACCACATGAACACAACAGAAGATGAGACAAATGCTCTTTAAGCGAAAAAACAGACGACTAGAAATATTTCGATGAAAAAACCAGCAACCAGAAAAAAGCCAACAAATTGACTTTTTTGTTGAAAGATTTCTAGTTGTAACACCCCGAAATTTTTATTTAAACGAAAGGAAAAGAAAAGTAAGTGGAAGGAATGGAAATTGTGCACAAATGGAGGGGGAAAAATGTACAAAATACAAATCTTATTATTTTAAGATATTTAAGGGCATGGTCGCCCATATCAAGCAGAAAGCTGCTTTGATCTCGGAGGAAGAAGAAGAGAGAGAGAGAGCCCGGTTCTAGAGAGAGAAAGAGAAAGAAGAAGCTGAAAAAGGTAAGTCTTCCCTTGTTTGAGCTCGGTTTCAGTTGAGTATTTAGTTCTTGACCGAAGTTCCGGTTGTTTAGAGTTTACTTTCGGGATTCAAAGAGCTGAAACGAAATGGGTCTTGCACTGGAAAAGTGTTGCTCAAAGGCTGCTCAAGGTGAGTTTCTGGAACCCCCCTTTTACTGATTTTCAACTGATTTGGGGCTATTATTCATACGATGTAAGCATCTTTTAAAGAAACCGTGGGTTTACAGCTTTATGTTCGAATGTTGTATGTATGTATGCATGTTATAGTGTTGATTATGGGTTAGAGATGATGTTTAGCATACTTAGATGGCCTTAGTATGTTAGATCTGTGTTTGGGTATGCTTAGAATGAGAATCGGGTGAAATTGGTAGCATAGAAAAGATTTCAGAATGTTTGACGAACATGAAGAGTGGTTCGTGCGCCCAAACAGTTGTCCATGCATCCAGCATGAGTGGCCAGACGCCTAAGTGTTGGCCATGCGCCCAAGGGTGGGTCATGCGCCCAGCATGTTAGCCCATGCGTCTAAGTATTGGCCATGCGCCCAAGTATTGGCCATGCGTCCAAGTGTTGGCCATGCGCCTAAATAGTGCCCATGTGCCCAGACTGTTTTATACTTAGAATTTTTATGCTCATGCGCCTGGAAGGACCCATGCGTCCACTTTGGACTTGAGGTTCTCTAAGTGGATTTTAAGGGGTAAAATGGGAAGATAGGCCTGGTTTTGATGTGATGGCTTATGTTTGATGTGTGTTATGCTTGTTTGATGTTGAGGGTATATGTTTATGTTTATGTGTATTCCTTATTATGTATGTATGTCTTCCCTTGGCTTTGCGTTGAACGTTAATGAATGTAATGAAAGTATTATGTATGTAAAGTGGAAGATAATGAAAAGAAGAACGTAATGAACGAATGCATGCATGAATTAATGAATAAAGAGAGAAGTATAGAGAGGCTTGAAAGCAATATGTACAGAGGTGCACGGCTCTAAATGCCTTAAGCTCTACCGCGTGAGGTTCAGCAAATCCTAAAGTGTGCACGCAAGGGTTCCAGTCTTTGTGACTGACATTCAGAGGTGTTACCTATTTCTATGGGGGTGTTACCCATTTTTATAAGGGTGTTACCCATTCATATGGGGGTGTTACCCACTTCGGTGGGGGTGTTGTTACCCACTTCGGTGGGGGTGTTGTTACCCACTTCGGTGGGGGTGTTGTTACCTACTTCGGTGGGGGTGTTGTTACCCACTTCGGTGGGGGTGTTGTTACCCACTTCGGTGGGGGTGTTGTTACCCCAGTTATGTATAACTTCGGGGGTGTGGCATAAAGCCAAACATAGTTATGAGGTGGGCGACTCTGTGTCGCAACAGACTCGACAGAGGTCTTTGTCCATGAGACGAGATAATGAGATGAGCAACTTTGTGTTGCAACAGACTCAGATGGAGTTCAATCCCTGTGATTGACTCGTATGGGATCTTTGTCACATATCCCGGTGTTGTGTCAGTCTTTGGACATGAGTCGGGGGTTGTGAGCAGCCCCCGGCACAGCATCAGCTTCCGAGCATGAGTCGGGGATATTGCAAGAGACAAGATTCGAGTGATAAAGAGTAATGAACGGAAGATCATGTATGAAAGAACGAACGTATGAATGAACGTAAATGAATTATCGTAATAAAGTACAGAACATGATCATTGTCATTCGACCTCAGTAATCGTGGCTGAGTGCCACGAAGAGGGTAAAGTCTGCCCGGATCTAGAAAGAGAAATGAACGATAATGTAATACGTTGAACGAACAAAGTTAATGAACGTAATGACGAATATAATAATGATATTATCTGTATGTACGTATGATGCGTGATCACGAATAATGTAAAGTATAGTATGTTTTGAAATAAAGTAAAGAACGGTTTTTAACTCAGAAAAGTATGTTTTATTATAAAACTAGAACTCACTCAGCGTCGCTAACTTTTGTATGCATGATAGTTGGCATGTATATGTTGATGCTGAGGAGTTGCATGCATGGATGCATAAGCTGTAACATCTTGAATTTTCGTTAACTAAGTATTAACTTTGCTTAATCTTGTAAAGTCCATTGTTGCCATATACGAAACTTATGGGCCATGTATGCTTATTGTCTTAATTGTTTTAATTATTTAACTTGAAAATTTATGGTGTTAATTATTACTTAATAAATAATTAATGTTCTTAATAATACCAAATTATAATGATCATACTAATAATAGTAATAATAATAATATTTTTACTAATAATAATAATAATTTATAAGAATTATTAAAAATGTATAAAACTTTGATTTAAAAGTTTAGGGGGTTATAATGCTAATTTTGAAACTTCAACAGAAAGTTTGAACATGAAATATCAAAAATACAAACCACAAGGACCGTTTGTGTAAATAAATAAAACCCAACCCATTTGCCCCTTCACCACGACTTTCCGGCCACCTCACCGGCCATCTCCGGCCAACTCCGGCGAGGGCTAAATGGCCAAAATGAAAATGTTTTAATCAAATTAAATCGTTTCCTCTCGATCATAGTCATGGATCGAACCTGTAATCATCATTAAGCCAACCAAAACGTATGTTTCATTAAGGAATCAATCGAAACCGTTAACCGCGTTTAAGTCCAAACAGTTCGACCATTGAAACTTGTTAATAATCCAATTAAACTAGCTCAAACGTGGGTTTTAACGTTCTTAATTCACCAATAATTCCAATTTCAGTTGAAACTATGAATTAAACTTTGAATTTAACCTATTTACAACCGCATTCAAATCGCAACCGTTTGGGTGGAGCTACATCAAATTGGAACTATTTAATAGAAGGGTATTGTTCATTCGATCCCTTTTCAACCCTAAGTAACCACAATTTCTGGAAAACTTAATTTAATCAACGATTCTGAGCTTTGTTTCTTCGCGAAGCGGACCGAGGCTAAATCGAGTGTGATAGCTTCAGTTCGTTCATAATCAAGTAAGGCGAACACACTCCCACGTTCAATTTCACATAGGAATTAAAAGACCTAACGTTAATTCGATTAACATACGCAAATTGTTGTTTGATTTGGGTCAATTTGGGGTTAAGGTTCATATGAACTGGGGATGTTTTATAAATTATGTTTTTAGAATTGAGGGCCGACTCCTAACACAGCTACAGCCTTTGGTTCACTGGTTAAAGCACTCCCCCACACACATGAGGTCCCGGGTTCGAACCCGGGCACCATCATGTAACTTTTTAGGGGTTTTAGCCCAAAATATTTTCAGAAAATTTTTAATAATTAAAAAATGACTCTTACAAACTTCAAATATTTTTAAAACCATCTAACTAATTTGCTAGAAATTTATTTATTTTAAACAAAGAATACTAATTTTAAATATTGTTTAACTTATTTGTTAATTTGCTATAAAATGATATAATTAGTTCATTTTCTTATAAAATAGATTTTAAATATTGTTTAACTTATTAAATCATTATTTGTTCAAATAATATATTTAGATTATTTCTTATAAGATAAACTTAAAATATTGTTTTAATTTACTAAATAGTTATTTGCTCAAAGTAATATACTTAAATTATTTTCTTATAAAAGACATTGAATATCGTTATAACTCACAAAATCATTATTTGTTCAAATCACAAGTATAAATTATTGTTAAAACGCGCTTATTTTATTTAGCTATGAGACTTTATTATTATAAATGTTATTCTTATTTCGCATCTTTATATAAAATACAAATATATTGTTATCAAGAAAATATAATTGATATCCATTTGTTAAATATAATTTACAAAACCCCAAAATCCTAAAACCTTAGTTCGTGCTAAAACGTTAATTTTATTATTAAACTTAAACCTTGTAAAAATATATATTTTAGGTGCATTGTGAATGGCTACGTTGAAAGGACGCTTATTATTATTTCTTATTAATCATCCAATATATACGTATTTGATCAAGTGAGTATTTCCATACCCTTTTTTCTCATTTTCACACTTTGGGGTGAAACATGTTAACTTATTATCATTGCACTTGTAAACTTATTTGAGACTTGTAATCTTTATGGCAATTCATTATGCAAAGTTATGGTTAGTTGAACTTTTGTGGTTACCATGTTATGGCGTTATATGTACAATCATTAACTATTGCTAGCCCAGCGAAGTCATAGATCTATGGGCCAGACAAGCTTGCTTTGGTTGATCCAAGTACACTTAGCTGATCGTATAATATTGTAAACGTTTGAGACTTGTAAAACTTTGTCGAGGTTTGATTGTTGCATTGTTCATAATATCCCTAATCACTTTATTCATTAACTTATGACTTGAATTGTCATCTTTTATATACTTACGTATTAAAAACTATGGAATGCTCACCATAATTTTTATATTGACCCTTTATTTTTAACATGTTTCAGGAAATACTCAAGCTTGATTTCTTCACATTGAAGCATATACATCTAGGAATGGACCTAGATAAATAAGTGAAATAAAATGACTTGTTACCTTTTATGTTATGTCTTTTTTTATTTCCTTGAGACTTATGATTGTATTAGCACGATTGGAACTTATGTTTAATATAAATTTGGGTTATTAATAGCGTTATGTGGCTGTGAACGATCTTAACTCTCACTCCTCGACGTTTCCGCTGTCAAGGTTAGGGTGTGACATAAGCTACTAGGAGCATTTTGAGGCTGGCATCCGTATTTTGACATGTCTTGTATTTTGAGATAGAAACAAATGTTGTAAATGACATGTTTTTAATTATTAACGAATGTTTTAAATTCCGCTGTAAAATAATGTACATTTTATAATGTTTTAAGTGCAATGAATCACCAACTGTGAGGAACTGTGAGGTGCCCGGGTACGGGGCCTTACACTAGTCGTCGGTTTTTTCACCTAAAGAGTACACGGGTCATCTTTTGGTGTGTTCATGTGACTAACTTTTTCTCCACGAGAAACATAGTGTTCTCGTAATGAATCTCGTCTTCTTGATGTTTTAACCGAGTAGAAGATATATATTTTTTTGAGCCATGTTGGCAAGAGATTGATAAAATCCGTGATATATCAGGTTAAAAAATGAGTACGAACATTAAACAGTTAAAAAAATACCATACAAAGATAAAAGTTTTAAAGATGTATTCAATTCAATTTCCACCACAAAAAAAGAAGTTAAAAAGCAATCTCAGAAGTGTCAAAACTCAAAACTGCAGGACGAGATTAAAGAGAAGTCAGCAGAAGTCAATGTTGAGCTTAAAGACAACAGTGAAGAAAAACACAAAAACAGCAACAAAATCAGTATGTTGTAGCTTCATGTTTAGAAGCTGCAGTTTGCAAAATAACAAGCACTAAAGATAATAAGGATGTTAGTTCAGGAAGTTGTGGTCAAAAGGGTGTTGGATCAAGGCACTCGTCAGACGGGTCTGGACCAACGGGCCGTTTGATGAGATGCAACACGCGACTGGTGCATTTACTCAAGGCCCCCAGCAGCAGAACCATACAACACTTATGGTTCAAGTGAAAATTGTATACTGGTCATGACAAGCGCAGGTCAGCGTGGACCATAATCGGGGCATACTATGATCAGGTGGTGTAGAGGGTTCCGCATATTCATCCGCGGCTAGTGGTGAAATGATAGCCGCGAACTAGATGATTCCGATGATGAAAACACGAGAGAAGACATCAAGAAACACTTCTTAACCCATGATTAAAAAGTCATCTTTTTCAATGAAAACATCAAGAAACTGGTAAAAACAGATTCAAATCTTTTGACTAATTAAAAAAGATGAAAACTTGTATAAAAATATCAAGTCTTTAAATACAATTTTGATGAACAGGAGGATAAGTATAATCTTGAAGCAAAGAAACAAAAAGAAGTTGACATGTTTTGATCATGATGTTCATGTTTCACATCATCAGTATCATCATCATTCAAACTTCTTATCTAAGATACATCATGCCTTCAACAACATCATCTTCTGTTTATGGATCAAATCTTTTTCTTTAGCTTTGAACTTTTCATTATTGCCATTCGCATTAGTAACTTCTACAAGACTTATTATGTACAAGTACTATACTTTTGACACGAGGAAGCGTGACTTCAATTAAGCATGTAGGATAAACTTGATTAATTATCGTCGGCTTTTTGTATCATATGTGATGCTGTATCACTGTTATTTGACACAATGATAATATGAAATGTGTATCAAAATCATGAAAATCATCCTTTACCTACTAAAAGTGGACTTCAAGTTATATCTAAAGGTGTTAAATTAAGCAATTAGAGATGTACCACCCACATGAAGGTCATGTAGCACCAACCCTTTTGATTTCATCAGATATAACACATGTTACATTGTCTTATAAACACTCGATTCTTGCATCCAAACACAACACATCAACCAAAAATGTTGTGGTTTACTAGCATTCTTGCTTGCATCTGCCTTCTCGTCGTGGTTTCCAATGGCCAATCGCCTGCGGCTTCACCATCAAGTACTCCTGTCACAGTTCCACCACCTTCCACAGTACCACCGCCTTCCACCACCCCGGTTCCGCCAACACAACCACCGCCCGCCACCCCTCTACCCTCCCCATCCCCTAAAACTCCACCAGCAACTACCCCAACTGTCCCACCACCACAACCGCCAGTGACTCCACCTGTCACCGCTCCATCAACTCCACCACCAACACCACCATTGCCCGCCCCTACACCACCACCGGTCGCCACCCCGCCCGCCCTACCACCTGCTGTCCCTCCACCCAAGGCCTCCCCTGCACCAGCACCATCAACACCACCGCCAGCACCAGCAACGCCGGCCCCAGCACCAGCAACGCCGCCACCAGCACCAACACCAGTCACCCTTCCACCAGCTCCAACACCAGACATGAGCCCCTCCCCTGCACCAGCTCCTAAAAGACACAAGAGAAGGAAGCACAAGCACAAGAAACATCACCCACCAGCACCCGCACCCGCGCCAGTGGCTAAGAGCCCTCCTGCACCACCAGTGGCTACAGATTCTGATGACAGTGCACCTGCACCATCACCAACACTTGATTTAGTAAGTTTAAGACCACTTTACATACAAAAAACACATATAATACATGAAATTACTGATTTTTTGCTCTATTTGATCACAGAGTAACAGCAGAACTATATTGCAAAATGGAGAAATATTCGGATTCATTATCGCTGTTCTATTCATGCTCATGGTTTAGCATCATAATATCTTGAAGACACGTCGAGAAGATAGATCAAACACGATTCAAGAATCAGCTTTTTAAATTGAATTGAGATTGTAATGATCAACATTTTTTGCTGATGTTGATTTCCGTAATGCTATATTGCTTTATATTCATTGATTTTCACTTGTAATTACTCATAATTCTTTTAATATATGCATACAGTTTAAAACTTCATGCACAAATATTTCATGTGTATTCACATATCTCATGAAGACTTGCAGTAGCAAATTACACTAAAATATAGCATACTTTGAAAGTTACAGTTTACTTGTAATTTGTTAACCTCTAAGGTGACATGCTCAATAAGTTACCGCTAATATACTTAAAATATTTACTGATAGCATCAAATTTGTGTCACACAAACTGTCACTCATGAACCTTTGATGATTGTTAACTTTGAACACGCTGCGGTGCACCGAAACACCATTGATTCTGTCTGTTGCGTCATTATCTTTTTTTAAATAGTATACGATCAAACAACCATGTTCAAATCTTTGGTAAAACTGATCGTGTGTACATTATGATGGTGATAATTTGGTTCATTCATCAATTTGAATAAGTTATATTAAAAAAATCCTATTTATGATCTATCACTTAGAATGTATCATCCGGTAAATGTGCTGACGCATCTAACAACAGACGTGACTACTCAAAATCACACGCATGTCCTTCAAAGTCATCGCCTATTTTCTAATAATTTTGTTTTCCTTTAATAACTCTAATTCGTTATTTTTTTTAAAATAACGGAGTGGGCAACCGTGTTTAGTTTTTTTTCAACATTATGATATAAATTTTGTATTCCAAAATCAAGTGTGTTTTGGGTATCATAGGCTGTAGCAAGTGCCGATATTGGTATTATCTGACGAACTGAATCGATTACGAATAAAAAACATCGTTGCTGATATCAGTATTATCTAAGATAACGATCAGAATCACATCGAGTAGCACAAGAGAAAATAACCAAACTACTGTCTCGGAGAAATTTAAACCAAGCTCGTTTCGTTGAAAAGAATCTTAAAACGAAAATAAAAAGATTCTTTTTACTCGTGTTCTCTCGACACCATAAAGAACAAGATAAGATGTTTAAAGAAAATGAGCAAATGTGATCGAATCTAAACACTTTTTCTTCTTCAACTAAAATCAATCAAAGCAAACACCTTTAAATTTCTTCCATCTTCTATTTCAAGAAACCCTAAATTCGTCTGCAAAATTCACACCATTAGAGTAGTACAATGTGTTCTTCTTTCTCTGCATCCACTTTTTTTCCCCTTCAAAACCCTCGTAGAAATCACCACTTCCTTAGATTTTCATACCCATTTCGAATTCTGACCGATGATCGTAGTTTCAGACCCACAAACCCTAGAAGACGACAATTGATATCTCTTTCTGCTTCAGTTATTCAAGATAATCTTGAACTATCGTGGGTTTCTTCTGATCGAAAGGGTGTTGAAGATTACAATGGTTGGGCGATTGTGGAAGAAAATGTTATCCCAAAAAAGCACACAGGAGGTATGATTTTCAAACCCTATAAGTAGATGTTTTGATGTTTAGTAATCCCTCTTGCAGAGATCTACAGTATATGGATTTTGAACTGTTCAACAGTAATTTGATGTTAATTAGTAAAATTGGGATGATGGTGGATTTGAATATGAAATAACTTTGATTTAAAATGTGCTTCCATGTGTAGAGATTAATCGAAATGTGGTTCTTTTTTGGTGAATTAGGGTTGCCTACGTTTCTTTTGTTTAGCATTGGGACGTCAGTTGTGGCTTTACTTGCTGTTTTTGCTCATTTTACTCTATCGAGAAAAGGTAAATCTTTTGCATCTCTTATGTCTTTGATCTGTGGGAATTGGAGGATAGAGTTTGTTGATATTATTCAATGCAATGTTTTTAAATGGGGCTTTGCTTAGAATCTTATTTTGATTTCGTTTTAGGTTTTGTTATGCGATTTAGCAGTCCGTTTCATGTTTTCGTTGATGATAAATCATTGCGCTCGGATGATAGATCAAAGGTGGATGAAGTATTTGTTGAGCCATTGTTGGAAAATGTTAACGACGAAGTTGAAGTGATTGCAAAAAAAGGTATTTTATAGTTCTATCAAATCGTGTTTATTAATCTGAAGGATATGGTTGTACGTTCTTGGATGCTTTCATGGTGTTACTGTTTTAATTGTTAATTATTTTACAGTAACCGATCATGGTAAGCAGGAAGAAGGAAAGCCTGGAAGAATTGTAGTTCCTGTTTCTGCAGATGCTACTCAGCAGGAGGCTCTATCATGGTTGAAGAATCTGAAGGTATCGTGTTGCAAGTCATATTTTGTGATTAGGTTTGTTTATAATAAGATTACTTCCATGACACTCAAAGTTGTTATTTTATTCCCTTTAACAAGATTTCTTTATTAAGTTCTAGATTTTTAGTCAGTTGTGGGCTTGTCTTTAGCTGGTAACCAAAAGATTTGTGACAGCTTATGTGTGATGGAAAGTTGGAAACTTTTGTCTATTGACTAGGTTAAGTTGTTTGTGGTGCGTTGATTGTGAAATACCTCACCTTTTGTTGTTTTTGTTGTTATTCACATATTACTTTATTGCCCTTGTGGTCGGAGTAAACTGCATCCAACAACAATAATAATTGGGCACTCTAGATTTTTAGCGATCTTGAACCTTTTTTTTACTATCATACCCTTACACGGGCATTCTCTATCTCCCCAAACCAGTAAATAGAATCAATAAACAGGAAGCGACAAAACCATATTATCAGTAAAGAAAAACTGAATATTCGTCAAATGACAAATTCCACTAAATGTCCATTCTGAGTCAAGTTTTAGGTTCAGTTCTAAGCATACCTTTAATAACATGTCATTAAGGTGCACAGATCATTGAAGATGGAGTAAAAGCAGATGACTTGTGTACCAGGAGAGAATATGCAAGATGGTTGGTTCTAGTTAACTCCAGACTTGAAAGGTAACAACTTGTGGATGCATTCTGCTTAATCGTTATTAATATGATTGTAAATTAAATTGAAGATGTATTTTACTAAGAATTTTTTGGGGTTTCAGAAATCCAAGAAATAGGATGCTTCCATCTGTCGCCCTTGCTGGATCTACCATTAATGCTTTTGATGACATCAGTAGTGAAGATCCTGACTTTGAGTACATTCAAGGTAGGATTTTATTGACGTTCCTGATATTTTACAATATAGGTAGCAAAATGTGCGGGTTTAGGTAATGGGTCAAAATGCGTTGGGTTGGGTGGACACAAAACACTTTTTCCACATTAATATGTTATCTTGTATATAATTAAATTGTTATATATGATTATAGAACATAACTTGTTTCAATAATGATAGTGATATTTGAATGAATGATTTAGGACTGTAGGCGTTTGATGCATAGTCGCATAGAAATACACTCTGGTTGATGTTCAACCCATTTCACTTGTTTCCTTTTAGCTATTTTTGTCATTTTACCATGCGACCTGCTAGAATTAAAACATAACCCAAGCCAACATGTTTAATTTCCCACCTTCACTATATGCATTTTCTTTTCTTTGGAATATTAACTTTTTTTATATCTTATGCTGAATATATCACATTAGCCCTGGCTGAGGCTGGTGTTGTTTTGAGCAAGCTCTCTGGGAAAAACTTACCTTCTGATTTAGATAGTTCAAACAGCTCTGGAGGCGTAAATTTTTTACCCGAGAGGTATATGTTAAACGCACAACATATCAAATATGCAGTTCTGCAAATGCTATTTTTCACAATTATCTATTGGTTTCTAGATTGATTTCACGTGAAGATCTTATTGGTTGGAGAGCCAAGTTAGAGTATAAAGTCATGCCAAGACTAAATGAAGAGGTAGGAAATTTCAAAAAACCTTTCAAGTCTTACACTTTTTTCTTTATTTATTATCATTACTAGATGTGACAAAATGGGTTTGATGGGTAATGAATTTAATTGGCGTGTCTGTTTGGTCATGCCAAAATAGTTCAGGTTGGATCGACCTTCCGACATCATGCCAAAAATTTCAAATTTTTTTATAAATAATATTACAAAAGTTACCTTAATAATTTGATTTTATAAAGCAAATAGTTTTTGAGGTTTTGTGCATTCAAAATACTCTTTGGGCGACTGTGATAGTTTTCCTTTTAAGCTTATTTTCAATTGAACCATTTGACCTGTCAGATGAAATATAATATATATATCAAAACGTTCAAAAGTAATGAGTCGAAACGTCCACAACCTCTAATAACTAGACTAAAGAGAAATGACATATACTGACATTTTTACAGTCCAGATATTAAGGAACAAAATCGGCTTTCTGGATGCAAGGGAGCTGAAATCAGATGTCGTGGCGGTCCTTTTTAGGGACACGCTGGCCACCGAAAAAAGCATAATCAGAAAAGCTTTTGGTTATATTCCGTCTCTTTCTTCTTACATAGCTCACACGCCCATGGACTATTAAGGAATATAACATACTTTGCTGTATATGTCAGGTCAGATCAAGCGGTTTCAGCCCAGGAAACCTTGCACCAAGGCCCAAGCTGCAGTGGCACTCACAGGTGGAAGAATGACTGAATCAATTCTTCGTGAATTCTCAAAGCTTGAAGCTGAGAATTCTTCACGCGAGCTTGCAATGAAAGAAATTAAATCTGAAATTCTTGAGAGGGGCGAGATACAGAGGTTTTGGGAGAAAAAACTAGCGGATGAAAGAAATCGTTTTTTGGAGGTCGAAGCGGCTTATCTAAAAGTGTTGAAAGATTTGGAAAATTATAAGATAAATCAAGATAACACTGTTGGTAATTATTTGAAGGAGGAAGCAGCTTTAGACTGTCAAAAACAACTACTTGATAGCTTGAAGGAGGAAGTAAATGAGATGAACCAGAGACTTGCGCGTGAGCGGGCTGAGTATGTGGATGAACACAATAAAATCCATCGGGTTGTTAGTGAATTACAAGTCAAATATGAAAAGATTCTTGATTCTAAGGCAATACTCGAGGCTGAATTAGAAGCCCTTCGTATACTCAGGTACATATGGCAACTTTATGATCCATTTAGTTATGAATGGTTATGTCACAAAAATAATAATAGTACAATAATGAAGTTTTTGTAATCATACTTTGAGTAATTAATCATTTGTTAAACTATAATTCTTTGACAAAAGGGTTTTGGGTCGACCCAACTCGGGAAAACTAACTGTTTTGATGCACTCACCCAACCAACCCATTCTGCAGATCTTGGATAGAGGACGAAGCCAAAAAGGGTCAAGCTCGAACCAAGGTTCTTGAAGAAGTTGGCCGAAGGTGGAAATGGGGTAGTAGTTCTTGAGTCTGTATTCATGAAGCCAAATTGTTCGATTGATTCGTGATTGATACATAATAAAATGGCATGTTTTGCTATTAGTCTATGTGATACAAACCTTATTTGCATCAACATGGGCTGAATCATTTTGGGCTGCATGGGGAATTGGGTGGGCTTATAACCTACTTTGAAAATATCCAGTTGACCTATTCAATTAGAAGTATGCATACGAGGGAAAGCTGAATTAGTGGGGAGATGTTAGTGGGACAATGAGTTACATTTGATATTATTAATAGTTTTTTTCATTTAGATTAACGATAGTGATGTATTGTTTATCAACTAGGTTTTTTACCTTGTAATAGGAGATTTAGCCTATCTCGAATTAGGCTTTTTAATCATAAATCTAAACTTTCGATTTCCGGTATCTATCATTTGGTTCCATTGCTGGGAAATTGAATGGCACCCGCAACCGGAATTTGGTAGATCAGTTAGCAACCATTTCAGAAAAATTAGATGTTATTCTTGCATCTTTAGGGAAGATGTTGAAGAAATCAAAGCTCAGGGACACACAAAAGGTCGATCCACAACAAAACCGCCACCACTGGAGCTACTAACTACGTCACCAACGCCGCCCAAATCATTGAATCCACCACTAGGACTACTGACTATGCCACCACCGCCGCCAAAATTATCGACTCCACTACCTCCGCCGCCAAAACTACCGGGACTGTTGCTGCCGCCGCCAAAGCAATCATCTTCCATCACTAAAGCTACCAACACATAACCACCACCATTGAAACTACCAATTTTGACCACATCAATAACCATCTTGACAAATAAAAAGACATCCTAGCCTCTAGGCCTTCCACCCTTGCAGAAGAGAGTAAGCCTTCACCCTTTGCAGAAGAGAGCTTACTTTTTGTTTTTCCACTAAAAATCAAAAAACTTGGTTGGGAATGTAGTTACATCTACAAGTATCATAAAGATGATATATTGGAGTGTTTTGAAAATAAGAAGTTGATGTATCAACAGGAGAATGAACCAAAAGAGCCCTATAGAGAAACAATGTATGTGGATGTATATGTAATGCCCGAAATAAAGTCGAAACGAACCAATTAATAATAATAGGTCTAGCCGGGACTATTTAAAGAAAAAAAGCGGGTAATGGAGTATGGACCGAGTAGACCTCGCGGGTTATGTGTTTGGCGGTTTTAAGGTCTCGAGAACGCCCGATATATATAAACGGATCAGCTTGAGCAGTTTTATTTGCAACTCAACACCCAATTTCTAAAGAGAGAGAGAGAGAGTAGAGAGAGAAAGTGGAGAAGAGGTGAAGATTTAATGCTCAGTTGATCACGGGGTTGAAGATCGGTGTTCGTGGGCATCAAACAACAAGAAAACACCAAGAATCCAGGTAAGAAATATCATTTAATCTCTCATTTTGATGTAAACCCGGATTCTAGGGCTTGGGTTTTTGAAAGTGGCAAAGATTCGCCCAAAACTCATGTTTTTGTGTAAGAAAACATGTAAAAAGCTTAGATATAGCTTCATGGATGACAAACCAAAGTTTTGGGTGTAAAAGATTGAACTTTTGGGTAAAAAATGGGGTGGTTCGTAATTTTCAACCCGTTCTGCGAAACTGGGTGTTCATCCAACGAAATTATGTATTCGTTCAATGAAACTATGGGTCTTCCTGCGAAACTATAGTTTCGCAGGTAGTTTCACATACATGATTATCCAACGAAAGTTGGGCGAAACTGGCAGCGAAACTGCCACCGAAACTGTTGGCGAAATTAGCAGCGAAACTGCTGATCATGCAGCGAAATTAGCAGCGAAATTAGGCGGAGATTAACCCTATTGAATGTTAACTTATTTGCACGTTGTGTAGTGCAATCTTTGCTTTGAAAGCTTGATTGAGAAGCTACTCATCAAGTCCAGGTGAGTTCTAGATCCCCTATTTTAAAGGTGTTGAATTAGTTTGGGGCTGGAAATGCATACTAAATATACGTTTTTGATGACCAAGATTTTAAGAGGTTTAAACGGGAAGATCAATTAGAAAATGTGCTATATAAAGTGTTAAAATAAAAAAAATTTACGCTGACCTGGTAGCGCGACCCCATCCAAGGGCGTTGCCCCTTGGACCCCACTAGGGGCTGCTGCCCCTAGGACCTCGCTGTCAGGAGCTGCCGCCCCCGAACCCCCACTGTCCCGCGAAAGATCGGTTATGTTTTATGATGACTTATGCTTGTTGTGCATGTGTATGTGTTTGTGAACGGATGATGCCTGATGTTTGTGATGATGTGTGATGGGGTATGTAATGTTCATGTGATGTTATGTATGAATGTGTTATGTTGATTTTACGTTCCTATTAAGTATTATTCCGTGATTTACGTGTTATGAGTATGAAGTGAATGAAAAGTAGTATGTAACGTAAAGCGGAAGTTAATGATAATGTTAAGTGGAACGTAAAGAAAGATGAATGCATGAATTAATGAACGAACGAAGGTAAGCAAAGTCTTGCATGCGATGTATGGAGGTTCACACCCAATGAAGGGTGTTAGATCAACTGTGTGTGGGTTAGCTACCCCGGAAGGATGCACACTGGGGTCTAATCTGTGCGATTGACCATACGTATGGGATCCTTGCCGCTTACCCTGATGCTGTGGTCAGGCCACCGGGCAGAATGTATGGGAGTCTATTTATAGACTTCGGCCCAGTACCCGCTTTATGCATGACGGTGAGGTGAAGCACATGGCATAGGTCCGAATGAAAGTAAAAATTAAATATGTATGTACGGAATGAACGATACGAAAGAAAAGGAATGAATGAAGAGTAACATGCGATGAACGATGATGAAGATAATAATGAGATTATCTATTTGTACGTATGATGTATGAGTACACATGAAAGTAAAGAACGGTTTTAAATGGAAGGTAAAATATTTTAATTGTAAAACTAGAACTCACTCAGCAACACTGACTTTTATGTGTTTCCAGTTGGCATGTGATTGTTGCTGAGGATGGCACGGGGCAGCCACTCGGCATTTTTTGGATGACATCCATTTGTGCAATTATGACGTTTTGTGGTGTAATGCAAACGATAATGTTTTGTAACTGATAACTATGATGTATTATTTTACAAAAACAGTCATAAATAATGAAATGGTTTTAAATTATTCCGCTGCGACTTTTTTCATAGATGTAAATGTATATTTTATGTTTTATGTGCGATGATTGTTCAACTATGAGCGCCCCGGGATCGGGGCCTTACAGTATATGACAAAGCTAGTTTGCTACAACATGAGAAGGGAGATATGGATGAATCATCATCATCAAAAGCTATGAATATTGGAAAACATAAAAGAATGGATAATTTGAAGGAGTCTCAACATGTTAGGAATAAGGATGTAAAAGCTTACTTGAATCGCATGGACTTAGTCGGCCAATTTCCTTCAATCCTTCCTCTCGACTCGAGGACAAGTCGATTTTCTGGGCCGAAAGTATTGATACAAAACTTATTTGCATTGACATGGGCTGAATCATTTTGGGCTGCATTGGGGAATTGGGTGGGCTTATAACCTGCTTTGGAAATATCCAGTTGACCTATTCAATTAGAAGTATGCATATGGGGAAAGCTGAATTAGTGGGAAGATGTTAGTGGGACAATCAGTTACATTTGATATTATTAATAGTTGTTTTCATTTAGATTAAGGATATCGATGTATTGTTTATCAACTAGGGTTTTTACCTTGTAATTGGAGATTTAGCCTATCTCGAATCAAGCTTTTTAATCATAAATCTAAGCTTTCGATTTCCGGTATCTATCATGACAAGAGTATTCTTGGGCACACAATAAGCACATTAGAGGCATACTTCGGGAACTCCTTGTGTTTCAAATGTATATATGCGGAAATCAGTACACTTTTATATGCTTGATGCCTATCGGCTAACAAGATCGATGGATCAATATCTTTATGCATGCCTCTAATTTGACCAATTCCTTCTTTCCACTTTCAAACATAGCTGCCATTTGCTGTTAATTTCTTTGCCGGTCTCCAAGCTTCGTTTCCGGTGCCATCAATTTTGTCAATTTCATTATTGCCCATTTCGTCATTGGGTTCGTCAGCGCCCTCACTCCCATCATTGGTTATGTTGCTTCGATCAGTGCTTCCGCCACCAATTCGGATCCAAGTTGCTGAAGGTGGTCATTCTCGGACCCCTGCGGTTCCTCCACCACCATGTTTTTAAAGCATTGTCTGATTCTTTAGTGTTACAACCATCTCTGATCACTAGAGCTTTGATTTCTTCAACATTCCCTCAAAGATGCAAGAATGCGTCTAATTTTGCTGCAAAGATGGCTAGTTGATCTGCCAAATTTCGGGTTGCAGGTGACATTTGATCCAGTAATGGAACCAAATGATAGAACCCAAAAAGTCAGCTTGATTAACTTCAAATAAAAAAGTACAGATAGAGCCCTATTCGAGAAGGTTGATCTTTGATTACAAGGTTTAGAAACCCTACTTTTGATAAACTAAACAAAGACAGCCACACACATCCTAAAAAGTAAACATAAATAGGAAGAATAGGGGCAATTAGGTTAAGGTTACACCCTAAACATTAGGCTGCAAATACTCCCTAAACATTAGGCTGCAGTTACTCCCTAAACAATAACTAACCATTTGTAACACCCGGTTATTTATTTACTTATTTTAAAGCCGACGAATGAAGAAAAAGAAATAAAATCCAAAGTCAAGGGACCAAACTCGCCAGCGAGAGAAAGTTAGGTATGTGGTGATATTTATAGGGAGAGGGCAACCATTACCCTCTCCCCACACTCACATTTTCCGCAAACAAAAGAGGAGAAGAGAGAAAGAAGAGAAAAGGAGAGAAAAAGGTTGGTTTGGGTAGATTCAAGCTCGAAAATTGTCATGTAGCGAGTCAAATTAAAGCTCTTCTCGTTGTGATCGTTTGTGTGAGTTCTAGGACCCCTCTTTTACATGTTTTTGAATGATTTAGGGCTGAAACACATCTAAAAAATTGGGGTTTTGAGTGTGTGTGTGTGTGTTTGAACCGTTTGTGTATGTGTATGTGTGTGTATGATTCGTTTGGGTCTTGATTTTGAGCTTGTGTATGCTTGAATTGTGTGTTGTGATATGCATTCCTAAGGTTTAGGATGGTTGATTTGGGCTTAGAATGGGTTTAGATGAGCTTGGAGGTCGAAAATGGCAGATTGGGTTCGGGATGAACTGCATTCTGCACCAGCTAGGGCTAGGCGACCGAATGGAGGCCATACGACCGATTAGGGTGCGATTGAGGGTTCATTCGCACAATTGGGGTTCATTCGCACGACTGAGAGCCCAGTCGCATAAATGCTCATTCGCATTAGTTTCATTCGCACGATTGGGTGTTCATTCGCATGAGAGTTCATCCGTATTGGTTCATGCGCATGATGCTCAGTCGCATGGAGGCCATGCGACTGAAGGGTGTCCATACGCCCAAATAGGGCTGTTGCACCCAAGGAGAAGTATAGTTTAACTTATGACTTTCAGGGGAAAGTGCAGATGCAAGCATTGACGTGGAAGTTCCCGTAAGTTCATGTAAGATGAATTTTGAGGTCTTGAAGGTTATGTTAGGCATGATGATGATGTTGCATGTTATGTATGTATGATGTTGCTCTGTATGATGTTGATGCCCGTGTATGTTATGTTCCTTGTTATGATGCATGTTTATCTCTCCTGGGATTTATGTGCGATGCTAACGAATGAAATGAAAGTATTATGTAACGTAAAGTGGAAGATAGTGAAAAGTGGAACATGATGAATGTGTGCATTAATGAATGATGAAAGTAATAAAAGTCTTGCAAGCATTAGATATCGAGACACGCCAATTATAAGGTGCTAGCCCAACGGTGTGTGGGTTCCCTACCCCGGGAGGATGCACATCAGGGTCTTTCTTTGTGATCGATCATTTGTATAGAACCTCTACCGCTTACCCCTAGTACTGCGGGCACCATGTTTAGCTGTCTATTTATAGACTTCGGTCCAGTAGCCATATAATTTGGGGTGTAGCACATGGTATTGTTACGGAAGATATCAAATGTGCAAGAAAATATGTAAAGATGAAAGAATGAATAATGAAGATAATAATGATATGATCTATGTGT
Organism: Flaveria trinervia; assembly: GCA_025506515.1. NCBI lineage: Eukaryota > Viridiplantae > Streptophyta > Magnoliopsida > Asterales > Asteraceae > Flaveria > Flaveria trinervia. Next base: position 73,673,669 of record CM046453.1, read on the forward strand.
ACGTATGTTGCGTGATCGCATGAATGTATAGTATAGTTTTAACGAAAGAAAAGTATGTTTTATTATAAAACTAGAACTTACTCAGCAATGCTGACTTTGATGTGTTTCTAGTTGGCAAGTAATGATTGCTGAGGATGGCACGGGCGGCTACTCAGCTCTTTTAGGAGGGCATCAATTTATATAATACTTTTGTGATGTAATGCAATGATGTATTTTGTAACCGATTAACGATGTATTATTTTGCAAAAGTTTTTATGATGAAATGAGATGTCTTTTTTGACTGTTTCCGCTGCGATGCTTTATGAAATACAAATATAATTATATGTTTTATGTGCGATGAGGATCCAACTGTAAGCGTCCCGGGAACGGGGCCTTAAACCATTCATCCACTAACCCTACTAGGTTGCTGCCCCTTGACCCGGTACCAAGGCCCACCAACCTACCCAATTAGGATTGGGTTTGTATCAATGCTTGTCTAGTCCAGCAGCTCTAGAAATTGTCAAGAAACACTGACAAAGGCTCTTGCGAAACATGTGGTTGTATTTTTTGTCATTATATGGGACCCCGAAAAGGAAATGGGGAATCTAAATTCAGCAGCCTCTTATCTCTTATCTGTCGTGTCACACCCCAACCTTGACGGCGGAAACGTCGAGGAGTGAAAGTTAAGATTGTTCACAGCCACATAACGTTATTAAAAAACCCCAAATTTATATTAAACATAAGTTCCAATTGTACTATTACAATCATAAGTCTCAAAGAATTAAAAACATAACATAGAATGTAACGAGTCATTTTATTTCACTTATTTTTTTTCTAGGTCCAATCCTAGATTTGTATGCTTCAATGAGAAGAAATCAAGCTTGAGTATCTCCTGAAACATGTTAAAAATAAATGGTCAACAATAATATTGGTAAGATTTCCATAGTTTGAAATACATAAGTATATAAAAGATGACAATTCATGTTGTAAGTTAGATAACAAAGTAACTAGGGATGTAAGACAGAATGCACAATCAAACCTCGACAAAGTTTTACAAGTCTCAAACGTTTTTAAAAGCATATACGATTAGCTAAGTGTACTTGGATCAACCAAGTAGGCTTGTCTGGCCCATAGATCTATGACTTCGCTAGGCTAGCAATAGTTAATGATTGTACATATATTCGACATTACATGGTAGCTACAAGGTTCAACTAATCACAACATACAAGTAAATTGCCATAAGTTTACAAGATCAAACGTGTTTACAAGTGCAAAGTTTATAATGTAACATGTTTCACCCCAAAAGTGTAAAAATACAAAAAGGGGTATAGAAATACTCACTTGATCAAATAATATATAATTGGTGATTAATAAGAATAATAATAATAAGCGTCGTTTCAACGTAGCCCTTCACAATGCACCTAAATACATATATTTACAAGGTTTAAGTTTAATAATAAAATTAACGTTTTAACGCGAACTAGGGTTTTAGGATTTTGGGGTTTTGTAAACAATTCAATAAATTCTTTTAACATTATAAAATTTTTAAAAGAATATAAACCATATATAACATATGTCTTTAATCAAGGAAAACACAAGATTCAATAATAATTAATAATTCAAATATTATATAAATTATTTTTATAACAATACTTAATTTTAATAATTTTTTTATAATAAAATATTAAAATATTACAGGAAATATTTTGTTGATTTTTAAAGATTAGAAGTTTGTAAAAATCATTTTTATATGTAATAGCATTTTTCTAAAATAGAATTAAGGCTAAAAAGCCATTTTAAAAATATAAGAGGATGCTCGGGTTCGAACCCGGGACCTCTAAGTTGAATTGTGGAGTGTGAACCGGTGAACCAAGGCTCTCAGCCGCGGTATAACCCGGTCCAAATTGATTTATCCTAAATCGACAGAACACCCCCAAATCCAAGAACCCTAGATTGTTCTTGAATCAAATTGAACATCAATCGATGTTGTTAATGAAATTAAACTTAGGGTTTTCATTGCCCATATGAAATCGAGTATGAGGATGTGTCTTGTTACCCGAATTGGTGAGATTTTAATGGAGAACGAGTACACGAGCCGCTCGCGACCACGCATCACTTGTTTGCTACCCAAACGACGATGATAGTCAAATTAAACTCGAGGGAAGCTTCGACAGATGATCCAGATGCGAAGCCCCTTGTCAATTTAAGTTAAATTTGTTCGGACAGTGGCCTCGACTAATTTGCAGGTTCCCGACGAAGATGAAGCTCAAATTCGAAGATTGTGATTGTTTTTATTCAATTGAGTGTGGTGCTCGATTAACAAACGATATAGTATCGTTAGGTTAGTTTAATTAGGCTATTAAAGTGTTAATGCCCGAACGACTAGTGGATTGAAGATGTTTCGGTTATGTGATTGTTTAGGTCGTAACCGATGCTTAACTTTGATTAAACAAGGCGTTCAAGTTCGAATTATATCCTAGAACGGTTTGGGAACGGTTTAGATCATGAGTCGACAGAATTTGAGGGTTTCGGGGCTCGCCGGAGGTTCGGCCGGCGGTGGCCGGTGACCGACCGAAAAGACGGGAAAATAAAGGGGGGAGGGGTTTGGGTTTCAAAAGTTTACACAAATGGTCCCTCAACTTTCAACCTTTATATTTTATGCAAAACTTTCATTTAAAGTTTTAAAAACATAACAACTAACCCCCCTTAAGTCAATTATTTTAAGATTTTAAACATTAATATTATTATTACTAGGACTTATTATTATTATTGTTACTATTATTACTTATTTATAATTATCATAATGATTAGTTGATTAGAAAATTAAAGGCAACGAAGAATGAGCATAACAAATTCACAAGTTTCACAAATGGCAAAATTAGCCCATACAAGAACTTAACAATGTTAACTTTAATTTAACCAAAAATTTACAAGATGTTACAGTCTTCCCAACTTAAAAGAATTTCGTCCCGAAATTAAGAATAAAACTAAGAGAAAAAATGCGGGTATCTCTCCTTCATAAGATTCTCACGCTCCCAAGTGAACTCAGCTCCACGTTTGTTTTCCCAACGGACTTTGACGATAGGTGTAGTAGTTGTTCGGGTCTTCTTCAGGGTTCGATCCATAATCTCAACAGGCTTCTCGACGAAATGCAATGAAGCATCTATTTGAATTTCCTCTCGGGGAACATGCAAATTTTCATTAGCCAAGCACTTCCTCAAGTTTGAGACATGGAAGACAGGATGAACTCCACTAAGGTCGGAAGGTAGTTCCAGTTTATAAGACACTTTCCCAATCCTTTTCAAAATTTTTAAAGGTCCTACAAATCTTGGAGCTAGTTTACCCTTCTTTCCAAAGCGAACAACACCTTTCCACGGTGAAACCTTAAGAAGAACCATGTCGCCAACTTGGAACTCCAATGGCTTACGACGATTATCGGCGTAACTCTTTGTCGACTTCTTGCCACTTCAAGGTTCTTCCGGATTGTGGAGACTTTATCGGTCGTTTCTTGTATAAGTTCAGGACCAGTGATGAAATTTTCACCAACGTCGGTCCAGCAGATCGGTGATCGGCATTTACGACCATACAAAGCCTCGAATGGTGCCATCTTGATACTTGAGTGATAACTATTGTTATACGAAAATTCCGCGAGCGGTAGATGGTATCCCAATCACCACCAAAGTCAAGAACACAAAGACGCAGCATATCCTCGAGGGTTGGATGTTCGTTCGGTTTGACCATCGGTTTGAGGATGGTAAGCCGTACTTAGATCCAATTGAGTACCCAAGAGTTCTTGCATCGAAAACAAAAGTGCGAAGTGAAGCGAGCATCTCGATCGGAAATAATGTGTAAAGGCACACCATGACGACTCACAATTTCGTCAATGTAGATTCGAGCAAGCCTTGAAACCTTGTATGTATCTCGTATGGGTATGAAATGTGCTGTCTTGGTCAAACGGTTAACAATGACCCATATGCTATCGTGTCCACGTGGTGTACGAGGTAACTTGGTTATGAAATCCATGGATATATGTTCCCATTTCCACATAGGGATTTCAGGTTGCTCAAGTAAACCACTTGGTCGTTGATGCTCGGCCTTGACTCTTGCACATGTGAGACACTTGGAAACATATGACGCGGTGTCCTTCTTCATTCCAGGCCACCAATATTGACCACGCAGATCCATGTACATCTTATCGAAGCCAGGATGAATGGAATATCGAGTTTGATGAGCTTCGTTCATAATGAAGTGTCGAAGGTTATCTCGATTCGGGATCCAAAGTCGATTCAAGAAATACCACATGCCATTCGATTTCGTCTCCAGTTGTGACCGAACGTTAGGCATCAAATCTTCATCTTTCCCTTCATCGGTTAGTGCCGCTTGTTGAGCCTCGCGGATGCATAACTCAAGGTCACTATCGATCCTTATGTTTTGGAGCATAATAGTAGCCTCGTTAACATCCACATGTATCTCGGTATCGAATTCTCCTAGTGTATCAAACCATTGCCTTCGATCTCGAATTTCTTGGAGCGAGACAGTCTTGTTGTGGACTTTGCGACTTAGCGTGTCGGCTACAACATTCGCCCTTCCAGGATGGTAGCGAATGTCGCAGTCGTAGTTGCTAATCAACTCGATCCAACGTCTTTGTCTCATATTGAGATCCTTTTGGTTTAACACATGTTGGAGACTCTTATGATCGGTATAGACTATGCATTGCGTCCCATATAGGTAGTGTCGCCAAATCTTCAATGCAAAAACCACAGCACCAAGTTCAAGATCGTGAGTTGTGTAGCTTACTTCATGAACCTTCAATTGCCTCAACGCGTATGCTATAACTTTGCCTCGTTGCATGAGAACACAACCAAGACCTTGATTAGAAGCATCGCAATATACGGTAAAGTCATCGTTTCCATCGGGAAGTGTGAGAATAGGAGCGTTACACAACTTGCATTTTAATGTCTCGAAAGCCTCTTCTTGCTCGGGTCCCCATTCAAAAAGTCGATTCTTTTGGGTTAATGCTGTAACGGTTTAGCAATCTTCGAGAAACTAGCTATGAACCTACGGTAATATCCCGCTAAACCCAGAAAAGAACGAACCTCGGTTGGGGTTGTGGGAACACACCAATTTCACAGCTTCAATTTTAGCAGGATCCACGTGAATTCCTTGGCTATTCACCACATGCCCTAAGAGTTGAACCTCCTCCAACCAAAATCACACTTGGAAAGCTTGGGTATAATGCTCCTTCTTCAAAAGTCCAAGAACTTGTCGCAAGTGCGTCTCGTGATCGATTTTTGTCTTGGAATAAATAAGAATGTCATCAATAAATACGATCACGAACTTATCCAAATACGTTTACATACTCGATTCATGAGATCCATGAACACATCAGGCGCATTGGTCAAGCCAAAAGGCATGACCATGAACTCGTAGTGTCCATATCGAGTACAGAAAGCGGTCTTTGGAATGTCATCATCATGAACACGTAGTTGATGATACCCAGAACGTAGATCGATCTTTGAGAATTGAGCTGCTCATTGAAGTTGGTCGAAGAGATCATCGATTCGAGGAAGAGGGTATCGGTTTTTGATAGTAAGCTTGTTGAGTTCTTGGTAATCGATGCACATACGGAATGAACCATCATTCTTCTTCACAAATAGTACAGGTGCACCCCACGGTGATGAACTAGGGCGAATAAAACCCTTATCAGTCAACTCTTGCAGTTGACTAGCGAGTTCTTGCATTTCAGAAGGTGCAAGACGGTAAGGAGATTTAGCCACAGGGTTTGCACCAGGGATTAAATCAATCTTGAACTCAACTTCTCGCACGGGAGGTAACCCTTTAAGATCCTCGGGAAAAACTTCGGGAAAGTCTCGCACAACAGGAATGTCCTTCAACTCATTACCTTTGGCTTTCGTATTAACTACATATGCCATGAAGGCCATGTAGTTTTTACTTAAGCACTTACGGGCCTTGATGCAAGACATGAGTTTGAGTCTTTGAGATGATTTCTCCCCAAAGACCCTTAAGGTATCACCAGTCGGTAAAGGAATTCGGATACACTTCTCAAAGCATAAAATTTCCGCACGTTGCTCGGCTAACCAATCCATACCAATGATAACATCAAAGCTTCCTATATGCATAGGAATAAGGTCGACGAAGAACTCGTGTTCGTTAAGGCTCAAGGTGCAGTCACGTATTACGACGTCAACGACAATAGATTTTCCATCGGCGACCTCGACCGTGAAAGATCTCTCCAGATTAACACGCGGTTTAGAAAGTATAGGCTCGAATTCCAGGGACACGAAACTCCTATCGGCACCCGAATCAAACAATACAGAAGAATGACTATTTACAAGATACATACCTGTTTGGTAAGAATCCATTATTGGTATGATGAACACAGATAGGAAATTTTATAAGACAAGAGACGATTAAAAAGAGTTCAACTACGTACCATTCACCACGTTGTTGTTGGCTTGAGCTTGGTTAGCATTGATGTTGAAAGCCTTTCCACGAGCCGGTGGCACAGTTCCCGCATTGCGAGGACATTGTGGACGAATATGACCGGGCTCGCCACAGTTATAGCAGGTTCGGTTGGTAAGCATGGCAGTGTTGTTTGGCGCACGAAGGCAAGTAGTTACCAAGTGTCCATACTTCCCACATAATGAGCAAACTCGGCATGGAAAGTTGCTTGAATGATGGTACTTGCACGTGTTACACATAGATGTGGACCAGTATAAGCTTTAGCCATGGGAGCTTGATTTGCAACCACCATTTGTTTTTGAGGAGCATTGGGGCGGTCACAGCGTAGTTGCGCGTCGGGTGAACTTACGCTTCTTGTTTTGAGAAGATGACTCGGCCTTTACCTCTTTTGTTGCCTCGGGTGTCACCTTCGCCATAGACTTGGAACCATTTGCCGACATCGTGCCAGCTCTTATATGATTCTCAGTGAGCTGTGCAGTAATAGTAATCGCCTCCTCCAATGTTGTGGGCCTACTACCCACCACGGCATCTTGAATTTGAGGTGGCACCCCCTTGATAAAGTTTTCAATGTTACGGGGCACGGTGTCCACCATGTGTGGTAGGAGCATACTCAACTCATGATACCGGGTGGAATAAGCCAAGTGGTTCCCACCATCTTGTTTGAGATTCCAAAACTCCTCCTCAGCTTTTGCAACTCGCTCCTTGGGCAGAATTTTTGGATCATAATATCCTTGAATTCCTCCCAGGGCAACGCCATTGCAACCTCAGTTCCATGGTTTCTCTTTTCACTATTCCACCATGTTAGTGCTCGTTGTTGAAGAACACTTGTGGCATAGCGAACCTTGAACTCGTCGGGACACTCACTAATAATGAATGTGTTCTCCCTACTTTCAAACCACTCGAGAAGTCCAGTGGCTCTTCTTTTCCACTAAAACTAGTGGGTTTGCACGAGTTGAAATGTTTGAAGGTGCAAGTAGTATTGTTTCCGTTTTGGTTGTTGCTATTCTCTCCATGAGCACCACTGTTGTTCCCATTGGTGTTGTTGCTATTAGCCATTAGGGTACTATTAAGTTCAGCAACCATAGTCGGGATGACAGCAGCCATTTATCGGGCGATCATGGCGGCTAGCTTATGATCGGAACTTCCACGCTTTCCATGATGACGAGACATGCTGGGATATGCAAAATGAGTTAGACACGAGAAATAGAAATACAAGGATTATAATTAACAAGGATAAGGCAAGAGTTGTAAGGCACATGGAATGGTTCCATTTGGTAACGCATTACCATTTGGAAACGTTGACACGTCAAGGTAAGTTGACCCATTCGCCTTAGAAATTTGTGCATGTTGACCATAGTTTATCACTCATCCCAGAAATCCCCAGGTAAGCATAACTAGTCCCGTAGGATTTATGTAACATCTGGTATTTTTGTTAAATTAGGCGTTAACCTTGTTAAGTTCTTGTAAGGACCATTTATGTCATTTATGAAAACTTTGAGGGCTTGTTGAGTTACATTGGGAGTTAATAAATTATTTTGCTTAACATTGATAATATGATAATAATCGTTACCATAATATAATAATAATAATAATAATAATAATAATAATAATAATAATAATAATAATAATAATAATAATAATAATAATAATAATAATGATATTAATAATGATAATAATCTTATAAAAGCTTGGAAACTAACAAATTTGTTAAACTAAGTTCGGGGGTATTTATGTTATTTTGGAAAACTTGAATTTAAAGTTCTAACATAAAATAACAAACTTAAAATCACAGGGGCCACTTATGTAATTTAATGAAATATCCCAAACCACCCGCCCCTTACCCCGTTTTCCCGGCCAAGAATCCGGCCTATCACCGGCGCGGCTCCGGCGAGCCTCTAAAACTCATTAAAACGTCGATTAATGAACCAAAAACTAAATCAAGCCGTTTCGTTTGTGTGAATCGAACGTTAAGGCACTGATTAATCAAAGTTTAAACTCGGTTGTCACTCAATCGAGAGCATAATCGTAGCATCTTAAAGTCCAACACCATTTGGGCATTAAACCTCTGTAATAATTCAATTAAATGAACCTAAACGACTATCTAACTACGACTAATTGTTCACACCTCAAGTTTCACCTGAAAAACCACACAATCATCATATTCGATTCACCCCGAAACGCGACCTGCACCTCCATCGAAATCAACCTTTCGAGCAAATTAAACTGAATTAATGAGAGGGCTTTGCATCAAGATGATTTTTCGAAGCTACCCACAAAGTTAATGTGAGATTCATAAACATTTGCACACGAATTTCATTCGAGCTCTGTCGCGGCTTGTTCTCACTGTTCTTAACCTTATTCAATACAAATCGGGTAAGATTGATGCACCTTCACATTCGTTTTAACATGAGGATCAAAAGCCCTATGAATGATTTTGTTAACAATATCATCTGGAGGGTCAATTGGATCAAAATTGAATTAGGGTTCTTACTGATTGGGGGCTCTTGAAATTGTGTTTATAAATATAAAAACCATTCCATTAACGCGGCTGGATGCCTTGGTTCACTGGTTAAACGCTCCCATCTCCACTTAGAGGTCCCGGGTTCGAACCCGGGCACCCTCAAACATTTTTTTAAGGCTTTTCAGCCCTTAAATAAATTATAGAAAATTTTTAATAAATATAAAAAGGGTTTTTGTAAACTTTAAAATTTTTCAAAGACATCAAATTATTTTCTATAATTTTTCTAAATTTAATTAATTAATTATCTTTTTAATAAAGAATTTTAACAAAGATGTTCTTGGATTATTTTTCTATTAAAATGGATTTTGAATAATAAATTAATAAATTATTATTGGTCCAAATATTACCATTAAGTTATTATCGTTAAAATCATGATTTTTCAAATATTTATTTAAGTTTATATTTAAACTTCACTAGCTATTATCGATGATTTAATGTTATTTTTCTTTATAATAATTTACACAAATGGTATATTCCTTTGTTACATTATTTAGACTACTACAAAGATCCCCAAACTCCACTTGAAATTTTAGCTCTCGTTAAATCAATAATTCAATTATTAACTTAAATCTTGTAAATACATATGTTTAGGTGCCTTGTGACGTTCATCTTGGAACGACGTTTACTATTCTTAAATAATCTCCATTATATACATATTATCACGTGAGTTTTCTTGCCCCTTTTTCATATTTTTACACTAACTTGGGGTGAAACATGATAGCATATACATGATACACTTATACACATTTGAGACTTGTAAATCACGTGCAATTCAACTTATTATTTTGTCATGGTTATTTGTTTATTGTAAGTGTTTATATGAGATACATAGTTTGTTTACAATCATTAACTATTGCTAGCCTGGCGACGTCTTAGATCTTTGGGCCTGACAAGCCTATTTGGTGCTAAAGTCGATGTATTGCCGACTCCTAGGAGCCGTATGCTTGTGCACTAGGGAACCAAATACACTTAGCCAATCTTTATACTTGTAATCAAGTCGAGGTTTGGTTGTAACGATATGTGTTCTATAACCTTACTAGCTTATAACCTATGACATGAATTGCTACTTGTAACTTTCTTTTTCATATTATGTATGAAAACTTGGAAACTCACCAACTATTTTTAGTTGACTCTTATTTTTATCATGTTTCAGGACAACCTCAAGCTTAAAGTGATCTTTTTGAAGCATGCTATAATCTAGGATTTGGACCTAGTAAATGAAATAAAAAGTTTACTTTATGTTTTGTTGCATTCGAACTTATTACTTGTTTGGGAATATGATTGTATTTTTATTTCAAGACTTATGATAATAATATTTACAATTTAATATAGCGTTATGTGGCTGTGAACAATCTTAACCCTCACATCTCGACGTTTCCGCCGTCAAGGTTGGGGTGTGACAATTTATGCGATATGCTTGCCTTAGCCCGAGGGCCTTTTGCCAGGAAATCTAGAATACAGGTGTCTATGTGTCACACAAACTTCTTAGGTTCATGAAATCAAAACCTTGATGAGATTTATATAGATTAGACATAACGTCTAAAGATCATAAGTATAAGCATAAGTTCCCACATATTGACGAGAATACGATTAAGAGATTTCATGTTCGGGGAGAGTCAAAGAGCAAAAGCTAAGTTTAGGGAGACAAGTAACAATGCTTAGGCAATCCTATGCTAAGGCATCAAATTGCATATAAGTGGGCATAACATTATGTAGCGTGCAAACTATATAATTTTACAAGATAGAATCATAATTCTATAAGGTTCATACATACTATAGTCTAGGTCACCATTTCTAATAACCTAGATCCCTATAGTTATGGGCTCTAATACCAATCTGTCACACCCCAACCTTGACGGCGGAAACGTCGAGGAATGAGAGTTAAGATCGTTCAAAGCCACATAACGCTATTAAAAAAACCCAAATTTATATTAAACATAAGTTCCAATTGTACTATTACAATCATAAGTCTCAAAGAATTAAAAACATAACATAGAATGTAACGAGTCATTTTATTTCACTTATTTTTTTCTAGGTCCAATCCTAGATTTGTATGCTTCAATGAGAAGAAATCAAGCTTGAGTATCTCCTGAAATATGTTAAAAATAAATGGTCAATTATAATGTTGGTGAGATTTCCATAGTTTGAAATACATAAGTATATAAAAGATGGCAATTCATGTTGTAAGTTAGAGAACAAAGTAACTAGGGATGTAAGACAGAATGCACAATCAAACCTCGACAAAGTTTTACAAGTCTCAAACGTTTAAAAGCATATACGATTAGCTAAGTGTACTTGGATCAACCAAGCAGGTTTGTCTGGCCCATAGATCTATGACTTCGCTAGGCTAGCAATAGTTAATGATTGTACATATATTCGACATTACATGGTAGCTACAAGGTTCAACTAATCACAACATACAAGTAAATTGCCATAAGTTTACAAGAATCAAACGTGTTTACAAGTGCAAAGTTTATAATGTAACATGTCTCACCCCAAAAGTGTAAAAATACAAAAAGGGGTATAGAAATACTCACTTGATCAAATAATATATAATTGGTGATTAATAAGAATAATAATAATAATAAGCGTCGTTTCACGTAGCCCTTCACAATGCACCTAAAATACATATATTTACAAGGTTAAGTTTAATAATAAAATTAATGTTTTAACGCGAACTAGGGTTTTAGGATTTTGGGGTTTTGTAAACAATTCAATAAATTCTTTTTAACATTATAAAATTTTTAAAAGAATATAACCATATATAACATATGTCTTTAATCAAGGAAAACACAAGATTCAATAATAATTAATAATTCAAATTTATTATATAAATCCATTTTTATAACAATACTTAATTTTAATAATTTTTTTTATAATAAAATATTAGAATATTTTACAGGAAATATTTTGTTGATTTTTAAAAGATTATAAGTTTGTAAAAATCATTTTATATGTAATAGCATTTTTCTAAAATAGAATTAAGGCTAAAAGCCATTTTAAAAATAATAAGAGGATGCACGGGTTCGAACCTGGGACCTCTAAGTTGAATTGTGGAGTGTGAACCGGTGAACCAAGGCTCTCAGCCGCGGTATAACCCGGTTCCAAATTGTTTATCCTAAATCGACAGAACACCTCCAAATCCAAGAACCCTAGATTGTTCTTGAATCAAATTGAACATCAATCGATGTTGTTAATGAAATTAAACTTAGGGTTTTCATTGCCCATATGAAACCGAGTGTGAGGATGTGTCTTGTTACCCGAATTGGTGAGATTTTAATGGAGAACGAGTACACGAGTCGCTCGCGACCACGTATCACTTGTTTGCTACCCAAACTACGATGATAGTCAAATTAAACTCGAGGGAAGCTTCGACAGATGATCCAGATGCGAAGCCCCTTGTCAATTTAAGTTAAATTTGTTCGGACAGTGGCCTCGACTAATTTGCAGGTTCCCGACGAAGATGAAGCTCAAATTCGAAGATTGTGATTGTTTTTTATTCAATTGAGTGTGGTGCTAGATTAACAAACGGTATAGTATCGTTTAGGTTAGTTTAATTAGGCTATTAAGAAGTGTTAATGCCCGAACGGCTAGTGGATTGAAGATGTTTCGGTTATGTGATTGTTTAGGTCGTAACCGATGCTTTAACTTTGATTAAACAAGGCGTTTAAGTTCGAATTATATCCTAGAACGGTTTGGGAACGGTTTTAGATCATGAGTCGACAGAATTTGAGGGTTTCGGGGCTCGCCGGAGGTTCGGCCGGCGATGGCCGATGACCGACCGGAAAGACGGGAAAATAAAGGGGGGAGGGGTTTGGGTTTCAAAAGTTTACACAAATGGTCCCTCAACTTTCAACCTTTATTATTTTATGCAAAACTTTCATTTAAAGTTTTAAAAACATAACAACTAACCCCCCTTAAGTTAATTATTTTAAGATTTTAAACATTAATATTATTATTACTAGGACTTATTATTATTATTGTTACTATTATTACTTATTTATAATTATCATAATGATTAGTTGATTAGAAAATTAAAGGCAACGAAGAATGAGCATAACAAATTCACAAGTTTCACAAATGGCAAAATTAGCCCATACAAGAACTTAACAATGTTAACTTTAATTTAACCCAAAATTTACAAGATGTTACATGTCGAGCCAATTGAGTACTGGTCCAGCATTCGACTTGAGGTCAAGGTTTGTCACTCTCAGTATGTCAAGATACTCTTCAGTATGTCACTCTCTCTCATCCTGACATTGCGTTTGCTGTGAACAAGGTTTGTCAGTTCATGCATGCTCCCACCGACAACCACTGGGCTGGTGTTAAACGAATTCTCCGTTATCTCAAAGGTACAATTAATATGGGCTTATGGATTTGTCACAACACAGGTTATCAACTTCAGGCATTTACATATTCCTACTGGTCCACTATTCTTTAGGAGTTCTCGGACTCTAATTGGGCTGGATGCCCAATCGATCGTCGATCCACGGGGGGATTTGCTATATATCTAGGATCTAATCTTATTTCTTGGTCTGCTCGTAAACAGAAAACTGTTTCTCGCTCCTCAACAGAGTCTGAATATAAAGCCATTGCGGATACAGTTGCAGAATTAATTTGGCTGAAATATCTTCTTCGAGAACTTGGGTTGGACAATGGCACCAACACTTTGGTGTGATAACCTTGGCGTAACTTATCTTACAACCAATCTAGTTTTCCGTGCCAGAACAAAACATGTTGCAGTTGACTATCATTTCGTTCGTGAACAAGTTACTCAAGGAAAGCTCAGTGTCAAATTTATCTCCACAAACGATCAAATAGCCGATATCTTTACAAAGCCTTATCTTCTAAAAAAATTGAATTTCTCAGATCCAAGTTGCAGATTGTTAACCGCGCTGAACTTGCGGGGGAATATTAGTCTATGTCGGTTCTATTATTAATATTCCTAATTGTCTAGGGTATCTAAGTGTAATTAGTATATCTATATATATTGAGGTGTAATTCTTCTATTATCAATAATACGAAACCTATTTTATATTCTGATTTTTTGCTTTGAGAACATAACAAAATAAAAGAGGTTGAAGATGGGGCGTGTTCTAGGAAACTGTATTGTGAGCAACACTAGAAGTGGTTCTCGTGTGGTGATGATCAAACGCGTATGGTGCTGCAATGGTGGTTTTAAACATTATTTTCATTTACCTGTTGTGGTATTATGTTAGATGTAGGGTTATAGACGAGACAAGTTAGCCGTGAGTCAGTTAACTGAACCAACTTGATCATTTGGCTAGGCTCAAACTTGGTGAGCAAATATGAGGCAAGCTAGCTAACTCAGCGAACAGTCATGTAAGGATTAATGTTGGTTTACTTGTAATTTTAACTTATGGTGTGATTCACAAAAGTAGTTAAGAACAAGTGTATCACAGTTTTTTATTGTTCTGATAATAATTGATGATAATAAAATAAATAACTATAATTTCGTTATTAGTTTAAGAAAATAAAAATATATATCTTTCAAATGAAGATTATTATAAAGATTGATAGGTGTCTCAAACAAAACATATATTACTTGTTTATAAAAATTTAAAAGATCAAAAAAGTTTATTTAAGGCTAAAAGAGTAACCATGTTAATGAAATTTTGAATTCAGTCCTCTAAAAGAGTAACCAATTTCTCTTTACATTTTCTTTTGTAGAAAAAGAAAATAAACTTCTTTGAATATTAATTCCCGCCATTAATAAAAGAAACCTCTTTCAGAGTTTCATCTCCCCTTACACTGAAGCCCCATTTTACACTTTCAAAATCAAACTCAAAATCATGCTTTCATCCTCCAAACGATCATCTGCTGATTCACATTCATCTAGCGAAAGGTACTCCTGAATCACCACCACCATTTGCGTGTACATTTCTTCGATTGTTCACTTTTTAAATCTATTGTTTGAAGTTCACATCAAGTAACTTATCTTGTTATATGTATATACATACGAAATTAGGGTTTAGTTCTGAATGCTATTGCGTTTTTCGAGCTTAATTGGATGTCAGCTGGTCTAGAAGAGTAGAAGGTATATTCGTGTAATTGATGTGAGTTACTGTAGGTTACGAGTTACATCGCATATAAAGTAATATCTTACACTAGATGTGCGTGCAAAAAAAAAGGTTGCATTTTTTGGTTAAACTTGAAAATTTTACACGAAAACGGACATGACATCGACCAAAATATATGTCTGAGGAATTTCCACATGATATACATATTTGAGGGTTGACATAAATACGACATGTTTAGCCCGGAAAAAAGTTATTAATTTTTTAGACATATAAATACACTAATGTTATAAATTTAGAAACAAAAATACAAATGTGTACTAGACATGTAGTTTTGACTTATCAACCAAATCTTATGTTTTAAACTTTAACACAAAAATGTCTAAACAAGTTAAGCTACGGCATACAAATATTTTTTTAAAAATATTAAAAAAACAAGTTTAATGGTTTAACCCGTGGACCAGTCAGTTTGACTTGAAACCATCAAATTTAGCTAACTGTGTTCACGGGTTTGACCTAAAACTGTCCGAGCCCGTATAGACTAAACCCAAACAATCGTATTTCATGTAAGGTTTGTGACGTGTTTTCAACTCACACCCGGAGTGGACATCATAATCAGCCCAATCAACATATAAATAAAACAAAATCAATTCACTTTTTGCAACTTAGTAGAGAACTTGTGATTGCTTTTTCATCAGGCTCATCCTCAAATGATAAGAGCCCAAAGAATGTAAGGTATACCATAACCAGAGCAGCAGACTCCTTGTCTTTATGCAATCACAATGAGCCCATACAATGGTGGTCCAGACTCCAGAGCCCAGGCTCTTGGCATCTAACTGGAATATGTTTTACTAAATATTCTTACTTTCATCATGCTAGTGTAAAGTACATTAAAGTTTGAAGTGATATATGATACGATATCGTTTGGTAAAGTCAAATTCAACTTACATGTCTTCTGCTGATTTAATCAAAGCTTAGCACCTCTCACATTTATATTCGATTAAAGTGGACCACTTTAAGGGTTTTAGACACGTTTTAGCCTGGCGTACGCTTGTTTAGACATGTTTTAGTACGCTTGTTTAGACATGTTTTAGGCCATATCTTGATGCTTTGGACCATTTTGAATTTAATTCTCAATATAAAATACATATTTTATATCTTTTAATTATTGCCACTTTCCGATTTTATGCGTATCACCTTTATGGTGATTGTAATTATTTGTTCCTTAATATTAGCTTGTATTTTGTATTTATATCTCTTGTACAACAATAGACAAAAGTGTGTTTTATATAATATTCAATTCTCTAAAAATTAAACATACCTATGTATATGTTTAAGAGTCGATTTAAGGGTCGTTAGTAGTTTATTAATTAATATGAAAGTGCGACTTGTAACTACCATTGGGACTTATGTCTGTTTTTTTTGTAACTGAATGTAACAAATCCTGCATCAGATTTGTTTTCTGGCCGTGTGAGTCGGTTGTTGTAATCAAGGGTACTTTAGGTATTTGATAATTATTTAAGTACTTTTAATTAAATAATTTATGAAGTCAAATATTGTATATTTTAGGTGGGAGAGGGCAATTTGTATCAACTATATTCCAAATGTTCAATATGTTAGTTTTCAGAAAGATCAAAAGGGGCCAATATGTGGCCATAAAGGCTTGTTTTTGTAGTCCAAGGATAAGATTTTGTTTTACTCTCTTTTATGATTAACATGCCATATGCATCAATCCATTAAAGCAAGAACACTCTCTACCTTTCTTTTATTAACTTATCTTTCTCCAACCCAACTTAGAAAGGAACCTTTTTTTGCACTTGTGTTATGAAGTGGGCCCCACCACCTCCATTTTAGCCCTCACTCTTTAATCGAATCGCTATTCATTAGTTCTAGTTCATGTGTCTAACATAATTTTCCGGTTCGTGTTTAATCCAACAGATATTATTGGTGGGTGTTCTATCAAACTTGATTATCTTGATAACAGCATACAAGGTTCATGAGGTGTAGAATATGTGTGGACAAAAGCCATTTAGTTAGCTGGGATATTGAACCATATTAAATGTTAGCCCATAAAAGCAAGACAGTTGGCATCATTATTTAAACTTTAACAGACTTCCAAAACTATATATTAGCTAAGAAAGAGCAGGATCCAAATTTAAAGACTTACAGTCATTGTAGTCGCTTTCGGCTTGTAAATTCGTTGGTCTTAGACATTGTACTCATCAAAACAAAAACAGACCCACCTATTTTACAGCCAGCTTGTATAGAATGCCAATCCTTTTGGAAACTTAACATGACCACTGGATATCTGTGGTTGGTGTCGCTTATAGTATTTACTATTGTGATGAGATTCTACCTGTCAGAAGTTTACTAAATTATAATCTTGATTCTTGCTCTCAAAATTTGCTGAATTCTTCTTTCAAAAGATTCTGAAGTCGAATTCTTCCAGTTGTAAATCTTTTGCAGATACGTGTTGTTCTGTGTTACTTGTGTTTCTTCTGTGCTGCATAGATGCTTCGAATGGTTAATCATGGGTGCTGGAATGCTGGCTTAAAGAGCTTCAAGATTTTGGTGGAATATATGCTAATTAATGAGTGGAAATCTTATAATTCTTAATTCATAGCATCTACATGATTGTCAGGTTAGGCTTTCTGGTTGCTGCTTCAATTGCAGCTTATGCAATTAAACAGGTTAATGTCAAACGTCCTCCATCAACTCCTGTGAGCAAATCTGCAGGTTGTTCTTGCTCCTTTATACAGCAAATTATAGTTTTTATATTGAACTTTGATAAATTTGTTACTTTTTTTAATAAAAGTTTGTTACTTTTTTTAATAAATTTGTTCTTGCTCTCACTGATGTTGATCTTATGTATCTATGTTGATTTGGAGCTCAGGAAATGATGAAGAAGAGGACAAAGAAGAGGTCAAACTGATCAGTGGTTTGATCAATGTGCAGCCAAACACTCCAGATTTTGAAGATGACATTCTACCAGAGTTTGCAGATCTTTTATCAGGTGAAATTGATATTCCATACCACAAAGATCGAGTTTATGAGACTGAGATGGCTAATAATGAAAACGAGCTGGAACGATTAAGAAACCTGGTTAAAGAACTTGAGGAAAGAGAAGTGAAACTCGAAGGCGAGTTGCTTGAATACTATGGATTGAAAGAACAAGAATCTGATGTCGTTGAACTACAAAGACAGTTAAAGATCAAAACAGTAGAAATCGATATGTTGAATGTCACAATCAGTTCCTTACAAACTGAGAGAAAGAAACTGCAAGAAGAAGTTCTTCAAGGAGCTGCATACAAGAAGGAATTGGATTCAGCCAGGAGAAAAATTAAGGAGCTTCAAAAACAATTTCAACTTGAAGCAAATCAGACCAAAGGACAGCTGTTGTTATTAAAGCAGCAAGTTGGAATTCTTCAAACAAAAGAACAAGACGCATTCAAGAAAGATGTTGATATTGATAAAAAGTTAAAAACTCTGAAGGAATTAGAAGTGGAGGTTGGGGAGCTTAAGAGGAAGAACAGAGAGCTGCAGCATGAGAAGAGGGAGTTGGTTATTAAGCTCGATGCAGCAGAGTCCAGAATCGCGACATTATCCAGTACTACTGAGGTAACTCTTTGTTATTTGATAGGTTGATGTTTTTGAATGATCATTATAATGTGTTTTCTATGGTGTTACAGAGCGAAATGGTGGCCAATGTTAGAGAAGAGGTGAACAAGTTAAAGCACACAAATGAGGATCTGTTAAAGCAAGTAGAGGGACTTCAGATGAACCGTTTTAGTGAAGTCGAGGAGCTGGTTTACCTTCGTTGGGTCAACGCGTGCCTACGGTTCGAGCTTCGAAACTATGAGAACCCAGCTGGGAAGATATCGGCTCGTGACCTGAACAAAAACTTGAGCCCAAGATCCCAAGAAAAAGCTAAACAGTTAATGTTAGAGTATGCAGGATCTGAACGTGGACAAGGAGGGGACACTGACCTTGATAGCAACTTTTCTCAACTGTCGTCTCCTGGAAGTGAGGACTTCGACACTGCTTCTGTCGATAGTTCCATGAGTCGTTATAGTAGTATTAGTAAAAAAACGAGTTTGATTCAAAAACTTAAGAAATGGGGTAAAGGTAAAGATGATTCTCAATCTAGTGCTCTTACTTCACCTGCAAGATCATTTGCAGGTGGGTCCCCACGGATTAACGTTAGCAATAAAGCGAGAGGTCCTTTAGAAGCTCTTATGTTAAGAAATGCAGGTGAGTCTGTAGCCATCACTACTTTTGGGGAGGGTGATCAAGAATCCTCTAATTCTCCTTCTGATATGAACAATGTTGCATCATCATTTCAGTTAATGTCTAGATCAGTTGAGGGGGTTTTAGATGAGAAGTACCCTGCTTATAAAGACCGTCATAAACTGGCTTTAGAACGCGAAAAGAAAATTAAGGAAAAAGCCAATCAAGCAAGAGCAATTCGATTTGGTGATACTTCAGGTTACAAACCACCAATCAATAGTAAGACAGTTAGTTTGCCACCAAAACTTGCTCAAGTTAAGGAAAGAGTAACACTAACTCCTGATGCTTCAGCTAATCAGTCTACTGATGGAAATACAACTAATTCTGCAGCTGTTAGCAAGATTCAATTTGCTGATATTGAAAAGAGACCACCTAGGACTCCACGTCCTCCTCCTAGACCGTCAGGTGGTGCTCCTGCTACCACTGCTAGTCCTTCGGTATCTGGTGGTGGCCCTCCTCCTCCACCACCTCCACCGGGAGCTCGAGCGCCACCACCACCACCTGGCGGACCACCGCCACCACCTGGCGGACCACCGCCACCACCTCCTCCACCAGGAAGCCTACGTAGAGGAGTTGGTGGTGATGATAAAGTTCACAGGGCTCCAGAGTTGGTTGAATTTTACCAGAGCTTGATGAAGCGCGAAGCAAAGAAGGATACATCTGTTATATCCACTATTGCATCTAGCACAACAGATGCAAGAAGTAATATGATTGGGGAGATTGAGAACCGATCAACTTTCCTGTTGGCTGTATGTGTCTAGACTCTAATCTTTATTGTAATTTAGTTTAATATGGAGCTAAAATGAACTATTATCTTCTTTCAGGTAAAAGCTGATGTGGAAACTCAAGGTGATTTTGTTGAGTCACTCGCTTCTGAAGTTCGCGCTGCTTCCTTTACAAACATAGAAGATTTGCTGGCCTTTGTAAACTGGCTAGACGAAGAGCTCTCGTTCTTGGTATAACATGTCATTCAGTAAATTCTGCATAACTATTATGTACAAATCTGAATTACAATTTGTTTTGATAGGTTGATGAGAGGGCAGTACTGAAACACTTTGACTGGCCAGAAGGGAAAGCAGATGCACTGAGGGAAGCAGCCTTTGAATATCAAGACCTGAAGAAACTTGAATCACTAGTAACTAATTTTGTTGATGATCCCAATCTCTCTTGTGAAGCTGCTTTGAAGAAAATGTACAAGTTGCTAGAAAAGTATGTCTTTGAAGAAAAACACACACTAATATTTTATTTCAAGTATATCTTTTTTCTTGAGTCATAAAGATCTGCAATTTGGTTATTTTGCAGGGTGGAGAACAGTGTTTACGCGTTACTATGCACAAGGGACATGGCTATGTCTAGATATAAAGAATTTGGCATCCCGGTCAACTGGTTGCAAGATTCAGGTGTTGTAGGCAAGGTATGGTTATCTTAAGTTAGAGTTTGTGATTGATAACCTATTCATCATGTAAGCACTATAAGGAAAGAAACAATTTTTATTTGCAGATCAAACTGGAATCTGTACAATTGGCTAGGAAATACATGAAGAGGGTTGCTTCAGAAGTAGATGCATTGGATGGACCCGAAAAAGAACCAAATAGAGAGTTTTTGGTGCTACAGGGCGTGCGTTTTGCTTTTCGTGTTCATCAGGTAATTGTTATCTCCAGGCATGGCACAATGGGTGGGTGAGTTGGGTAGGTTTCAAGTTGGGTTCGGGTCAAACTGGTAACCATTTGGTATTGATCAAAACGGGCCTGGCCTACCCACAAACAACTTTTGGTATTTTTAAAATTGATTTATAACAAGTTAATGATTATGAGGGTTTATGCATTTGAAAACACTTTGTGTGACCTTTTACCTATTTGACCTGCTAGAGAAGCATAACCCAAATAAATGGACCCGTTTACCCATAAATGGGCGATTTCATTTACGATCTATATGCCTTGGTGAAACTTGTAGTATGTCATTTTGGAGTATACAAGTAACAAGTTATGTGTTAGTAAAAGCCATGGTTCTTGTTTACAGTTTGCAGGAGGGTTTAATGCAGAGAGCATGAAGGCATTTGAAGAGCTCAGAAGCCGTATGAATAAACAAAAAACCGACGAAAATACATCTGAAACATAATTTTTCATTCCTTTCTTCCATTATTTATCCACATTATAGTCTGTTCATGTTATTGTATTTATACAGAATCACACACCTTATATCTTATTGAACCACATGATCAAATTCAGATAACAATAATACGTATGCAAGTTATACCTTCCATCTGTGCCAAGCCGATCTGAGCCGAGCTAGGCTTGTAAAATTACCTACTCGAAGCAAACTTAAATTACAAAAACTACCCTCCATTTTATAAAGAATAGATTTTTTTTCCTGTCATTAGAGTTATTTAACCACCTTTAAAATTATTTTTTGTGAAGGGGGTAACGCTTCATAAATAATTATAATGGATTGGATTAGGATCATAACATTGGTTTTTCTAATATACCTGTAAATACATAAAACTTGGTAGGGAGTTGGTAACTGTTAAGTTAAAATAAAAAATGTTTAAAGTTTTTTTAATCAAAGATGTAGATGAACGCATATGAAGGATTGAATCATTGAAGGATATTTTTAGGTAATGCATTGTTTTAAGGAGATTTTAGTGGCACTGTTGAGTGTTTTATTTACGAGTATTGGTGAAAATTTTATTTTAAAATATGAAAGTTTTAAAAGATATATGAAAGTTTCAAAAGATATTTAATAAAATAGATATCTAATGTAAAATTCCTTTTTCTCACTCATTAAAAGTATTTTTATTTAAAATAGTATTATTTAGAAAGAGTCAAGGATAAGATTTTAATATAATATATAACCATTAGGTGCATATATCATAAATTTATTTTGTTTTAAAAGTCTTTTTAGTTTTTCTTTGTGAACGTTCTCTTAGACTTTTTTACTTGTATTTTTTCAATTTCTTTAAACAAAAGTATACATTTTTTATTTTTTTTAAAAGATCCATATTTTTTGAAATAACTAAAAGATCTAATAAGAAAAAGAATTTGTAATATATAATAAAAATGCATTTTTTCTAAAACATTAAAATATTGAAAAAAATATAAGTTGATGCTTTAATTTATTCTTTTGTGAATGCTAAATTTAAACCTTAATGATTAAAAGTGGGTCCATCACCGATAGGCACACTATGATGATTAAGGGTGTAAGTAAATCAAGTTAGTTCGTAAGTTGCTTGATATTAGTTTGTTACAAGTTTGAACTGAGTCGAGCTTAAAGAAGCCCGAGCCTGAGTTTCACAGATCAAACTCTAGTAGTCAAACTGATTTCGAAGCAGTGGTGGGGCTTGAGAAAAGATGTATTGGGCCAGGGGGGGGTCACGAGACCCAAATCAAAAGGGCCGAACTCAATATGTATAAATTTTTTGGTTGAAATACATATTAATTTTCATTACCGGACGAATAAATAGGAGGGCAGGCCCCCCAACCCCGGCCCCAACAAAACTCCGCCCTTACTTGGAAGCTCAAACGAGCCTTCCATTTATATAACTTTATTTCATCAATCAAGTACATATTATACACTATAGTAAATATAGTTTATATATATAAATAGCTACTGCAATATATTAAATTATGATAAAAGATAAATCAAATAATATATCAAAAAATTCTCATGAGCCGGCAACTACTAAGAAGTGCTACGACTTATTTCTAGCGCATCAACTTTCGTTTCTGCTTAAAAATAAAACTCTAAACGAGCCGAACAACTCTATCAGAATTTATGATCCAAACAAAAATGACAATTGGTTAAGCCTGCATCTTCTTTTAAGACACCATCACTTATTCACTTTACACAAAGAGGAAATTGAAAGTACATATGTTTATCATATAACAAAACAGACAATACTGAAAAAACAAGTGATCAATACATGGTTTCAATCACCATTTATTCAACACTTCAACACGAAACAAAGAAAGAAACATGATGACAATGAACAACACTTACCACAGCTCACATCGTTAGTTGTGATAATCATCTAACGAAGCCTATTCGTATTACCATTCGATGGCGCGATTCTGCTGTTTGATTCCATTGTAGGATTTCCAGTATTCCAGCCTCCAACAAAGCCCAACAATGAATTTCTTGAATTTAACCAACAATCTGATGGTTCACCAACAGTTTTATTGTAATCAAATATAGAGCGGTTTGTGGGTTGGTTTTTAGTAATAAGATTCCCTACATAAGCATCAGTATTTCTCACAGTATTGTTATTATTATTATTATTATTATTATATTATTATTATTATTATTATTATATTATTATTATTATTATTATCCAAGTGCAAGTGCTTCAGGAAGTAATAAGTGTCTGCAAACTCCAAAGGATAACATGATGATTCTTTCATGTTATGATCATCAGAACTTTTCAAAGATTTTAGCTGTGATTGATGGAAATCAACACTAGGATCCTTTTCTCCTGCAGAAAAAGGTGATCCAATATCTTTACTTATTAAGTTGACAGTTTGATCAGCAGCTGCAGCATCTGACTGAAGGTTTTCAGTGACTTCTTGAATGGCCTTGTGGGACTTTGTGAACAGCCACTCAATGGTTTTGCTAGCTTTGTCGAAGCCTAACATGTCGTTGAGATCGAAGAACTTGCGCGCTGTGTGAACCGATAGCCTCATTCTCCTGTCTCTTAGGCCTTGAGCTGTGTGAATCTTGCTTTGTTTGTCTTTCTTACCTGCACTTCTTTTCTTCTTTACACATGACTTCAGTTTAGAAAGAAAAGGGTTTGCTTTGGTGGTGTTGATGAGTTTCAATGGGTTGTTTAGGGTGGTGGAGGTTTGGTGGTCATGTTGGAGTTTTGCAAGTGTTTTAGTGGTATCCATGTTATTGTGGTGGCTCTTCTTTTTCTTGGCTTAAAATGGTGTTCCCATAAATATATTGTTGTGAACTTGTCTATAGTAAGCAAAGTGTCTTGAAGGAAACATATAACCATTGGAAAAGAAACTAGGGGTGGTACAATGAGACCATTAAGTCGGGTTTTAATAATTAGAGTTTCGTATCTGATTATAAAACTATGTGTATTGGCTCTCTTATATGTAGATAGTTGTTATACGATGTCCATTAGGTGCATGAGTTAACGTGTTTATAATTTACATGGTTGGAGATTACCTTATCTTATTTATTCCCTAGAAGTAGATTATCTTATAAACTTAGCTCATGAGATGTATACAGAGGTTATTGGATTTTAATAATCCTAAATTTTATATATTGGTCGAAATTAATTCAAACTTATTAAATGTTTACAGATACACCCACTTTTGAGTTTATTTTTTTCAACGATTCTTTAGCAATTGAGAATTAACCCCGTTAGTATTTTTAATTATAAAATATGGTCAACTTTGAGCTTATTTTTAACTCTATCACCGCCTAACCTCTATCAGTTTTGTTTCCCGTGTCTAGCCTCCACTGTCATCTAAAATTTACCTCCAATTAATCAAGTAATTCAGATTAGGAGGTAAAGATTGACGGGTTTCAAGGTGCATAAGTTTCAGATTGATGGGGCTAATGATAACTTTTAACTTTTTGTTTAATGTTTTAGCTACATAAACAGTCCATGCCATCAAAAACTAACAAGGATAACTATCATTTAGTAAGAGATTGTTGGAGAAAATAAGCTAAAAATTAAAAGTGTGTGAAACATTTTTTGAGTTGGGATTAATCCCAAACGAATATACGGGTATCTGAACGAACCTTCATAAGTTTGTTTGAACCACGACCCTAATTAGAGACATGACTTCATCTGAACCGCTTATTGTGGATTCGAACGAACCTATTTTGTAGTAAGAACACTCGTTGTGGGGTGGAGATAATTTGAGGATGAGTTGGTCAAAGAAATATTTTAAGAAAAAAAGTTGGTCAAAATTTCAATTTGAAAAATTTTCTTTTGTTAAATGACATGAGTGTGATGGTTTTGATTTGAGATTTTTGAGGTTTCAAGTTCAAACCTTATTTAATGGGGTTTTCTTACAATAAAAGGTTTCTTCCTTGATGGTGTTCCCGGGTGAGTATATTTTTGAATGTCAAAATCAATATACATGGTTGTCATCTCGTGTCAGAAGTATTCACTCGAGTATTGGGAGTAGTTTCAAAGCACTGTTCAAAAAATTGGTCGAATCTATAAAGGCTGACAAGAATTATGGGCTTGACATGTGTCATTTTATTATATTTAAATTAAATGATATTTTTTGATCGTTGTGTCAAATATGTCAGTTTATTTTGTATAATATATTTAGTTATTGTGTTAATTATGTCTAGATATTGTGTCAAATATTTTTTATTATTTGTTATATGTATTCTTCATTGTGCTTACTCTTTAAATTATTTTATGATATTTTTGTCATTGATTTTATATAGTACATAAATTTATTGTTAATTTATTACTTTATTTTACAATTAAAAGTATACAATGATATTTTTTCATCAATGTGTTTTTCAAAACTTATAATTTTAGTAAAACAAAATTGTGCTAAGGAAAACATAATGACGAGTAGAAAAAAATCATAATAAGGCACATGTCATTTTGTTTTACATTTCATATAAGTTTGTTTTAATTTGTCATTGTTTTTAATGTATTAAATATATTAGTCGTTATTTTATTATTTTGTTTTATATATTAGAAGTAAACATCATATTATTTCACCATTATGTTTTCTAGAATTCATCATTTAACAAAAACACAATGGTATTCAGAAAAATACAATAACAAACGAAAAACACAATGAAATGTAAGAAAGACATAATGACAATATTATGCTCGTTCAAACATAAAAAAATACTTGTTTTTATAGTGTAATTTTTATTATAAATAAAGTTGCATATAAAGTTATGACGTTTAAAAAAACTGAAGGAATCAAAAAAAGTAAAAAAAAAAGCGAATATTTTTAAAAATACCAATTTAACAAACTTTTTGTTATAATTTCATTAGATTTCTTGTTATGTTTTTTAGATTACAAACCCTTTTTACTTGAATTTTTCTCCATACAATTTTTAAAACATTTATAGACAATATCTATGTATTAAAAATAAATAAATGTTTGTATAATTTTTATAGAACAAAAACTCACACATTAATATGATATATATTAGACTATATCATTATTAGGGTTTAGTAATGATTATTATTAGGGTTGAGCTCATGAGTCCGTTTAGGTTTTTAAAGTTTTATTGTAAACTCTATATAATATAATCTAATCTATCAATAATAATCAATCAAGTCTTTTATCATCTTACATGGTATCAGAGCTTTAGGGTTCTGGCTATCTTATTCTCCGTTGCATCACCACAAAAAAATACAAACCCTAGCCGTCGCCATCGAGTTCAAACCCTAAATAAGGCGGTGTGTTGCCACTACCGCCGCCCTGTCCCATCTTTGTATTCTGTTTTGTCTCTTATCTATTTTTTAGTTTATGTTGAATAAAGCTTTGTTATCGGTTGAGGATTCAAACCTATTACCCATGTCTATTCTCTTCGTTCGTCCACATCTATTCTCTTGATTTGTTTTTGGATTATGGCTCTCAATTTGCAACTGTCACTATGTTTTCTTTGTTCTTTTTATTTTTTTTCGTTTATCGGTGTTTTAGTCGCATCAAGGACCACAATCCATGGCCACCGATCTCAAAGTACGGCTTAATTAAATATTTCTATTCTTTTTAAATCTACTGATCTTATCTCTTGATCTATGAATCCAAGATACCGTCACCTGATTACGATCACCAGTCTTGCTATCTTTCTTTCTTTTTTATTTATTTATATCTACTTATGTCATCTCTTGACCTATGGATCCAAGAGAGTGCCGCTTGCTATCCTTGAGACATCACCAACGACTACAATTGCTAGATCTCAACATATTATTCCAAAAATCAAGAATTACGAAGTATCAAGAAAACTATGGATGGCATAATCAACCAAATTATGGATGATAACATCAAGCACAATATTGTTTGTTGACAATTGTTTGGATAGTCTAGTCAATCGGAACATGTTTATCTTATTATTATTGATTTATGTTTTATTTTTTGTTTTCCAGTCATAGTGTCAGATTATTATTAAGGTTTGGTAATGATTATTATTAGGCTTGAGCCCACGAGTCCGTTTAGGTTTTTAGGGTTTTATTGTAAACTCTATATAATGTAATCTATCAATAATAATCAATAAAGTCTTTTACCATCTTACAATATAATACTACTAATTTACGCTATAATTTATTTTCATCATTTCGTAATAGGATGGGCTCGAATAATCACCACACTAACTTCAATAGTTTTGTCATCGGGCCTAACCCTCCATCCCATATAATTTGAGTTGATATCAGATATCCACATCTAGTTCAAAGTCTATTTAATTTATAATAAATTGAGTTTGAGTTGAATTATCTCTGGCATCTTCGCTTATGAATGTTAGAAAATTAAGTTATTGCTATCGTTATTGTTATTATTTTGTAGAGTTTGAAGTCTTTATACATCTTTAGAGTTAATAAGTGGCCCCTAAACAATTAATAACACATCTGTAAGATTTGAATATAAAGCCACGTATATCTATAAGGTCATCACTTATGCATGTGGTTATGATGAGATGTTTAAAGATTGCATTAAGTTAGTAGACATATAGTGCTAGCTAGTGTAGGACGGTTATTAAATCCCATTTAATTGCACCATTAACTACCATTAGAGTGATAGGAAAACCGAATGAAATTAGTTTTTTTACTTGTGAAAAAATGAATTTCTACCCTACTATGCAAATAAATAATTATACTTATACAAATTATAAATGTGGATGGTTTTTTTTTTAATTTTATATTCAATTTCAACTTTTAACATACAAATTCTTTGCAATAATAAAACAAGTTTTTTATTTATTTTTACTTTTACATCCCTTTTTCATTTTGTCAAATACAATTTTTACAAATCAAAACTTGGTCTTTAGCTCGTTAACAAGCCTATGCTTCTATTAAACTCGGTGACACAAGTTTAACTCCAGGGATAACAAACCGTAGTTCTTTCTTTTTTTTTTTCTTCTTAAATTTGTTTTATGATATGTGATTTTTTTTCTAAATTACTTATTAATACTTTTTTTTAGCTTTGTTCTAATTTCTTTAATGAATTTGTCGTTCAATGGTAACTTTTGTTTACGCTGCAACATGCTAGTCATATTACTCTTTTATCTATGTTTCGATATTTAGAACTGAGACTCCACAACTTTATATGTTTCTTTTACGTACTTAACTACGACGTTCACACTTCACAAACAAGCTGCGTCGTGCGGGTTTAGTTTCTCGTTATACGTAATCATGATTAATATAGTTATTTTTACTGGACGTGACTTTTACTATATATGTGAAAGCATTGCAATAAATATACAGCGTCCAAAATTACGTTAAGACGAATGAAAAACACATACTTGAAGGTGTATGTTTGAAATTGTTTTGAGGTGTTTAAAGTTGATTACGAAGACTAGAGTTAGTACTAATGCATGCTGTTAAGGGCTTAAACTAAATTTCAGTTTTCAATATGATTAATTGAAATGAATAATTTGCATTGAAGAGGTGTATTGCAATTTACTTTTTATTTTAATTATTTTTTTAACGGGAAATGTACGACCCTGCTTAAGAGGATATGTATTATTTTAATCGGGCCCACTTATCCGTTTTCCAGCTTAGACCGCACCCCCAACCCCCTTGGAGGAAATTCATTGCTGAGAAAACCCTCTGGTTCAACTCTGAGCGTTTTGCTCAGAATGAGACTTTAACCCATAACCTCTCTTTTATTTACATGTCATGGGTATCCCACCCGCTTTAGCCAGTTAAGCTAAGGTTCAATAGGTTTTTATTTAAACTATTGATTGTGTTTAGACTTTGTTTCACCATAAAAACTACATACGATGAGTCTTAGTTTGCCAAATATACCAAGATGATCACAAAAAGTCAAAGTAATTTCAACGATGTTATTATTGTTCTTGCTTTCTTCTTTGATTGTTTGTACATTTACAAAAGAGTTGTCGTGGAAGACTTTAAATTTGTTTTAAAAGCCGCGTGTTAATTGATATGAATCCTTAACTATTTGTTTACCTTTTGTTCTTCATTTCGTCTTGCATTATTTTTTATAGTCATCTGTAATCATTATGTGTTTTACTGTTTTTTTCTTTCTCGTGTTGTTATCTAAATATTTTAAGAATTGTATATTTACTTTAAGAATGGTTTGTACATAGTGCTCTTTTATGATCAATGTGGACTAGTTTCTCATAAGTCTAAAATTAAGATTGTCAAAATTTTCATTACACATAATTTCTCTCTAATTTTGTTTTACTCTATAGGGAAATACCTTTCCTCAAAAATAACAGTTGAGATTTAAACTATACAAGTCAAGTCGTATATCGTAAAATGTAATTTGTCTCGCTTCTTTTGTTACAACTCATTCAAATATAGCTTACTGGTTTGACGTCCATGAGTGTTGAGACTAAATGTTTGGAAAAGTTCACCTGTCAAGTAAATCTATTTCAGACACTAAGATGTCTTGTAGTTTTTATAATCATTTATACGTATGTACTCTCGTATAGTTTTAACTACATAATCTTTTTCATCAATTACACATGTTATTATAGCATATTCACATGTTTAATTAACAATACTTCACTCCTATTACATATTGTATTATTTTATACATAATTTATAAAGATATATATTCAAAACTGGTATTAGTTATGTTACTTTATTTTTCCTCATGTATTATTATTTGGAATATCATTATTCCTCTCCTACACCACAGGTTTGTCCTCCAGAGAGATTTATTTATTTATGTTTAAATTTACTTACTGGGCTCCTATGTGGAAGCTGTTACCTTAGCGTGCACAAATCAGGGTTTGGGCCGGACCCATAACCGGGTTCAAATCGGGTTCGGTCCAGTCGGGTTTTTTTGTACCCGGGTATTGGTGAACCCGGGTCGGTTCGCTTGCGGGAAAACCCTACCCGTCATACCCGGGTAGGGTCGGGTCGGGTCCGGAACCGGGTCCAATACCGGTTTAGTTTATTTTTTCTAATTTTCTTTTCTTTTTTTGTGTTCAATACCGGGTTCACTTCGGGTTTAAACCGGGTCTGGTTTAGGTCCGGGTCGGTCGGGTCGGGTTTTAAAAATTCAAAAAAACCCAAACCGGTTGAAACCGCCGGTTTATTCCGGGTACGAACCAGGTACACTCGGTACCGGGTTGTACCCGGACCCGGGTCCGAGTCGGGTACGGAGGGTCGGGTCCTTACCCTGTTTTTTTGTGCAAGTCTACCTTAGCGTATAGGGCTTAATCTGTTGAAGAGACCCAAAACTACAGGTTCACACACCATTACGTTTGTAATAATATTAAGGCTAAAAATGTATAAATAAATGTAACACCAATAGTCCTTGAGTTGAATGGTCGGTAAATTTTTGTTGTATATTTCAAAATGACCTATACTAGAAAACAAAATAACTAAAAAAACTAATTTAGCTGGCCCCGCTTTTGCAACCTATTGGTCTTCCTCGATGGTTTTACAACCACCCCTCACCACACTGATGGACGGGTGATGTTAGTTATAGTTAATCATATGTTTTTAAGCCTTAATATATATTTAGTCGGTTTATATTTATAGTTTAAATATTTTAAGAGATCACGAGCTAAAAAAATATTATATTAACTAAACTTGATAGTAACATTGATTGAAACTATTTAGATCAATAAACTTAAAATAGGATGCAAATATCAAATATAATGAATATAAATTCAATGAAAATAAGATTTGAATTAAAGTTTTGACTTAAATATTAAAAGATGAAATTATGGTTAAAAGTTAAAAATTCTTATAATCATTATTGATTGTGAGTTGTGTTTACGATAGGTCAACAAAATATAAGTGGTGGTGGCATTATTATAACTTTTATCACAATAACTAAATCAACATTTGAAGGTATGGTCAACGAAGTCAAACTTCATGTTGCTTTTACACAAGGGAATCATTTATACAATGTTAATTCATCCTTATCAAGCTGAATAAGAAAACAAAAATAGATAAAAGTGGTTTTGGGCTTCTACGAGGTTGCAAATGAAACTGGGCCCAAATTAATGATCAGTAAATGGGCTTGCGAATAAATATTATATATGGGCTAAAACAAGGTTGGGAGTAGGCGGCCTGCACAACAAGTAAAAAGAAGCCTATTGGCTGTTGGGTACGCACAACTCAAAACAAGAGAACATAACTAAACCCTAAATCCTAAACTCGTGATCATTTTTCGGGTGTAATATTACTGATAGAATCATATTTACCTTGGGTTATATCGATTGTAGAGTTAAACTTTAATTATTTAATCATCTCTTGTTGTTTGTGTTTAGTATTTTCATAAATTAAAACAGTTTTATCAATTAGTCTAATTAATTAATCATCAATTATTAGTCTTTGCATTATTAATCATTGATTATTGATTAGAGTATTGTCGATGTTTATTAATGATATACTCAAGTTTAGTTAGTTTAACTATGTATTTACATAACCCGTTATCTAATTAGTAATCATGTTTCAATAGGTTTATCAAACTAAACATGTATATGTGATCGACTAAAACCATTAAGTTCATGGAAAAAATCTAATGAGACATTTGAGAATAAAGATCGAGTGATGCCTTGGTGAAATTTTAAATGACATGATATTAAAAGTAATGTCATAAGAGTTACAAATGTTTAAAAAATGTAAAAAAATGGTTATGACAAAAATATTATTTCTTTTACTTGTTTTTTCCTATAATTTGTTCCATACTAATATCCCAGTCATTAATTAGGAAATTTGATTATTAGGATCACTTATTAGGGTTTTTAGCCTAAATACTCTTTTTAGTATAACCTAATCTTAATATCGTTATATTTAAATTAAAAGAAAAATTACATTCTCCAACTAATTATGTTTCTAGCGTGTTATTGTGTCTTTCTATTTGTCATTGGTTTTTTTTAAAGCACGGTTGTATATTAGTTCTAAAAAATATAATGACAAAATAACACCTTTGTACACACCTATTGTTAAATACAATAATAAAATAATAACAAACTGATCTAATACGTAAAAACAATAAGAAAATAACATGAAATGATTTAAGATATAAAAATACACAATAATAAATACATTTAACACAATGATGAAAAAATCTGACACAATGACCTTTATATTTTTGACATGCTCAATGTACTTTCTAAAAATAATAAGTTTTAAAAGATTTAATAGTGAAATAAAATCATTGTATACTTCTAATGTATAAAATACAACGACAAAGTAATAACAAATTTATCTAATATATAAAAAAGAAAAAATTAACAATATAATATAAAATATAATAACAAATATATATAGCTCAATAACCTGAAAATATTATAATATGATTATCATAATACCATCCTTCTTAAAAATAGTAAATACATATGTAACGTTTTGTTTTTAACTTTTTAGGCCAAGAAGCCTTTCATTTGGATCTAAATATCTAATCCCAACAATATGCATATACCGAGCAATAATAGTTTGCATGTAATATTTGGGATTAATCGAGTCCATAAATTGGAAAAAAATGACTTGCATGTCATCATTATGTATTGGAAAAAGAATGACTTGCACGTAATAATTTTTATTTTTTAAACCAACCCTAAGTTTTTTGTGTTTTAACATTTAATAAAAAGTTTTATGTTTGTATTTTTAACCCACATCATGTTTATTTTATATATGTTCTCAACTCGTTGCACACTTACAATTTATCTATACTATATATAAGCATATAAGAAGGGTATTTTAAAATATCATTAAATTAAGAACACTTATATTATTTCATGCATAAAATACAACCATTTTAAGAGTAAAATAGTATTTTTAACATTATTTACAAATTAACCCTTACAATTAGTTACATAAAACTTTACATTATCTACCCATAAACCAAAAAAACTTAATTTGTTTTAAGATTTTTGTTATATCAATCTATCTTGTTTAAAAACTTTTTCATACTACAATGATAAATAAGTATTTTTTAAACGTTTTGGTATAATTTTTTGCTAAACCGATATGTATTTTGTAAGGTACAATAAGTTAATGTATAAATATACAAGTTGTCATATAAAATTTATTTATTTGGTGTTTAAATTTTAGCTTAGAAAAAAATACAATAACATTTTGTGAAATTGCTATAAGAATAGTAAAAATTAGAAATTCGTGTCGAATGTAAAATGTCACCCCGCCGTATTACGCGGACACCCTTTTAGTAATATTTAGTCTACATTTATTTTTCTCTTAAATCACCACACTTACACCTTGTAATATTTAAACACTAACATTCGGTTAGAAAGTATGCCAATTTACCACCGATATGTCTCCTGCGGACTTTTCAATTATTACCCAACTAAAACATAATTTAAAATTGTAGGAAAACTAGTAATAAGCTTTTCGCATTGTAACGAGAGGTGTAAAATCATATCAAGTAGCACCAATGACACACTACTACCAGTAACGATTAACATAAAAAAGCTCGTATTAGAAAGATATAAAAACAAAAACAAAAAAAATAAAACCAAACGGAAAGTAGATATAAAAACGTTAAATCACGCAGATTAAACGTAAACATATAAAACAATAGGTAAGTTGAGGTGGGATCATCGCATTGCGACAAGGCCGTTAAACGGGAAAAAATAAGCGTAAAAGCGTTGAACCACACACATACGCTACGACTGTTAACTCATAAAATCCAGACTGAAACAAAAACAAAAAAATTTTAAAATAAAAAAATACAAGGACCAAAATTGAAAGTAAATATATGTTGAGGCTAAACTGTAAAAGATGTAAAGTTGGTTAAAATAGAAAAATTAAAGATAAAAAAATATGATTAGAACTCACTAAAACATACGATACAACTTTTAATACATAACAAAGTTAATTAACAAAGTTGATTATTAGTATATACATATAATATATAAATTGTCATCAAATTCTAGTATTAATATTTTCAAAATAAAATTCTAAGACCTTTTTCAAACAAATCATTTGAACAATTGAACTTTTGAAGGGCTTTGTATAAGCAGATGTACTTTTAGAGACCAACTGATTGGACCAAACTGTGGGTTGGGTCAAGGTGGGGCTAACCACACGTTGGGTTGGGCCATGATGTGGTTGACCACACGTTGAGTGATGCTTGCTTTTGCCCATTAACTCATCGACCATACATGATACAACTATTGTATTGTAGGTGTTGCCGACACTCTTTTGTTCCTCAATTTAACTTTTAGATAATAACTATGTACTCTAGGTCTTGTCTTGGTGATTGTCACTTATAAAAATGATAAGCAGATATAATTTTGTAAGTACAAGATTAGGGTGTGTGTAGGAGTAAAAAGATTTTGTTCTTCAAATAAAAAGAAAACTTTGTGCTTGTGCACATAACTATTGTTCTTTTTTATGTAAACAGTCTTAAAAATGACTTTTCACAGATCAAATGAAAACAAGTTAGTATTTACGTAATCAATTAAATAATCACTTTGACTATCGTAACATCTTATGATGTCATCATAACCTATCAATAATATTAAATCAATTCTATTATCATTTGATACTTATCACTTGATTGGTTGATCGGTAGATAGTCTCAGAGGATTTTTAACTTGTATTCTTCTAAAGTAACCTATCCACTTATTAACAGGGAAATATGTTGAAACGATAGTCTTCAAATGATATCAAGGATGATTAGATGTGACTTTTGCGATCATCAATTTCAAGGTCCAACACGTAAGATTGATCAACGAAAACTTCCCAAGTCAATAAGCGACAATCGCTAATTATTAAGTACATTGGTTTAACTATTTAACTTGTGTTCCATGTGTTGGCCGTGCAATAGATAACTTTTAGCGACTTACATCCAAGTACTATTAGACGCATGTAAGTTCAACTTGTAGGAACCGTTCATATAAAATAAAAATTCAAATAAATTTTATTGATATACTCAATACAAATGATCATAAATAAATGATTATCAATCACGTCGGGATTAATCTAGAACCCGAACTTGTTTGTAAAAAAGAATCCAGAGAGATAAAGAACCTGTTTTGCTGCAGGTTTCGAGTTGTGTTGGTATATGTATCTTCTGAGCTACACTCAAAGTGCAAATTGCAAAGTGCGTCATCAAAGTGCCACATTGCGCCCACATGCCCACGCCACGCGTGTGTGTGAGTGCGAGTCGCGAATCCATTTAGTGTGACACCTTAGGAAATAATATAAACAAGAGGTTATAGAATATAAATCATTTTACATTTTTTATTTCCTCCAATATGGAATAACTTCTCACACTATTAATTCCTAATGTCATTAACCACATTAATTTTCATTCAACACATTAATTTATTGATTAAATGTTAATAACCATATTAATATTATCAATAAATTTCCAACCCTCCTCTCATATGTTTTAGCGTAAAAAACAATACAAACTTTGCTTACGGTTCTTTTGCTACAAAAACATATTCATAGTGTCTAGAAATCTTAGTGAAACTCATTAATATAACCCTGGTTGTCACATTAACATGCATGGTTGTGTAACATCCTATATACTTTATTTCATTAAATTTGGAGGCAATTCATTAATCACCCATAACATGGTGGTTAAAAACGAAATTGCTTTAAGGAAAGAGATTACGTACTCGAATCAAAGTAACGAGTAATAGTTCACAAGTTTATCGATCAAGAAATCTATAACATATTGTAGGGTTTACTTGTTTCATTCTTAAGAAATACATAATAATTAATAATGTGATTCCATGCATGGACATGTGAGTCAATGGTACTCATTAAATTGTTGACTAAAATAATTAGGTTACTTTTAGCTATTGATTTGATATTTTGTTGTTGATATGATCACTCGTGAACTAGTATGGGATACCTTAATTATTGTTATTGTTGAGATATCTCTATCATGACAACAATGTTGGATAACTTCATTTATTTATAGTTTGACTTAACTAAAGGTCACCCAACAGTTGAATAATCCCACGAATTCAATCACTACTTTATTCGTTGGTTGACTAAACAGTCATCCGATTAATTGTCATATAATCGCTTGATCACAATGTCAATTATGAGATTGTGTTGTTAATAACTTAATATTAATATTATCTCTTGGGGACTACTATATGATACCTTAAGTTTGTTGAGATATTCTTATCATAACAACAATATTGAATAAGTGCAATTAATCTATTGTTTGACCCACTATAGTTCAATTCACTGAATCGTCTAATATCCTAATTAACTTGTTTGAGATATTCATGTTTATAAACAAATTAGCTTGTGGTTTGTAGTTAACAATGGGTCTATGGTGTTAGTGTCTTTTCTTTAGCTCATAACTGAACCGGCAAAACTAATTGTTCCATTTTAACAGGTTATTCTAATGTAGGTTTTATAACATAACTATATGAGTAACAACTTAAATTGTTTGCACAATTTCTTTGTTTTCTATAGAAAAATACGCCCTTCTACATACAATATGTAAAAATAATTTTAGTTAGTTGACTATGTTTCGTTGACATACAACTTTGTTTATTATCACAATATCCCGGTATCTATATTAATACTAACTTTTGATCTTCATGGTAGTATTTTTAAAGCACCCCCACTATTGTAGATACTTTTTTTATAATCCTTATATATTAATATGTCACGTATTGATTGTTAAAATGTTTACAGGTATTTCCTTACTGATTGAAGCATCCAATGAACAAATGTAGTACACAAGGTATGCTCGAGGTCAGAGGTGTACAATTCAGGTTGAAACTGGGTTGGAAAACAGTTTAGGTTGAGTCAACAAAAGTTAAAATCGTTTTTATTAAGAACCGATTCAGGTTGAAATCGGTTTGGTTGAAGGGAATGACTGGGTTTACATCATGTTGAATCAGATTAAAATTGATCATCAGGTTGAAACCGGTTTGCCAGTTCGGTTTTCAAACTGGTTTTTTGTGCATCTTTACGCGGGAACAACGAGCAAGGTGAGTTGGGCCACATTGGGCCTAGTGTATTTTTATCATGTGTTTTTACGAGAGGTTTTTAGACCAACTACTAAAACTCCTATTGAAACAAAAAAACTTAAAAAGAAGTTAATTATATATATACAAGTAACTTGGGTAGAAAAGGATTCAAAAGGTTGAGTACATGCATGAGTCCAATATTTATATTGGACCATAACATATTACACGTGGGATGCCTGTTGGAGGACAATAATACAATGACCACACAACTACCAGTTTTTTTTTTTTGGTTTTGACCACCAAATATCATTATTCCTTTAATTAAGGTATTGTTTGGATGCATTACGAGGTTGTATAATAATAATATACTTAATTTGGAAACAACTCAAATATATTGGCCGTTTGGTAGAAGACAAAATCATACCAACACAAACTTTACTCCGTATGCGCGCATTCACAATATTCTCTCGCTCTCTCTTATATTGTATGGTATATTACTTAGAAAACATTGTTTGTGACACTCGGTGTATAGAACACTTAGCAAAATCTTAATAACTAAAATTAAGCTTTTCGTGTTGCGGGGTGTTTAAAACCGTGAAAAATAACACTAATGTCACACCACCATTAATGACCATTAACGCTGAAATTGCGGTGTGTTAATACGAAAAAATAAAACCAAAGCGTAAAACATATAAAAATATAACTAAATCGATTTAAAACTTACGCGTTGCGACGACCTGTTAAAGGGGGAGAATAGACGTAAAAATAATAAATCACACACGCATGTTGTGTTGTATTAACTCACAGAATTTGAAACGAACCGTAAAACGAAACGTAAAATTGATGAATCGCACATGTATGTTTGTGTCGTGTTAAATTGCAAAACCTAGAACGAACGTAAGACGAAAATTTACAAAATATGAAAAGTATAGGAGACCAAAGTCGAAAGTATAAAATTTTATGAGTTAAAATTGCAAAATATGGTTTTGGGTTTAAAGTTAAAAATAATTAAATTTTGAAAGGTTACTTTGCAAAATACGAAACATTTGGGATAAAAGTGAAAAGTCAACTTTTATGAAAAAACCTCTACCCATAAAATACAACATCATTATTAATAGAAAAATTAGTAATTAGTATAATATAAATTTTGTCTACTCACTTTCAAGCGCAATTATCTGCTAGGATTTTTTTCTACTTTGATGGGGTTTTTATGAAACACACACTATTCACTCCTTGGTATACCAATATGGCAATATATGTGTATTTATACACACATATATGTATAGGATAAGGACAGTGGATGATAGAAAGAAAATAATTTTCTTTTAGCAAGATCCGTAAAAAGATTATCCAAATCAATATAATCGTACCCCTACGATGAGTTAATGAAATGTAACTAATAATCGAAAACAGAAGTTAAAACTTCATGTTCACATGAATTTGACGAGATCACATCAACAAACAAACATAATAAAATTAATTTTCCATATTTTTTCAACATATTAAAATAATTCACTCCCAAAATAACAAGATAGGGAAAAAAATATATGAAGAATCAACCTAACATAAGTAGAAATTACATTAAAGACCAACAAATAGGGTTACAAAATTGTTGAGATCGAGCTCATTCAAGCCACATACTTTCTATTTACATACCACCTGATCATCACGTCGCATTGGGCGTGATCATCACGTCGCATTGGGCGCGACCAGTTGTATCAATCATGGTAACAAAGAAGCATAACGACGCATCTCTTGATGATGTAAAGTCGTGCTTTATGCTCTTTAAGAACTCCTCCAAGGCCTTTGCTTGAAACTCTTCTCTTGGAGCTTCCCATCATCATCTTCATATCTCTCTCTTTCTCTTTAAAAACCGCTTAACGACTTTTGGACCAGATGAAACTCGAACCTCACAAAGTTCTTTAGATGATGAAAAGTGATGTTAATGGTGTGTCTCTTGTTGTTGTTGTGTATAAGATGTGTTGGAATATTATGGTAGAACAAGATGAATGTGTTGTTTATATAGGAGGGTGTTTGGGGTGGGGGGGGGGGGGGGCATGAAAAGGTAAGTTAATAGTTTAGAGATAAAATATACATGTATCTAAATTGGGTGTCCAAGTCATCTTTAAAGGGGTGGGTGTAGGCATCACTTACAGACATTGTGGGTCAGTTGTGACATTAATAAGGTAGCATCAGTCCATAGTTTATGAGTTTCTTGATCATCTTGCTTCTCATGACCTAATTAATTATTGTTTGCTTCCTGATCATCTTATATATGCTTAGCTAAAACTCACATAATCAAACAAATACAATATTTTATCTTTTTATTCATCCAAAATTCAAACAAACAAACATATATGCATGCTAGATATCACTCATAGCAATATTACTTATAGGGTATAGGATTATCTAAGATTCTAACATGTATAACTATTAAAGTATAACATTATTATTTGAGTGTCTTTGAATTGAGATATGTAAATGTATATGTATTCAGATATTTTAAGCATTTACGCATGTTTACGTTGATTACAATTTTTTCACTTGGAAATCTGTATGAAATTAATTTGTTACAAGCAATAGAGAGATAATAAAAAGCTAGGGAACTAGATAATTAGATAAAAAAACATTTAATAATTAACAACTGTACATTTCTAATATTTATTTAATAACGAATGAGTAATTTAGATTTATTCTTACAAATTCTCATAGTATTTATGATTTTGTAAAAAGACTCTAGCTCTCTCATTCCACACACATTTTTTGTAACGGTTATGATTAAACTTATTTGCAAGTACAATTCTTGGTTTTTAAAATTAATTTTCAGGATTTTTTATAATAAATACACCATAACTTGTAATCTTGTGTTTTTTACGATTAATTGGATCATAAACAATCCACTGACCTATCCAATCATACATTGAAACATTAGGCTGGCATGTTTCGAATCTAAAACCACTCTTAGGTTGAAACTCATCTTAGATGATAAAATCCACTGACCCAACTTGAATCCAACATCAAAGTATTTTAATATGAAACCTTGATGCACTTGTAATTTTGTATTATGCAAGATTTAAATTCTAAATTTTTAGTTGTAAGATACATCATTTAACCATTCGTGTCATAGAAGACAACACAATTCTTGTGAAGTGAAATGAAATATTTAATTAATATATTAAAGTTCTGAAAGTGTGTCGATCTAGAGTGGCAAACTTTTCATGTTTTCATATGCCTTTGTAAGTCTTTGCACGAATAACCTCGAAATATTCACAATGATGTATGCATTTTTATAATTATCGATAAGGGTGAAGCACTTTGGCCAACAACATATTCCAGTAAATGAGCATCATGTCAAAAGAAATGAATCAAAATAACAGTCAAACCCTCACGTGAACTCCCAAATACCGTGCCAAATTCTCATGAATACATGCGCCATCAAATTAGGGGATTATTTCAAGGTAATGACCATACACTTAATACTTAAGTAAGCCTTACAAACTCTCAAAAGACACTAATTTTACTCATTAAACTAATTTAACTAGTGACTTTTATTAGAGTTTACCCTTTGGGATACATGTTAAAAGGGAATAACGCAACTGTGGTAATGGTAAAATCATTGGGAATTGGTCGGTTGCTTTCGATAAAGATGGCTTTGTTGCAGGGCAGGTTTAAATTAAGTTTTATAGATGCCCAATCGAGCTAAAAAATAGGTTTTTTATGAACTATTTTTTAATTAAAACCCTCATCTCTTGTTTCCTTTTAATAGTACACATTAAACCAAAAATACTTTCAAACTTTTTAAGTTCCTTAAATATACTTTAAGAGAAGAATTAGCTTGGTCTATTATGTATAAAAAGTAATCGGTTCTAAAACTTTCAATTGGTGTTTTCAAAGTGTTATTATCAACAATTTCATCAAAAATTTCATTTATACAACTAATACGTTTCTCATGAAAAATATATTCTACATACATATCTATAGCAATTTTTAACTACAGTAATAGCCTTTTAAATACCTCATCTCTATACTTAAAAAAATATGACTATCTAATTGAGTTATAACATTATAAATACTCATGTATTTTGCTTGTAAGTTGTCACTGACTGTATTAATAATATACAAAATATCATATCAAATTACATTGGCCGATAAAAATTCAAAATTTACTAATTCACTTCTAGCAAAGAAACTAGTGTTGCTTTTAAATAAAAGATCGTGATCATCATATTCATCATATAATTCTAATAATGCTTCTTTTAATCGTGGAACTTGAAATCTAATTACTTTAATATTTTCTTATGCGAATTTTCTAACATGTTTGTGATAATAATTTAACAATTAAATATTAAAAATTATATCACAAATTATTAAATTTAAACGAGCACCGCATGATGTGTAAAATATTTTAGGGTTAATATCTAATAATCGTTTTTTATTCAATCATTGATGTTTTCTTGTAATATTTGATTTATTATCATAATTTTGTTCTCTAATGTCATCTACATCAAGTCCCATTTTATTAGTTTATTTGATAATAGCATCAAATATACATTATCTGTTATATAATCTACTATTAAAAATCATTTTGCATACTGTATCCAAGATAACTAAAATATTTAGCTTCCTTAACTTCATACCAGGCTTGATTTTAACACGTATCCTATAGATCTTTATGAAAAAACAGTAGAACAGAAATTACAACCCAAATGCTTTTGTACCAGCGATAAATAGAAAAAAATATTTCAAAAATAAGCAAAACTTCAAAACTAACATATTATTAAATTTTAAATATATTTAATTTGTTACTACATAGAAAATGTGAGAGATAGAATTAAAATAAAATAAAGCCTGCTTGTTTTGTAGCGATCAAGAAGGTCAGGGGTTGCACGTGAAGGCCTTGTGGTCGATGCTGCTGTTGTTCCTTCTATACTCAACAATCGACACTCACTCTCCTCTATTAATTAGTTTATTATTATTATATAAAATGTAATAGGCTTTGAAATTTGTTTTTAAATAGTTATGAAAGTAACAGATGTTAAAGTGCACAAATGTTTATATGTTTGAGGTTCGACCCCGAAGTTAAAGGTGTTTCTCGGTTATTACCGAACTGTTTTGAATTAAGAATATGTCTAATAGAACCGAGTTTAATTGACAACTGGTTAAACCGAATTATTCGGTTAGATTATCTGATTAATTCAGTTATTATTCAATTTAATTGCGCCTAATAGCCTGGTTATCCGAATAAGCAGATCGTGTGGAACCGATAACTAAATCAAAAACCGGATTACAATTCAATTTGTTTTTATGCACTTATGGATATGGTTTAACTTTCAGGCTTTTTTTTCCTTTCTTTCTTTCTCACACTCCTACCCGAAAGGGTTATGATCCTATAGAAGACTCGCTCTAAGTGAACTTATGGTTATTGTATTAGGCTTGTTCGATCAAATGTAGAAACTTAAGTATTGGTGATTAGACTCATATTGATTAGTTAGAATTATTATAATTAAGGAATTAAGAAATTACTTGCATTTAATAAACTTAAAGATGCTATTATATTGATTTGAGATATACATGAGAACCTAATTTGGGTTTGTTCATAAGAGCTAAGGTATTTGTCTTCGTCAAAATTCAACTTGTTTAAGTTTCATTAAATAAAAACTAATTTGTAGTATTTAGCTTAACCAATTATTGTGTGATTTATGTGTATGA
This sequence comes from Flaveria trinervia, assembly GCA_025506515.1. Taxonomy (NCBI): domain Eukaryota; kingdom Viridiplantae; phylum Streptophyta; class Magnoliopsida; order Asterales; family Asteraceae; genus Flaveria; species Flaveria trinervia. The sequence continues at coordinate 73,716,734 of CM046453.1, forward strand.
GCATCATTTGTCTTATCCTTACCTAGCATGATCGAGACAACAATAATAAAGTTGTTTTGCACTTAGTCATATAAATAGTTGAAAATCAGTTTAACAGAAAACCAGAGATTATCATTTACTTCAAATAAAGCAATATTCATTACTCTAAATCTTTTTATTATTATTAATTTTTTTTTAAAATAAAGTACGTGTAATCAAATCCTAGTATGTCGATTTTATGTGATTTATGTGGATATATTGGATGAAAACACGTTGCTTGTTGTGTTTTTTAAATAAAGCAAAACATATCACCATCATACATATTGATATGTTTTGCTTACATTCATATTTACGCCCACATTATTTTGAGTTCTTCCAAAATTCAAATGTGAATCGGGTATCCAAATCTGACTTGAATCCATGCCTTGATGCTATCTCCTTTAGGTATCATTCAATCATTTTCTCTAAATAAGTTTTTTGAATTGGCTTAGAGTGTGCGTTGTTCGTCACTCTATCCATAACTATCTAGTTTACGTTTACATAAAAATTTATTAGTTTCTTAAACAATATGTGATAATGTATGTTATCGCATGCTCTCATTTCCATTTACCAATATACAAAGGTTGAAGTTTTCTACTGCTTTTAGTGTTCAGTATTTATATATAAACATCGGGTACATCATTTAACATACTTAACAAATTGGATATGGAATCACAACTAGCATACGAGGAAGATTACAAACATGAATGGCTCAACTGGGTACCGATAAAACTAAACTTATCTACATTGAGTGCGGCGATTGATAGAATACCAATCAAAATGGTTTTACTCGTGAGAGGTATTGACTACAATTCCACAGCTTGTGTTCATTGCAATTTAGGACAAGAAACAACTCATAACTTGTTGGTATCTTGTGCCTTTGCCAAGGACATTTGGAGTCAAGTTCACGCATGGTGTAAGCAGTCTCAAAAAACTTTTGATATTGTAAAAAAACTGTTTATCACGGTTTAAACCTATGATCTCTAAGGGGTTGTTTGACAACTTCTGAATTATTAAGTGTTGAACCAATAAGATGTTTAAACTTTTAAGTACTGAACCATTAAGAGATTTGAACCATTAATAATGAAAAAAATAATAAAGTGCTTAAAACTTATGCTAACGTTCCATATCAACATCAAAAGATAGGAAAAAATATTTTCCTAAATGAATCCAAAAGTATAACATGCTAAAAAATATGTTATAACTTTTAATTTGTATAAAATATAAAAACTGAATAATTTAATTGAAACACTTTTGAAAGTTGGTTACTTTTTTACAAAGTCACCCCTAATTTTAATCTCATTAATTTTCAATTTTCACAACGACGAAATTGGTGGTTGTACATATGTTCTAGCACCATGTTTTGAATGAAAATTTTCGCCATTTTAAAAAATTATTACCTGGAACAAAATAAATGTATGCTTAGTATAATCTAAGCATGTGAAAACATATATTTTAAGATTCGAATATTAAATGCCTGTGGAGAGAATTTTCACTAATAATTGTATAATTGTTTATATACTTCTACTTATTGATCGTCTTTCAAGTCACAGTAGTTATAAAACATAATATAATGACTCATTTGACTATGAAGAAGGCCCACACGAGTGTTGCCTGCAAAACTATGAGCTAATTACAGCTATATCACTCTACTTATAAGCATAATTAGCCTGTTAATTACTCATTAAAATTATCCTAATCGCCATATCAATTTATTAAGACTTAAGCATGTTATTAGATCAAAATACACACTCAAAGCCAGCTAGGAAATGTGATGTAGTGGTCATGACGTTGCTTCTTATATATCAAGATCCAATAATGGTCGGTTTGATGATAACAAATATCAATATACATCAAGTAAATATGATGACGGCTCAAAGCACAAGTTCAAGTTTTTAATATATAATGTACAATACTTTTTACGTGTGATTTGAGAAAATATGATATTTTGCAAGTTAATAGAGGACATATGAATAACCTCAATTTACAAATGTTGTATTATATATTAGTATCTTATATACATAGATAGGTATGTTCATTCCTCCCTTGGAATCCATCTACTCCACCACAAGCTCTTCCGTCGTCGGTTAAGGTCGTCCATGCTCTCGTTGAGTGTCTTCAAGATCTTCCTCTGGAACCGAAGAGCTGAGGCGAGAGCGTTTCTTTGTGCACTCGACTTCTTCTGTGGTCGTATTTCCTACAAACGAATAACAAAACAAACCCGTAACTGCAGATAAGTCCCTAAACATTTTTCATCCATTACGTAAAAATTCTTTTATAGCGCGATTAAACTATTTAACACGCAAAAATCTAGGGGAGACAATTTTTTACACGAGATGATCTCGACATGAAAATAATCAGGTTTGGGTTGACGTGTCTAATCCGTTTAATAGTGCATGAACTCTTAATCAATTTAAGTAAACGGGTTGTGTTCGTGTCAACTTTTTTAACTCCTTGGAGATTATAATTGAATAATATATTTTCTAAGGTAAATCCACCAACACATTTACCACCCGTTTAAGTTTTTACTCATTTACAATCCGCCAGCCTGTTTGACTCGTTAGATAAATGGATTACACGAGTCATGTTTAGTAACACAATTTTAAATATGTCTAGATCAGGGTTGATGTTTTTGACAAATAATAAATATAAGGTCTTGTTTGGGTTAATATGTTCAACACGTCAACCAGTTTGACTCGTTTAGATAAACAGGTTCCACGTGCCATGTTCGGGTTACATGATTGAAGTGTAACCAGGTCAGGGCCGATATCCTAACTTAAAACCATGATAAAAGTTATTATTAATGTTTATAACACGCTGTAACTTACTCTGAGTTCCTGAAGCTGAGCTTCAGTGAATCCACCATCTTTCTTGGTTCCTGATCGCGCCATGAGCTGAATGATCCATATGACAGCTTCACTGTAATCCTGTTGTGTGGCTCGGAAAAACTGAAGCCTAAGGTTCTGCATGAAGGACAAAGCTAGAAGACCTTCTTTGTCAAAATACGGGTGGGCTAAAGCCGCTTTAGCACTGGTTCTTTGTCTGGCCTTGTACCGCACCATAGAAGTCAAAAGTTCCCACCCAATGCCACCATCTAAATCTAGTAACTCGAACCCTTTGCGAAGATCAGCGCTTGCACGTGGCTCGACACTTTTTCTCCATGCAACGAGGTCATAATCACATCTTTTTAGTTGACGATTGAATTGTATGAGACCACTGTCTGAGCGGAATGAAGGGAATGCCTGTAGTAACCGAATACTGTAAATTGTAAATTCTTGTTTTTGTTAAATTGGAATGGTTTGGTTCCGCTACTTACCATTTGTAGTAGTATGAGACCAGTGCTGTAAATGTCAAAACGGTCCGGGAGGTTCAACTGTTCAAGGGTTTTCATGATCAAAATTAATAATTTTAAAATCTAGTTAAACACAAATAAGTAGGTACCTTCCATGAAATCCAGAGGTGACAGTTTTAACCCATTTCAATACGGATTGGGCGGATCAGGTTATGTTTTTACCTTTGACGGGCCAAAGGTATAAAATAAAATAAAAAATAAACAAAAAAGGGAACGAGTCAAATGGGTCAGATGTCTCCCACATATAAATGCACAAAACATTCCAAATCAATTTTTTGAGAAATAAATATATAACCAGAACAATAAAACTTTTGCATTGTATAAAAGCTTTACAAGTTTTGAACGAAAAGTGTTTCAGGATACGCATTTTAACTTGAAGCATTTTCAACTTTTAACATGTCACAAGATCACAGCCTGATGTGTAGGTTATCGTACTTTTAACATGTAACATGCCACCTCTAATGTGTAGGTTATCGTACCTGCCATAGGACCGGTGATAGTGCAGCTGCAACAGGTGCTGATGGTGCAGATGGAGTTTGTGTGCTCATAATATACTGCTCAGGTGCTGCATATCTGAAAAAGTTTGAATCTTTAAGCTTCAAGAATAATATTAAACATTTCTTATCACCAAGAGACACAATCACATCTTATTTACTTTTTTACATACAACAAAAAACCTAACATTATTATTGTGATCTTTAATACCTTGGGTCTAACAGAAACTCTTTTGGGATATAATTGATGCCAACTCTTAAATCTGTAGCAGCTCCCAAATCGATGATCTTGAATGTGCGGGACCCTGATTATTGAATGAATTTATACATAACCATTTGGAGTAAAGATTTGGGGAATTTGGAGTAAAATACCTTCTGAGAAAATAATATTTTGTGGTTTAATATCTCTGTGGACAATCCCTGTTGAGTGAAGACCATCTAGTGCAAACAAGAGTTGCCTGAGAATTGTTTGAATGATCCTATTCTCTCTTTCTAATCCCTTTGGCAAGTATTGCACTTCTCCAAGAATCATTGATTCAACCTGAAAAAAAATTTTGCAGCAAAATATGTATAAAATTTGTACACTTAGATCCAGTGTTGTAAAAATCGACGCCTAGCACAGTTTCATCGTTAATCGGTGAACCACCAATTTGATTTCTGCTAATCACTCAATTATTCGGTCGAAGGTCAAAATCGGCCAAAAAAGTCAGAGAAAATCGGTCAAGATTTGTCAAAACTAGGCAGATTTTGGTCAAAATAGCAAAAATTGGTAAACATTTGTCAAAATTGAAAATTTATGTATATAATTTTCAAAAATATTGTGTATGTATCTACAAATTTAAGAATTAACATATAAAATTTCAATCCGAATAATCCTGATTAATTACTAGTTGGTACCCTACCGTCTGACTAGCATCAAACGATTTCTACAATCATGCTTGGATCATGCAAGCATAATATATAGAGGGTTCAATTTTGACCCATCTGTTTAAATAGGTCAACCTGGGCTGTTCTTCATCTCAAACAAGTCAAATAAAAAATTAAAAGCTAATAAAGGTAATGGGATCGAACTGGTAGAAAAGGTTGAAAGTCATCCAAAGTCTATTTTCAGTGCATACAACCTCCTAAATTATTTCATATAATTATTAGGTTATTATTGTAATAATGTCATTTTTTAATCTAGAATTAACATCATAAGTATATATAAAAACAGTTAAAAATGAAAAGCAAGTGTTTACAAATCAATCCAACTAAGAGTGTCTCCATCCAGTGTAAACTATATATTATTTCTTGTCAAACTAGTTTGTTTTCACCAAGATCATGAACTTAGTTTCAGTGACCCTCAATATGGCAATATGAAAACATATTTTGCATCTCAACATAGAACAATAAAACCAATCTAAATAGAATCCAATAACTAAACACCAAAAATTAACCTTGAGATAAGTTACCAACATTATACGGAAACTCTTTACTCTGAATCAAATCTGCAAGTGTGGATTCCCCTTCAAATCTCCAGATGAGCCAATACTCTGCTCCTTTCTTTGAAGAGCTCTACAAAGTACAGTCAAAAGTGATAATTATCAATAATATATGTATGATAAATAGGGAAAAAAATTCACACAAGTTTAAATGTTATCATGTGTAGACACCAATAGAGCATACCTCAAGAAACCCATACACGAAATCAGCACAACTATTCGCACAAGCCCTTCTCACACGCTCATTCATCCATATTTCTACCGCCCCGTATTCTGTAGCTTTTTTAAGTACTAAATCGCCTTCCTTTTAGCAAACACCAGAAAAACCATAGTCACTACATTATGGTTGTTTTGGAACTTAAGGCATTGGATATATACACGATTAAGTGAGATCATACGGTTATCGTTAATCTAATTTTCTCTAAATAAAGAAGTTGTATTTCACTAAGGAATTTCTACAAACACATGGATGATACCTTCGAAGACGGCTTCTTAGCCAATGAAACTTTATAAACAACACCAAAAGCTCCCTCACCCAACTTCTTTCCAACACAAAATCATCCTGCAACCATCATAAACCAAAACAAACACCAATAACTTCAACATCAAAACATCATAAAAAACACAAGAACACCAACTAACAAGTAGAATTCAATCTATCATCTCAAAAAACTAACCTTTTTGTAAGTAGGCCTAAACAATCTTTCAACAAAAGCAAGAACAAACATATCCCAGAACCCAGGAGCCACACCAGGAGTAGCCCAAAGGTAAGAAAGTGTACCCAAAGCCAAAACAACCCCAGGGATTGTGAGTGTCAAAGCATTTGATCTGGGCAATGTGCTTCTGTAAATAATATCACCACACTCCATCACTGTACAAGGGAGACCAACTCCAACACCCAGAAAAGCATTATGAACAAGATCAACCAATTCAATTGCAGCAACGACAGCTGAGTGCAAATTTGGCCTCAAGATTGTGAATCTTGACCCATGTGAGTTGGGTTCTTGTAAAGGTTTGAACTTTAACCTTTTGCCCCAAAATGGAGATGGTGGTGGTGAATTATGTGTGTGAAGTTTCAATGAATTGAACTTTAGCCCCAACCCTAATGTGATTCCACCTGCTGCTGCTAAATTCGTCATGTCTGTCACTTTATGTATGTAAATTTTTGTGTTTACACATGCTCTGGTTCAACTTGAGGATGGAGGTAATTCAATTTGGATCTGTGATACCACCGTGGGTGTGTTATTTTTTCAATTGTAACACATATGATGAACCAAAATTGAGGCTTTTTTTGGGTGATGATGCAAGTATTATTGGTGGTGAGAATTGAGTCAAGTGGATAAGAACTTAAGAAGTTATAGACCACAAATCAACAAAAAAATATAAACTATGAAATTATAAAAAATAAAAATAAAACTATAAGAGATGATAAATTAAAAAACACAATTATTTGTTTTTAATACGAACCACAAATGGTATGTGGAGTCGTGGAGAATTGGAGATGTCATATTGTCATCATGTGTTGGGTTTGTTTTAGATATGAACTCGAAATTATCCGGAGGAAATCTATCGCTCTCTCGTCGGACCTTCCATTTTTTCCGACCATATCGACCCTATATGACCATTCTTGTAATTGTACTATCTTTCAATCCGTGAAGGTACAGTGTGGAGATGCAAGTAAAGCATCTAAGAGCATTCACAACTTATTTTTATTTTTATTTATATAATTACATTATAAATTATTATTATTTTCTTTTTTTTCTATTTTATCACTATTTTTTCTCTCTTCTTTACTCACAACCATTTAAAATATATTAAAAACATTATAGGGTTTTGAACAGTAATTCTTAAAAATACAGATTGAACAGTAAATTTCTTTTTTTTTACTTACAACCATTTATGATCATATCATATAATATAAAGAGCACACCCATATTATTTAGTCACATTATTTTAAAAAACGATTTCCGAATGCTATAACAATACTTTTCCCATATTGCTCTTCAACAGCTCCGTTTTGTCCTCACATGTGCCTTTTGTCCTCACATGTGCCTATTGCTTTTTAGCTTCTTCACACCGTAAATCAATATTAATTCCATTTCAATATTGTAATAAACTATTATTATGTTCTTCAATCGATCAGTAAATGATTAAAGGTTCACTTTTAATTTTGTAATAATAATCTTAATCACACGCAATAAGAAGTTAATCAATTCATGTATATTTAAAATATAAACAGTCATTTTCATATTACAAATATCAATTCATGATTAACCGAACACCAATAATATTATTTGTTTATCGTATATAATTAATAATATTCTTTGTTTTTTGAATATAAACTTGTTCATTGAATGTTTATAAAATTAAAATTTAACCGATCAAGTTTGACTTCTTCACACCATGTTACTCTTAAAATAGTTATAAAATGTTACCTTAACCTTCTTAGAATTTTAAATTATAGGTTTTCACATAACAAATTTTCTTAAAAATCTAATTTCTAACGTACACATTTTTATTTACGTATTGGTATAATTCTGTTTAAACATACAAGCGTTTCCGTGAATATTTTTATACATGCTTGACATGATTTACGTTTTAACGTTCGTCTATGTTCTTATATAAATTTTGTTTCAGTATGAGTTTGGTTGAATATAAGCATTTTCATTCAATGATATAAATTCGACTTATTCTGCGTTTTAACATAAATTTAGTTTGGAAAATAGACACGACAATTGTGATCTTATTGTATCACATCACATATGACGTAGCTAAACGTGTTTTTTATGTACGTTTTGAGTTAGTCTACTTTTCGACATAAATTCGAGGTACTTTACTTTTGACGTAAATTAATCCAGAAACAAATTGGGTCAATTGTTAATCTCTACTTTATCATGTTTATCACTTCATGTACGATACCCATGCAACACGTAATATGTATTAAAACTAGTTAACTAAAAATATAAACTATGAAATAATAAAAATTAAAAGTAAAATTATGAAAGATGACAAATTAAATACATAATTATTTGTTTTATAATCACAAGACGTATTTATAAATTTTTATTTGTAAAAAAATATGAGTTATAGAAAGTAAAACACAGAGCCATTACAAACAACTTAGAATTAAATTCATTTAATACTTTAACTCTTAAAATCAAAGTGAAATACATAAAATATAAAACATAGAAACAATTCAAACGACTTAATATTGTAATTTTTGTTTTAAAAAAATAAACATCTAACGTAGTCATCCATTCGTTGCGTATTTAGATGCTTTTATCCCCCCCCCCGAAACCGAGCTATTACAAAGGTAATCATTATATGCCGCTTCATCATAGGTCATTTCGATTGTCAATCCACTATTTATTTTGTTCTCGTATAATTCAGTTTTATATTTCATATCATCTTTAAGTGAGAATTTGTCTTGTATTCTTTTTGCGGCATTCAAATAATTCTTCAAGAAAATTGACACTTCAATCGCTTGAGAAGTGAGTCAAGTTCGTGTTATTGATATAATCATACCACTAACAGAAAAAACAAATTCCAAAGATACTGTAAAAGCTTGAATGGTTAGTAAATCTCGAGCCATGGTGGATAGAATGAGAAATTGTTCTTCTTTATTTTTCCACCAAGCCAACAGGTAAAAAAAATTTAAAATCTTGTGAAGTCATGATGGATAAAAAGTTCATCCTATCATACATCTTGAGTTCGCTACTAGGAGTATTATCACGTTGACATTTATTACATTCATCTCTTAAAATATTATACATAGCAAACATTAGATTCTATGAACTTTCGGCATGTGCTACATACCTCATTGACTCATGAATGTTTGATGTTTCACCAGATTTTGATAAATAAACATCAAACATGTTTGATAAATGTTGGTTAAAATTAACTTTTAAACTTTGATCATAAATTAAGTCTTTTTCATTTAAACCCAAATCAAGAATAATTTTATCAGGTAAAGTTTTACCTCAAAAATATTTAAGTAATGGTTTAAGCCAGCGGCATATGTCGCTCAACCCAATGGATTGTATCATATCCGAATAATATCTATCCTTAAAGGAAAAGCCATTTAATTTTAAAGAAATTAAGTAAAGTAAATTAAGTCCTAATGGACTCTCGAATAATAAACTCTAGAAAGACAAATAATTATGGTTTTAAAAACATGAATCATTTTGCTTATTTCTTCAATAGTAACCCAACACCAAAGCCTTCCCATGACTCACCAAAATATTATGAAAAACTATTAAACTTTTTTTTTGCTTAATAGTCTTTTCATACATGTTACAAGTCGAATTTCATCATCTAGGTATGTTCAAATTCGGACCTAAACATTTAGAATCTATGTCCTTACGAAACTTGCGATACTTACTATATCTTTGGTTATTGTTAATAATATTACGTAACATTCTTTTAAATGCATCTTTTGTTCGTTCAATCGTTTTTAAATCATCTTGAACGGTTAAGTTTACGATGTGCGCAACAATCGATTATGAAAAAAATACATTGTTACAAATTGGCTTATATTTTAGTTTTACATTACATGTTCTATCGCGAGCATATTATTGATGCATTATCAAAATATATAGACAAAATTTTGTTTTTCAATTATCGGTTAATAACTTTGTCAATAAGATAAAAAATATTTTTCGTGGTGTGAAGATAATCAAACATTTCAAACGCAATCGTACGTCTTATCATTTGCCACAAATCGGGTTCAACCCAATAGGCAGCGACACAAATGTACGAGTCTAATGAACAATGAGGAGTCGACCAAACATCACTAGTTAACTTAACATCGATTTGTAAATTTTCAAAATAAGATATTAATTCATTTTCACTTTTCTTCATATTTTTAAACAATCTATTCAAAATGTAACACGACTTACATTGGTATAACATGGTTAAAGTGTTCGTTGAATGAATTGAGTCAAACGTTCATTGTCGAAAAATATTTGAATGACAAGCTTTCTTGAATTACAAAATGCACCATTTGCTCCCGAACTGCATCAACCTTATAAGCACAAATATTTACTTCGCTTGTCATCGAATCTTGTCCTCGAGACGGTTCACCTTACAACACCTTACAATATTTATTCGCCATATGGTTTTTCAAGGTTGTGTTTGAATCGTTTTTGAAAAACTTATTGCAAAACTTCTAACGAGCTTTGTTCGGATTGCTACCATTTGAAATAAATCATAATTTCACCACCACGTTGCTTGAATACACATCACAACCAACGGATGATTGAGTACTGGATAAAACCATTTGAGAGTTTTTTTAATGCATGAAAATATTAAGCGTTTTTGAGATTTTTTAGAGTAAAGAACGTTTTAAGTTGTTGTGGTTCAAACAAAAATCCAATACATATTTACACTAACCTAAAGGGGGTATAATGATAAACAAAACACAAAAAAGGGTAAAAAATGGCCATAACGGTAAAAAACAACTATGTAAACGTTGGGCGACAATTGTTTTATAAACTGGTTTGGAAATCAGATTGAGTCAGATACCGGTTTATAAACTGGTTTGAGGGCTGGAATAGACACCTCGAGGGGAAACTGGCGGTCTGAGCTGGGTTGAGACCGGTTTGGGTTAAAACGGTTTTGGTTTTTTGGGTAAACCGGTTCCGGACCGGTTTTTTTTTTGTACATGTCTTATCTTTAATTCCATCTAAACCAGTTTCAACTCGAACTAGTTTGTGTCCGGAATATTTGTACATCTCTTTTAGTGTTTTAAATTGTTTTAATATAGCCGATATAAACTAATCAAACAAACCTAACTATTTTTAAGTAATTAGAAGTTAGTTTTATTGAAACAATTAAAACCTACCTAATTGTGATCAAGCTCGACTCAACGGTTTTGAAGGCCCTTTCGAACCAAAAAAACGGGGCTCTTTGCATAAGTTAATATTATAAATCTTCCTTCTTTATCCGGGTTGAGGATCAAAAACAATAAACTAAAATATTTATAATTAACGGAGTTAAAAAAATATAATTTTAATTTGAGGAAAGACTATTTTTGTAATTCATTATCGGGTTATTGTGTTTGTTTCTTTTGCCTTTCTAGTCGACATTACACTTATATATGATAGATTCAAATGCAAACTTCTAGAGTTGTAGACTAATTCACTATATTAAAATTTAATTCACCAAACAACAAAGAACAAGTTTGCAAATATTCAAACACTAACAAAAACTAATTCACTAAACAAATGATTAAATATAGACCGAGAGAAACAACAATAGTATAGTGTGATCCAACGACACAAATTAGGATTAAAACAAAAAAGCTTAAAATCTAGACTTGGAAAAAAAACTGACATTGAGAATTAAATTAAGGGAATAGTTGCGAATATATGTTTAAAATTACCGTTTGAAAGAACTAATCACAGTTGTGTTTTCTTAAAATTAATTAGTAATATCTTGAGGGAAGAAAGGGTAAATTTCGTTGAATTAGAAGCCCAACTAAACTAAAAAAATGTCTAGCTTATGCATATAACACAATATATAGAATTTGGATTCCTTTTAAAATTGAGGGCTCAAATCCCTAGCTTTATTAGTTTTGGATTTGAGCTACCCCCTGATTGTAATTTGTAATATGAAAATCAACAATCCAACACCCATTTAAAGATGACAATGGGTTGGATATGAGAAATGTATTAGTATTCCTAGTCCCACTTATGATTATATAAACCGTCTCATATATGTCGTGTTCCTCTTATTCAATACCCATTAGGTACTCAAATAATGTATGTTTTCTAAATTATATATAATACTAATTACTAACATATTATGTATTAAGTGTCGTACCTTATGTTTAATGAGTTGTATTTTTTGTTTTTTTATTCTTAAAATTTTACTTTTAACATTAGTACTTTTACTTAATTTACAATTTAATCTCTATATTTTTCATTTTCAATTTTGTCCCATATACTTTTCGTATTTTATTAATTTTCGTTTTACGAATTTTACGAGTTAACACACCGCAACATGTGCATGTGATTCAACGTTTATGCTTATTTTTTCCCCTTTAACGGTTTTGGCACAACGCACAAGTCTTAGATCAACTTAAATTTTAATATTTTACGTTTCACGTGTGTGATTCAACGTTTTTATGTCTACTTTCCGTTCGGTTTTCTATTTTTTCGCTCATCTTTCTTTTTTTTAATTGAGTTTTTCTGATGTTGGTGGTTGTTGCAAGTGATATAACATTGATTTTATTTGGCACGGTCTTACGTCCCCCGCCGCAACATGGGGGCGTGGTACTAGTTATAATATAATATAAATATATTCAAGTATGTGGACTCGGGTATCGAGTGGGTATCGCTACAGAACACGCGTCTCAAACCTGCAAAAGTTTCTAAAATAAATCATAAACTTGTCTTGTACCTGAATACAAGGTCTCAAACTCGAAATTAAAAAAGAAATCGGTTTTCATTTGATTCAAGTTTGTCTTTACCATTCGTACACGCAAAACCAAAAATTTTTGGTTTCACGAATTGTGTATGGAATCAAAATTTTGTATTGTTATTTCGAGTTATGAAGCCAAGTCGAGGTCAATATCAATCTAGAATTGTTTAATATAAGAGAACTCAACCCAAATCGTTTGAGATCTACTTTCAAAACATCAAACTCGACTCGCAAGTAGTTTATCAATTCCATCTTGCTCGTGCTCGACTTGTAAATTATTTCTTAATTAATTAATTTTTTTATTTGTATGCAAGTGTTGTAAAACTCCGCCTAGGCGGCCGAGTACTCGACGAGTACTCGGAACTCAGCAAGGTGCCGAGGCGCTTTTCAACAACTCGGTCAACATTACTCAGAATCGGTCAAACTCGGCCCTACTCGGTCCAAATCGGCTCTACTCGGTCCAACTCAGCCAACTCGGTCCAACTCAGCCAACTCGATCCAACTCGGATTTTCACTATTTTTCATCGATTTTGTTGTTTTTCACCGATTTTTGTTAGATTTATATTATTTTTCATTATAATACCTTGGAAAATGATAATTAAATAATTACTACGTCTATAATATTAGAAATATTTAGAATTTAGAAATATTAAATAATTGATATAAAATTTAGAAATATTTTTGTATGTGAACATGTATTCTTTTTATTTAAATATTCACGTATTTATTATAAATCTTAGTAAGTTTATGATATTTAACATATTTATAATTTCCGAAAAACTAATTTCTTTATAACTTATCACGTCCAAGTACTCACCGAGTACACCCCGTCTAGTCCGAGTACTCACAACTCCCCAGTCGACCGACCTGGCAGCGCCTAGCGAGTTTTGCAACCATGATATATATGATTATAATTTTTTTATATAACATGTTATTCAATTATTATTTTTATTATAATGCAGTATATAACAATAACTATTATGTGAATATTAATTTCAATGAGCTTGATATGTAAAGGCCTCACTCATGGGTTTTATTAAATGAGCTATAACAGTGGAAACATGGATTTATTTAAGCTTATAATCGATCACTTGAGTCATTTGAGGCCCAAGTTGCATGTAGCCCAGGCCCAATAGAAACAAACCCGAAAACTTGAATCTAACGTGAAAATAAAAAATCAACACATTCAAATCAGGTAACTTGTTCTTCTTTTTTATTTTTTATTTTTGAAGATGAGAATGAATATGAAGTTAATTTTTAACTTTTTTTACTGGTTTGGATCAACAGGTGATATCAGGTGATCCGACCCGATTACTAGAAATGGTTGATACTCGCATTTCTATAACATGTTATTCAATTATTATTTTTATTATAATGCAGTATATAACAATAACTATTATGTGAACATTTATACATTATTTAATGGGTAAATAATTTGTACTTGACTTTTTAAATATTTCACATTAGTTTTTAGGTGAGTTTTAGATAATTAATATGTTAAAACCATGAATGGTGATTATGGAATCAAACGTAATTGTCAGCAAGTAATGAAGGTGAAAGTGGACGGAGTTTGATAGTCTCATCTAGTATTAAACCACACCAACAAACAGATGTACTATCATCCACAAGCCCTCGTGATATAACTTATGTACCATCAGTGACGGATTTAAAAGACACGTGGTAGTCGACAGGTGAGGTGATGTTTGCTGTTGCTGACTTGCTGGGCGTTGCTGCTGCTTGATCCTCAATTCTATTTTTTATGTTCTATAATTTTATTTTGGGTTTTTTTGTTGTATTGGGTAAAAGGTAATAGGTATTCTGAGTTTTTATGTTATTGGGTAATGGCCTAATGGACCACTAAAGAATAAATGGTTTTTTTTACACTACCCATAAAAAGTTGAGGGTTAGCAGATGCTACTCTTCAACGATGCATATGCCCGCCCCTTTGTATCATATAGTTGTTTCTTGGTATGTCAATCATGACGAGTTGGAGGTTACGGTTTGGAAGGTTGACATGTCGAATTGTTTAACCCGAACATGATCCATATATATTATTCGTGTTAAAATATTCAACCTTAACCTGAATCCATATAAAAATCATGTAACCGAATCTTTTAATCCATTTTTCTAAAAAGGTTAAAAGTAATCAATTACTTGCAAATTGAAAAGAAATCACTTTAGAGGTAACTTAAGATCGAAGTTTCACCTTCAAATTGTATAGATGTCGGATATTAAGATTTTCAAGTTTAAAATTTATGTATTTGCTAATGCACGTTCCTTATTTTAGCTGCTCTAAATCCTAGTTAAAGCTAATATGATCATTTAGAAAAATAAAGTTATGGATTTAAGGTGAAGCTACAAACTTAAGTAGTAAATCGAATTTTAAACTAAATTAAAGTATAACAAAGTTAATTTATCAAATTGAAATTTCAAAACCTAATAAAATAATATTTTTTAATGATAGGTTAGTGGTTAATAAGTTACTAACACCAAATTAATAGTTATTCGTCGATATCAAGGATTAACCAATGATATCCAAAAGAAGCAAAACTTTTCATCTCCTTTTTAAACCATTAGATTAAAAAATTATTCGTGCTTTAAAAAATAACTACATTGAAGTTTTAAAACCTTAAAAGAAACAAAAACCAAAAAATTAACAAAGCACATGTCTCAAGAACACAAAATAATAACATTACAAGTTACTTTAAAACATTACTAGATCAAACGCTCAAACTAATAAGAACTCTACGTAGAAATAAACTTCAAGTATCGGGAGGTAATTATTTTTGTGTCACAAAAGTTAACATGCACGTCATAAAGCAACTTTTATTAACATGTTTATGGCATACACAATCACTTCATTACTTCAATAATCATTATATCTTGCATTCCGTATGTATAACATTCAAAAGCATAAAATAATTAATAAAATATTATAAAGTGGCATCAATGATATAAACGTGAAAGAAACTCATTTAATGTTTATATTAGAAAAAGAAAAATGTCATGCGGATAGCATTATATCCGTACATGCATGGCCCCTCAATTATTTTCGGGTGACTAGCTACACTGTCACGTGGGCAAAGGCTCAATCACCATCCAAATTTATTTTTGGAAGAACACAAAAATATTTGTTAACAAATAATGGAATATATGTATATGTATGTATGTATGTGTAGACTGTAGATTACACTTCTAAAAAGTTCAAAATTTGAACTTTAAAAACTTATATATTACAAGTTCTTGCAATGAATAACAGGCTTCTATTGCAACTTTTTCACAAAAGAATTATCATCAAATTCTATACTTTCAAAGTCATAGTAAACCGACCCCCAAATAAATTTTGGTAACGACTCTCAAGAAATTTCGACGACAACCTCATGATCTTCTTTATTACCAATGATCCTGAGGAATATAAAATTAAAAGTTTTACAAATATAACCCGATAAATTATAACCAAAGCACCTAATATAAACTTATTATACAATTATCTCTAGACCATTAAACTTATGAGTTTTAACTCATCAAGTTATTATCCAACAATCTAATACTCTTAACACAAAAACCCGATTTTTATTACCCAATAGACCAGTACTCGTAACCTACTAAATTAAAAACGATATAAAAAGTGTCGTTAAAAGGACTTATGGTGGAGGCTGGAACACACCCTTCCGGTTCGACGGTTCCAAAAGTCAATTGACAAGAAGATTGAAGAACGGTAAGTTGGTAACTAACGTATTATTTTGTTTAATTATTTTAATTTAGTGGAAATCACAGTGGTTTCAAAAGTCACGGTAGCTTTGGTTTGTTTGATTACCTATTACTTTAATACTTAGTATTATAGTTTTGTTTGATTATTTTAATACTTTAGAATTATAATTAATAAATTATTAATTTGTTATTTGTATGCTAAATTGCTAACAATTAATTTATTGTATGTTGCTGCATAATGATAACTTATAAATTTTATTATTTTATTATTTCAAAGAGTAATATTATATCATGTTGTAGGTTTATGATTTGGGTTTGTAATTAAATTCGTTGTTTATTTGGTTTTATATAATTAAGGTCTGTTGTTTGATTTGGGTTTTAATTTATAAATTAGGAATATGAAAAAGTTTTTAAATATTTTTTTGAATATTCATCTTCTAAGACTTTTGAATTTTTTGGTTTAAAAGATCTTTAACCGAATCATACTGATCCAAAACCAATTGTTTAAAAATGTTTCACTATATTATGTAATTAATAGATTTCAAAACAAAAAAACTTATAGAGAACCTATTTAAAGATATTATATTTATCTTATGTAATTTGATTGTTATTTTGATTATTTAACTTGATGTCGTTTTTTGTGTGATACCCGACCCATCCGACCCAACCCGAATCATACCGAAAAAATTTATTTTTTTTACCATAGGCAATGGACCCTCAAAGAAATTGTTCGACCCCTATAAAAAAATTCTGAATCCACCACTGCCAACTCATATATTGTAGTTTGTGTTGATTATTTGGTGGTTGAGTCCTTCTCGTAGATCCAGATCGACAATATATATATATGATATGTGTCGAAAAACAAGTGTCGTTAATGATTCTAGGAATGATGAACCCATGGTCGGCCCAAATGAAAGAAATGTAAGCATTGGGTTTGGGGCCCTCAAAATAAAGGCATCCATTTTATTTAAAAAAATTATATTTGGTTTTTGAGTTTTAAACAAAGTTATATTGGGTCATTGTTTTCTACCAAATATTAGTACTTCTATCACTCCACCAACCATTCTTAAACCTAAGAATTACGTGAACCAAAAATCAAACAGTCGAGAGGGCTGATCTCATCATCGGAAGAGACAAGCAAGTAGCGATTGAACAAAATTCTTTTGATTAGGCACCGATCCATCATCCTTGATCTCGATAAGGCATTTAGGTTAAACACCAACCAACACTTGATTAGGCATCATAATATCCTAACTACGATCACTAGGATTGGTAATTTATATTACTGATTTTGTTCAAGTCGTATTGAAGTGGTGAATTTGTGTTTTTTTTTATGAATTGTGATTATTTTACTTTTAACTTCAATTGAATTGTGAATAACTAATTTAGTTTGTTTTGATTAATTTGTCTTTTGATTGCTGCCGTTTTGAGTATGATTTGAGCCTCCGAAAACATTAAGTCGGCCCAGAATAAACCTAGAATCCATATTAACGCATGAGAAAAGGACACGTAGTTGCTTTCCAGAAGATATTCACACAATCTCTTATATCCAATAAAGCACTTCACCATGTCAAACAACTTTTAACAACTTGTTAGAAAATGTCATTTCAAAAAATTTAGAATCCGGGGTGGGGTGTGTTAATCTATGCATACACATATGTCTTTAAGGTTGCTTGTCGTTGCTGTAAAAATAACCACTAATTTACATACACTATTATATAATTAAAACATATCTTTTAGTATATTTGGTTTTATGATAAAACCATATTATATAACAAATTTGCATGCCAAAACTGTCAAACACGTGGTTAGTAATAAAAACTCAGTCATTGGAAGTATGAAACCATGTTCGATATCGCTAAACGTGTTCAATGTATATCACAAAATACATCAATGATTGAAAATATAAACATATGTAACATATATTAAAAACTTTACAGATTTCACTCATCGTCATTTAGGTTAACAAAACAAGATTATTATAAAAGAGCTATAAACCTTACAACTAGCTATAAACCTTACAACTAGCTATAAACCTTACAATTTTATAATGTGTAAAAAAACGCAGAAGTTGCTTTGTAAACACATGGTTGCATTATTTTTCAATCCTTTTGAAGAAATGTAATATAGTCCAGGTCCTTCGTAAAAAACAAGTTTCATTATATTTTTTTTAATTTCGAAGTCAAGTCAGAAACCATGTTATACTACATAATATTCAAAAACAATTTAATACAACCCAATTGCTTACTAAACATAGAAAAAAAAAGATTCTAAAAACATTTTATTTTATTGCTAGATGTTCAATTATGATTGAGACCGTTTGTTAAACCCAGTTTAATTTACGAAACCTCTTTAAAGTAAATTTAGATTCAAACCTAACAAAAAATAGTTTATGATTTAGTTGTTTAAGAATAAGGGTATGTAGTGGTGGAGCTTGAACATTATCGTACGGGGGCGGGGGCGAAATTAATATTTTTTAGAGGGGTGGGATTTGATATTTATATAAAAATTTACATCACCGGATCAAAATTCCGCTACCAGACTAAAATTTAACACTATCGACGAAAATAAAAGGGGAGCGGGGCCCCCCGGTCTCCCTTATGCTTCGCCCATGAGGGTAGGTTTTTCATTTAAAATTTGAGAAAGACATATCCCTGATTTTGTTATTAGAGATAACTTGTATTAAACCGTCACGTTGAGTCGGGATGAAAAATCGCATCAAATAGCATTATTGTAATACCATTGATAGCGACCACCAACACCATAAAAGATCATAAAACAACTAAAATAGAAACAAAAAAAAAATATAATCAAACAAAAAGTAAATGTAAACACGTTGAACCATGCGTGCTCATCTTGCGTGTTAATGTGCAAAAATTAGACCAAAACGTAAACAAAATTCGGCCGTTAAACGGAAATGAACTGATAAAAACGTTTCACCACATACTTATGTTGCAACATGTAAACTCGGAAATTTAAAATCGAAACATAAACAAAACATGTGTAAAAGATAAAAAATATATGAGATCAATATTGAAAGTCAAAAAATATTAGATTTAAATGTAAAAGATGAAAAATTATTAATGTTAAAAGTAAAAAATGAAAAAAATAAAAAGACAAAGTAAAATACAACTTAAAAAGCATAAGGTACAAACCATTATGCATATTCAAGTTAAAAATTAATAATATATAATATTTATTTACTTAAAATTCTTTGTCGTCAATTTTCTTTGAAATTCTCAACTTGCATGAAAAGTTCAAAGCTCATTGAACATAAAATAATGTAAACGCGTCATGAGAGCCCCATCTATCATCCGTATACATCATGTGCACACATAATGTTGTATGATTGTGTAATTTGTTATTATTATTAAAAATACTAAAACATAAGTTTTAAATGAGTTTGGCACTATCAATACAATTATCCTTGGTGATCACGTGTCAATTTTTTCGTATTTACTTATCTAAATGTTTGATTTTATATCGTCATTATTGTGAAACGAATTAACTTTGTTTATGTTTTGATTCATAGGTTTTCGGAGCTAAAATAAACATATTGGTAATCTTAAAATATGAAATGCAATTAACTTTTGGTTGATTTAAACTATTTTCTAATAAATAAAGTTGTGTGATTGATTATCAGTTTCTGATTTTCTTGTATTATTAACTCATTAAGATTAGTAGACAACTTGATATATGTAAATTGGAAATATTGTGAACAACCGAATTTTAAAAGATTATTTTTTTGTTATCACTTTAATCAAAATGTTAAGATCTTGAAGTATTGTTTGTGCAAAACCTAATGAAACATATTAATGTTGATGTTGTGGAATTAAAAAAAACGAAAGTGATTATCTTTCCATTGATT